>VZTN01001418.1:42035-80550 GCA_013400515.1 Erpornis zantholeuca | reverse complement strand
GCCTCAACCCAGCCGCCTCAACCCAGCCGCCCCACGCCGTCCCCAGCCCGGGGACGCCCGTCCCGCTGCCGCTCGCGGCCTGTGTCACCGAGGGCTGGTGTCACCGCCGGCCGCGGAGGAGGCGGCCCCGAGCGAGCTCCCAAGGGACACGACAGTGTCCGAGTACTAGAGTTCAGCTCAGCCCCACGAACTGAGGAAACGGGAAAGGGCTTTAAACCGGCATCACCAGAGACACAAACCTGCCCAGCCGCACCCCGTGGTGAACATCAATTCTGTTGGGATCCCCGCAGAGAGAAACTCCCCTGTGATTTGTCTCTGGAATTCATCCATCTGTTCTTCGAGGCTTCCCTCTGCCTTATGCGACTCGGGTGAGAGGCCCATGCCCTTAAAGGCTGCCTCAATTCCATTACACTTACCTCCATTAGGTAAGAATGCTTAGGGACGAGGTAGAAGCAAATGGGAGAGGACAACGCTACGGAGGTTTATTTCATGGGTGAGATGTGATGTGCAGGTAGGAGACGGCATGAGAGGAGGGGACTGAGTATGACTGCAGAGCTAAAGCCAAAACTGGGCTCATCTTCACTAGCGCGAGCTTACACTCAGAGTATTGCAAACCATGTCATCCCGTCTTTGGATCTGCCCACTTCAAACAGAAGTAATTCCTACCACCTCTTAGAAGCATCATCAGCTAGCGCTAAGGGCATTAGCCCTTGGGGCAGCCACCTAAGGCACCATTTAAAAATGAGTACGGACGAGAAGCTGAGCCAGGTTGGCAAATTCGTTAGCTCGTGGCAATACTTCTGTCCACCCCTAAGAATCCATCCTTGCCAGGGATTGGTATTTGCTCTCATTCTTATTTAGCATCAAGTAGGTTAAATCGAGAAACCCCTTCAGTGCAGGGGTGATGAGAAAGCAAGGGAAGGTTTATCTGCTCCAGCTCCTGATATTCTTCCCCTTGCTTTTTTTTGGTACTGATCAGAGAGGACAGTACATTCTAGCAGCGCTGCGTCATGTTTAAGGAAAGCGTTCGTTTGCTTCTGGAGCTCGAAGCGCGATCCCTACTGGGACACATCCCTGCTGGGACACACCCACGATCCCTGCTGGGACACTCCCGGGATCCCTGCTGGGACACACCCACGATCCATGCTGGGACACTCCCGGGATCCCTGCTGGGACACATTCTGTGATTCAGCTGATCACTGTTAGGAGCACAGACAGCTCTTTGTGTCCTCTCTCCACACTTATCAAAGGCCTCTCCTTGGATGAATCTCGCAAACAGCCCACATGACCTGTGTGTTGGTTAATAGACAGAAGGAAACCAATAAAATGCAAAACATTTATTCGAGTGTGTTGTACAAAAGGTTTCCAGTCATAAAATGTATATTACAAATCATTGAAAAAGACAAGACATTTGGCATGCATATTCTAAAAAAAAAAAAAAAAAACCACTTTGAAATGATAAAGTCTAGGTCATGATGTAGTTTTTCTGAGTTTCAAGTGAACATTTTTATCGTTTTTTTTCTTTGTATTTCTGTTAACAACCTTTTTCATAGTTCCCTATTTAAAAAATTTGAACCTTCCAAAAACTCATCTGCAAGCAGCTGACTGGAGGTGGTTACTGCAGTGCCCTCAAGCCAGACTAGCTATCTAAATCAAAATTTTGTTAAAAAATTTAAAAATAAAAATCACAATTCAAGTCATGAGGCATCGCTGCTATGAAAATAAGAGATCAACTGTATTTTGTGCCCAAATGGAAAGCATTTTGGCTTAAACTTGCTCAAAACAGATTATTGCTTGTAGTTTTAGTGTAATGATCTGGGTCGCTGAATATACAGTAACATCTGCCTTACCAAGATGGACTTGTCACTTCAGTAATAGCTAACTAGAAAATCTGGAAGTTCAATAAACCACATCTTATTTTCTGGAACTCCAAGTCAATTCACTGCTTGTGCTATTCTGAATGGAGGCTTTGAATATTGAGCATCCTTTTCACTCTAGACCTTAGCATTTCAAGAAAGGCATTATGTTTACAAATAATAATTGCATGTAAATATGGTCTCGTATAAAAAACCAACAAACACCTTTAAATAATTTTAAACTGGTTTAAAGCTAAGCATATTGAAGGGCAAATAAAAATTCTGTTTCCCAGGCCATTTTAAATGAGAAAACAATCTCTCCAATATAATTTGTCTCGACATTCAGCTGAAACAGTGCTTTGAAAAATGCAATCACTATCTCACCTTCCGCTCACTGGTTCACAAGGCTTCGCTCACACAGAGTTTGGACCCAACAGTATCAATAAAATGCAGGATCAAATATGGATATGCCTTTGTTTAGAGATAAGACTCTCAAAAGAAGATATAGAAAGAAGAGATAGAATGGTTTAACAGTGAAGACAAGAGAAATAGCTACAAGAGATCTAGAACATACAGCATGCATGTTTTCCTACAGCATCAAAACCTTTCTGATGTGCATAAAATAACAGATTCTCCAATGTCCAGGGGTGCAGAGAGGATTTTTATAGGTCTCTTGTAACCTGCAGCCTCTGTTCAGGTTGCAGTTAAAGGGCCTTTATACAGGATGAACATCAAAAAAGGAAAAAAAAAGGTGTATTAAACCCAGTAAGATCCCTGAACTGAACATGAAGTGTCCCATTGCTGGAGGAGAGACACCACACGTAGTGATTTCCTTTCACAGTACAGTACTGCTTCACATTGCAGTACAATTCCCACACTACTGCCAGCTTGCACACATGCTCAGCTGGCTTTTACATCACAGGAAGCAGATATTTACATTCCTCCTGAGACTTTTGGTTCCTGCTACAAACAGACTATGCAGCCAGCTCCCCATCTAATGGCAACACAGAGCTGAAGACAAGTGAGCAACACGTCAGTGCAAATGGTGGGTTCTGTCAGAGCCAAGCTGGAGCCCCATATAGGCATAAAGAGACCTGCTGGGAAATAGAGCTGCGAAGCAACAAGGGAAACTGGAAATACAGCTGTGTGGCAGCAAAGGAATCACAGGAAATATGGATGTGGAACAAGGAATACCAGCCACTCCACTCCTTGGAGTGTGTCACCGCAATGCAACAGTTAAATGAACAAATGCAGAAGCAAGGGAGACAAAAGTGACATGAAATGCCAGGGACTCTGAGGCTACACCTCACTCCAGAAGACACCACATTCCTGACAGGTCTGCAGATGGATGGACTTGTTCTGAGACAAATATTTTCATGTGGCATGAGCCTAGGAGGGGGCAGGACGCATTTATTGTATTTTATATGATATTCTGTCGTGGTCTACACATAGAAAAAACTATTTACTATTTCATCCAGAATAAGGTTATATTTCTGGAATAAGAACATCCATATGGATAGTTACGCTCAAGTAACTACTCTGATAAAAGCTTAATTTCCCTCACCAGGGATACCTTAAAATCATTTTTCTCCAGATAAGTCAAATCTATTTCTCCTTCAAGCTTTATTCCAGGTATCAGCACTGGAGTAGAACTGCTGCCTAAGCTCTAATTTAATCAAGACTGATTCATATCCAGGATCAAAGACAAAAAGGGGGAAAGGTGACACTGGCTTTCATTTGGACAAAAAGCTTTAAATATCCTGAAAATGCAAAGAAATCCCTGAAGGATGGAAAAAAAGAAACAATGCTTTTTGGGCTGGTAAAAGCCACAAAACTGCCTCCCAGTCTGGTCGGGACAGCGCTGTTAGACTGAAGCTCAGCATCAAAAGCAAGAGGCCCACATGGTGGCTGGAGAAGGCAACACACACAAAAAAGAAAGTACATGGAATACAGTAGTTCTTCTGTGTCTTGTAATTTACAGCCAGGAGTTATTTATCATATTTTAGTAGCCTATTAAAAAGCACTGTGGTAACAGAATCATCCACATACAGACTGCTGGCTTTTCCTACAGTGTCAATCACAGGTTTATTTGACCTATATATACTGAAACATGGTCCTGAAGAATCAAATAAACTGTTTCCAAAGTTAATGGACACAATTCCAATTCTAAGGACAAATTCTGCAGACTGTTACTCAAGGGCACAGTGCTCATCACAAGAGATCTGGAAGCACCAGTTCTTAAGGCTACAAGAAGACACATTCCCCATACAGTAGCTGTTAAGAAAACTATGGCTCAGGTAGCAAGAGGTTTTTCTTCATTCGAGCTGCCTTTCTGAGGCCATTCTTTACAGGAAACCAACAAACAAAAAAACATAGAAAAAATGTGAACTGACTACACATTCATTGCTTTAGTATTTAAGATCACAAAGTAATCTTAAATTTACAGGACAATCTTAAAGGAATAAGCAGTCTGAAAACTGGCCCATGTAAAAAAAATAAATATAGACCTTTAGGGAAAAAGCAAAAAAAGCCTTCAAACACTAGGTCAGTATATTATAGAAGCTGTGGGTCAGAAAGGGAAATGGTATCCAGTGGTTGGAAGGTGTGTTGCAAAAATAAATTTACATTGATTGCATTCATTTGCATAACAATGAATTTAGAAAAGGTAATTGTAACAGTATGTCTGAGAAACATAATTTCACTAGATACATCTTACAGAGAGAGAGAGAGACATGATTTACTACGTATTTAACCTTCTACTCAAGCAGAGTGGGAAAATTACATTAGAAACATGGCCAAGTACATCGATGCAGTTAACCCATCAGCCCAAACAGCCAAATCTTCATCCCATTTTTTTGTAATGGGTCTTCTGATAATGGATTAAAACATAATTCTAAATGTCTATTCGCTTAACTTCAGCAACTCAGTCACCCCATTCAAACAGAGAAAAGTAGCATCTTTGATTTATTTTTAAATGGTAAAATAAATCCTGAAGCTTAAAGCCCCTTTTGTTCCCACCCTGCTTGCATAACAAAGCCATCAGTCAGAGCCACTAAACTGACTTCCTAGGTTATATCTGTCAGTCACGATACTGTTCAGAGAACATAATGTCCGAAAGCCACCGAAAACATCCAAACCTTGTCACTTGTCTGATGAGTCTTAACTATTTGAATGACAAGATCAGAGTTCAAGAGTGCAGGTAAAAACAGGATTCTATGCTGGAATCAAAGGGTATCCAAATTTTGTATCCAAACTAGTAGTTGAAAAAACATTTTCATTCTTTGGAGCAGTCAAGTATTTTTTCTCCTGCTTAAAGATGAACACTAACCCTTGTGGGACTCAGTTATCTCCAGAGAAATGCAGCAGCAGAAACCTTAAGCTTAAATGGACACTGTCAGATAAAAAATGCATCCCATTAAAATAAAAATCACCTGCTGCCCGTACAACACATTTTTTATAAGAAACATGATTCTCCCTTCATTCCTTGTTAGACTTTGCTTCGAGGACTTAAACACTGTGTTGCTTAGGGCCTTAAGAGAGGCAGTTCCTTTGAACTGTTTAAAAGTCATTGAACTATTTCTGCTCTATTTTGCAAATACTGCTCCTTAGGATATCTGACAATGCCCCTTTCAACAAAAGAGAAGTATGAACAAGCTGTATGTAGCTGATTAACAATGTCAACATTTACATGGGATAACCTTTAAAATCCCCAATATTTATCATTGCCAAAAGTATAAATATGTTTTACTTCTAAAATCCTAATCAAATATCTTTAAAGGTGAATATGCCAAAAGGATTAAATCATAAATACTGAACATCACAATTTGTGTCCATGATTTAACTTGTGACAATGGCAAAATCCCCTAAAAATCAAACTCTTTGAACTCTGGGTTTGACACTTCCAACTTAGGATGGTGTGTACATTCAGGAAGCAGAACCCACCATCTTCTGAAATTATTCTCCATCTTCTGAAATTATGACAAGGAGCCCGGGTGTGACAGACCCAGATATTTTACTATTAGTCTGTCAAACCTTGGAGAAAGACATGATGGCAAGGTCCTGAGTCAAAAATGCCTACAATGAAGATTCCCTGTGTCATTGCAATTGTGGAGCAGCACTTTGAATGAATCTGGGGTCTCATTTTCTTAAGCTGGGAATTGCTGAGGATACCAGGCAAAATACCAGCATTTCTACAACTGTGGAGGAAACACTCTGTGAATCTCTCCCAGGGCCCCGCAGATGAACACACTTCATTAAACTTCTTTTCTGGGGGTGTTATACTGGTTATATATGTAATTACCAATTTACCATACACTCAAGGAGTCTCATCTCATTTTAGTTAAAAATCTCTTTTCTGCTTTAGGTTTCTATGTAAGACTTTAAACTCTGTATGGGGAAAAATATTGTATTCCAATATAGTGTTTCAACAAAGAGGGAAAAATAAAGAAATCTATTAAAAATTCTGGCAGTTTTGTTCAGTAAAGTTTTTTTTTGAATTTTTTTATAAAAATGTACCAAGGAATAAACTTCAAAGAAATCAGGTGATGCATATAAAAATAGTTTTCAGTGGCTCTGGAAGGAAAAAATAGCAAAAATAAAAGGAAATAAATGAAGGGGGAAAAGCGCAAATAATAGTTTCTTTCTTCTTTTTTCACATCACTGAGCATCCTCTAGAGGTTGTTCTGGGATCCCCCTAAAATAAGATAAGCAGAATTTAATTCAATTCTTACCAGCTATTCAGATTGCAAGCCTAGACTGGTTATCATCTCAGTTGTCAAAAGCACTTTTTCAGTAGTTTAGTTATATTAAGGGAACATCACTACTCTAGAGGAAGAAGAGCACATGCCCAGTCTGCTGTCAGGACTGACACGCTGCTCCTCTGGCTGTGCTTCCCTATGATGGGTTCACTGGTTAGTCTCCATATTTCCAACAGTGATACAGATGACCAATTAAATTGTGATGTCATTAGTTTGAGACCAGCAAGTTCCTTTATTCAAATGCTGATTCCATTTGAGAGAGATCTCTGCTGTATAGCTGCTTTTTTGAGTGAGAAAAATCAATTGCTTTATACTACAAATACACTGCTCAATCTCTCTGGGACCAAAAAAGCTTTGAGAACTCACCTGCAAACCTGCACGGAATGGGTTCTTTGTGAAAAGAGCTACTAATGGCCATTGATTAGAGGAACAAATCACTTGAGTTTCAAATTTAAAATATTTTCTGGAATCACCTATGTGTCTTTCTCCTTTTTTTGCTCTGTGAACTGCTGGTTGCTTATTTAAAGTTATTAAACTAAGGGTTATCGAAACATACAGGTGGTATTATTAAGAAAAAACAAGTTTATTTCAGGTGTAGAAGATATACTGTATCAGAAAATAAACCAATAAGCTGAAGCTTGCAGCAAGAGAAGTACTGCCCATTCCTGGTTTTCAGTGGTTATCTGGTAATATTCTGCTTCCAGCAAGAATGTCCCAGCTCTGTTGTACAGAGCAGCAGATACTGAACAGGAGGAACACTGCCTGCTAATGCTGCAAATGTGTGATCTGAAGCACAGATACCCCGAGCTGGCATCAGCCACTGCCTGAGCTGTACCAGGATGGATCCCAGCAGTAATTCCTGGCAGCACCACTCACACTGTTCTCTCTCTGTGCACTGCAATGTTGCAAGCAACCATTGGAAGAAAGGACCAGGAAGCTCAGAGCTGACAAAAGTTGAAGGGGGATCCCCCCCCCAAATCTTACTGATTGATCCAACTAATGAGGCACAAGTTAAACATCTCATCTGCCTCCGATTACCTGCTGGTTGAAGAGGTCTTCTCCATATTCTGCTTCGTCTTCCTCCTCTTCATTCTCTCGCACAACTACTGATTTAGTAACGCTTCTCACTGCAACTTCCTGCAGTGAGAAATGACAGATAAGGAGATGGCCAGGAGTCTTTATCCATTAAAATGGTTTGCTGTACCATCAATATCCTTAATAAATTTTGGAGAGTTTAAAGCAACTTGACCTAGATTTAACACTAGCTATGCAAGCAAATACTGGTAATATCCTGCAAACCACTAACACCATTCCTACTTCTGTGCACTAAAAGGCATGGTAATGTAATTCAGCCACTCACATTTTCGTTACCCTGGGATTTAAGAGGAAGCAGATATGTTTCAGCAGTCAGTTTGACACAAGGTCACAGCAGACACAGGTAGGAGTTGTCTGAGACAGTGTAATGTGAGAAACTAAACTTCCTCAGTATGATTACAAAACATTAAGAATATTCCCAATTTCTAATAAATATTCAATATCAATTGCATATGTTGGTTATCAGCATGGTCTTACAAGCCAGGCACTAAAGAGAATTCTAAAACCCTAGGAAGCTTGCTTTATTACTAAATAATTTTTAACACTTCTATATAGTAAGAAATTCTTCTGCCTTCTTGCACCATGGAAATCACAGGTGAAAATCTCCAGTTGGGGGGAAAAAGTTGCCCTTAACATACACTGCTAAGCAGGGACACTAAAGGTAACCATAGTGAAAACAGACATGAAGTTGAAATTTTTTCATATACTAGCTTGACCACACAGTTTGAATACTGAGTGTTAGCTTTCTATTTGTACAAATTACTCCCACTCCTACATCATCCTGCACACAAAGTTCTTCCAGTAAAGTGCCAGCGAGAAAGGCAACACAAAAACTGATACAACTGGGGTCTGTTTCATTTACCTACTGCTATCAGGTTGCTGGGATAATGGCATGGTTATGAGTAACAGCCAAGGAATGATTCTCCCTTGCAGAAGTCACCTGCAGGGATGGTTTTAAAAAAATTAACTGTGGGCAGATGTAGGACAATGCAAAATGCTCAGGATTGTCTGCCCAATGAGAACTTATGATATGCTTCTAACAGAGAAAGGACAATTATGTTCCTACATTTACATTGCACCTCAGGCCATCATAAGGACTATATAATGGAACTTCAAATTGCCAGAAATGCTTCTTTTCTTTGTCTTTTCTAAAAGCACATATTGAAATTCCAACAAATTCTCTACTAGGAGATATTCTTCTAAAATAGAAAACAAGTGTCTATGGGCACAATCATGATGATCACAGTTTTCAAAAACTTCCCCAAAATGTCAGAGATATATATAGACTTAATTATTTCAGTGCTATAAACTGTCATATTAGAAGACAATAGGGGAGATATTACAGTCAGGATTTTGTCATTGTGTCATGTCACCCCATCCTCAAATTAAAATTTGAGAGATAACCAGCCCATGGACACCACCTACCTCTCCCTCAGCATTTACGAGGTAAGTGCGGGTATTTCCACCAGTGCCCCAGCTGCCTTGGTTCTTCCACACGAGAACAGAAGGGGGGCTATGAGATACACCTGCATCTGCTCCCCAGATCTAGTGAGAACAACAATCTGCAATTAGCTGTTTATCCACTTTTTCTTTTAAATATACACATCCCCCTAATTTTCCTACTTCTCTCTATGTACTAGTTTTTGGGGGTTTTTTTAATTCCAATGTCAGTCTTACCTTACTTTTAACTACACTATAACTTGTAGTAAGGTATTAAAAAAATCTAATATTGAAGTCATCAGTTCTTTTCTCAACAAATTTCTTCTACCACTGTCTCAATAACCATACTGTATGGAGACAAGACAAAAAGCATGTAGTGTATCAATTTATCTTTTGTAAGTATCTGAACAATTAATACTTAAGTAGAAATAGCTGCAAGTGATTAAAACATACATTTGTTTCTTCTTAAAAGAACACGCTGCAGACTGAAAATAAAATGTAAAATTATTGAAAAGCAGATGTTCTACTATAGTTAATGCTGAGTCTTAGGTACAGTCTACTAGTCTGCATGAATGCTCTGAACTGTTCCCATTTCTTTAAGAGGTTGAGCAGGACTAGGGTTCCAAACCTGGGCAAAGGTTTTTGGAAACAAATAGTCCTTGATTAATCCCCCAAAATACCTTTATCTTCAACCTTCTATGTGTCTGAAAAAACAGTCTTCAATACTTAAGTACTAATATAGAAATTCATTTTTTGTTCTACATTTTTATAACTGAAATCCTGCTTCTTTAAAGTGAGATCCATGAACCCTAAGGTTATACACCAAATCAGGCTGTACCAAACTTCAGGATTTCCAATTGCAACAGCATCAACAGAGGAATTGTTGATGTATTGTAAATACAACTTACTGTAACAGTCTGCCCAGCTCTGAGGACATACTTAGGAGTAAATTTGTAGGCAATTTCTTCTCCGTCTCCAATTTGTCTTTTCAGTCTCCAGTTACCCAAAGACTGATCCTAATGGAGAGAGTCAGAAAGTTATTCAGAGTGAAAAAACAGAAAAAACAGGCGTCAGAGTCTAAGCCTTTGTTATTAAAATAATGGGAATATAAATTTATTTATATGGTTGTTAGACATTTGCATTCTACCTTGAAAGTATTTGTCTGTATCCAACTAGAGTCTAAAGTGTTAATCCCATAAGGTCATTCAGCAAAATTTTAAAAGATATCCATTTCACACAACAAAGTTCTACTAGACAGCAAGCTGTTTCTGTGAGCAACGTCCCAGCACACATTTGCACATCTGGGCACAAACTGTGGTCTCTTCCTGCAGCAAACATTACACTCATGTTAGCCCAGCATTATGTTCAACTTTTCAAAGCCCCCATTAATTCCTGGAGCATTCTGCACCCTGAGATGCTGCTCCTGCTCTCCACATGGCTGCACCTACTCATGCTGCAAAGGGCTGTGTAACATCTCAGTTTAGCTCCTCCTTGTTTTCTATGAGATCTGCTGATGCTCACCTTCTCCGAGTTGTTCTTAAGCTGAACATACTTGCCCTCCAGGTCTATCTCTTCTATGCTGATACTTCCTGTAGCTGAAGCTTGCTGGGACATTTGAAAACTACTGCTACTGCTGCTGCCACTGATACTTCCAGTGCCGATCCCACTTGTTCCACTGCCGGAAAGCTCCTCTGCTTCAATGCGTTTTCTCTTGCCTCGGGAAGAGCGAACAAGTGAAGTGCTGCTGCTGCTGCTGCTGGAGGTAGCCCGAGAGACTGTGACACGGGAGGAGGGACTTGGAGAGAGCTTCAACCTTAACACAACCAAGAATGAATTTTAATTAACTCATCCAGAGAACCACAGACAAAGCTACAATATCCTCAAGTAACCAGACTGTAATGTTGTGCTCCAAGGCTGACAGCAGCCTCACTCTGTATGTCAAGAGGACTGCATACATGAGGAGGAGGGGGCTACCCATCCCTGAGGAATGTTCTGGCAGTATGAACATGCGACACAGAAAGCAGTGCTACTGAGAGCAACACAGATCACTTAACCCCTCCCTCCAGTACAGCTACTACTCAACACACTATTCTTGGGCCCCATGATTTAAAACCACAGAAGTACAAGCACTTAAGTAAAAAGATGATATGAAGACCAAGCACAGAATTATATATTCCACTGTACTCCAAGACCATTATAAAAACCCAAAATAAAGACAGTGTTCAGTTGAGAACAAGTGTTCCATGCAGCACATTGTGGTGTGAAGCCAATATAACTTCAGTGAAAGGAAATCTCTGCATTCCTGCTCAAGTGATAAAAAAATAAGTGCAAGAAATCAAAGTAACACTTGTAAGTCCTTAGAAAAGAAAGTGGCATCTGTATGTACCTTTCCTCTTCTCCTTCCAGGAGTTTTCGGTAAGCACTGATCTCCATGTCCAGTGCTAATTTAACATCAAGCAGTTCTTGGTACTCTGTAAGCTGAAGCTGCATCTGGTCCCTCATGTCTGTCATTTCCCTCTCCTTTGCATCCAGCATCTTCCTAAACTTCTCCCGCTCACCAGCCATCATTTCCTCCAGTTCCCGAATGCGATCTTCTGCTGCACTGGCCTAGGCACACAGCACAAGACAAAGCCCACTTGGCATACATGCAGGTCCACTCAAAAAATTTAAACCCTTCTCCCTCCCAAATGAACACAACAAAGATGTCTCTATGTAAAATTCAGAAAATATGAAGGGTCAAAAATGTTAATATATTCACTCAAAACAGCTGTGTGTTTGAGATGAAAACAAATTTAGTCCTTTTACCTGTTTCTGAAGACCAGAAAGTTGGTAGCTGAGAGCTTCTATCCTCATGCGAGCCTCCTTCAGCTCCTCTCGAGCTGCACCAGCAGCTTTGTCATTTTGGTCAGAGGACAATTTGGCATTCTCCAGCTGGAAAGAAGGTTTTATACAGCTCACTTGTACTGAGTTAGAAATCCTGCAATATCCTTTTGGTAAAAAAATAGCAACTGTTTAATTTAAAAATTTTAAATGGTCTGGTAAGTTTAGGATAAGAATTGCATAGCATAAAGGAATGCCCTAAGGACCAGGAAAATCTATTTCAGATCTGTTCCTATAGGATTTGCTTATGCTGTTAAAAAAATAATCTATTAGCCTTTCCATTATACAAGCAACTCTAGTTTCCAAAAAACTGACCATGTGCTCTGCTTGTTTGTCCTAAGGCAAATCACATTGGGTGACAGCAAAGGCTGCCTAATTCATGTCCTGGTCCAACAGTTCCCTGGATGCCCAGAGACTAACTCAATAAAATATTCCACGTGTATTATGTCTCTGCTGGCCATTTGCAACTCAGGGACTTCCTCAGTCAAGAGACAATATTTTGCTGCTTACTACCTCTCAGTGGATTTTTCAGGCAGGAATTTGTGTCTGCTTTTTGAAGTTTTGGGGCTTTTGGAAAATTTTGGAATTTTATAGAGTTTAGCTCTATATTAAAGAACAATCCTTTTTGTTTCTTCTCAATCTGTCACTGGACATTCACTGTTCCTGCTCCTAGTGAACAATCACTCCTCATTCATCTTCTCCCATGCCATTTATCCCTTTACAGACATCCACTGTATCTTCTACTTCTCTCAACACATCGCTTTTCCACCTGAAGTTTTATTTAAAATTTTCTCATGCATGACTTGTTTCCCACTCTAAATTGTCAGTCTGCTCTATATTACTCTGTAGTACCTTTGCAAGAAGGAATAAAACTACTCGTGGCACTCCAGATGACATCCTGTCTCAGAGGCAAAACAATGGGTTTGGTTTTACTGTCTTTCCCTAATAGTTGCCAATATATGATTTGTTTTTAACTTTTGTTAAATTCACCTAGTGAACAAGCTTCATTTCTAGTGGTTAATTTTAACCAAAACAGAGAGCAAAATCAGAACTGTTACATGGTAAGTTTCATGAAAGCAGAGAGCTACAAAAAGCATCCTTTGCATGCCTTGAAGCCACACCATGGAATCCACTCAGAAACTAAACCAATCCAATTCTAAGAATAGTTACAAGCAGAAGATGTTCTTTAGCCATGCAACACAAAGCCTTATAAAATCATTCTTCATTAGCTCTCCTGTTTGCTAGGTTCTAAGCAACACACAGAGCCTTCTTTAGGCTACAGATTTTGAAGGAACTTCAACTATGCACTCCATTACTTCTTGTAAAGTTTAAAATTAAAAAAATATTTGAAGTCTGATAACCATTCACCACCTTATAGTCATGCTGGTATAGTGCCAAATACTCAGAATTTCTATTGCTTATTATCACAGATCACCATGATCTTTCTTAGAAGCCCTTTTTAAATATTCGAAAGTCATTATAAGGTCTCCCTGGAGAGTTCTCCTGTCCAGGCTGAACACCCCATCTCTCTCAGCTCTCTCCATAACAGAGGTGCTCCAGTCCTCAGAGATCTCTATTATTTTGTGGCCTCCTCTGGACTTTCTCCAGCAGCCCCACATCTATCCTGTGCAAGTGAGCTTTTACCCAAGACCATCTCATCCTGGAGCCGCTCAGTTGCTAAACCTAATGATCTGCTTTGACATCATATTCCTTCCCAGCTTTGGCTCTCCAACAGGGACATATCTCTGTTCAGAAATCACAGATTGAAGTTCACAGCTAAACCCTTTCCCTTCATATTCCAACTTCATCCATAACAACCATCTTTTATGCAGGGAAAAAGGAGCTTAACTTGTTCATTCCCCTATTCAAGCTTGTCACTTTTTCATTCTCTAAGTCTGTATATCACAGCCTTTTTTAATTTTTTTTTTCTACTAAGCATCTTCTATCCTGGATCCCCTTCAGACTGTGACAAGTCAATCCAAATAGCTCCTTGTATAAAGTATTGCATATTGTATAAAGTAGTATGTGTTCCAGAGTTACATTAATAATTCAAACACTGCCAACTGTACTTAATTTTGGGGTTTTAGTATCTATTATCTGTAGTGTTGCTGCCATAAGTAATAGTTAAATATTTGTAGAACAGTGTTTCTCAAACCAAATCATCAACTTGAAGAATTCAAAGGGACTCTCAGTAAAGGGTGGGGGAGAACAATGTTAGCAGTACTATCACAGGAGAACAAGAAGTAGCTGTAACTACTGACGAGTATTTTCAACAGCCAGAATTGCCACAGCGAGGCTCTGAGCAACATCTAGTTGTCTAGGTCTAGTTTAAGATGCTCTTGTTAAAGGCAGGGGGCTGGACTGGATGACCTTTAAAGACCCCTTCCAGCCCAAACCACTTTACGATTCTATGATTTCCAAATTATATACCATGGTTTTCTCATCACCAAAGCTGGTCAAGGAAGGTCTGATACCTTGCCTGAAGTTTCCCTGTCACCAAAGAAATCATGGCTACATCTAGTAATTTTCCAGTCCAGAACTAACTTAGATCACTGAAACGTGGCCAGGCTTAGACATATTTAGAAGTGTATTGGCATGATTAAGAACACTGCAAAGACCACAGTAAGAGCAAAGTGACAATGCACCCTTAGACAAGAAGGCTGTTCCAGTGTGTCTACATTAGTTTGCAAGCTTACTGCATCCACGCAAAAGCCCATACTGAAACACACCCATTCCCAAGCTCTCCAATCCCCCCCTCCAGCTTCTTATGCACAATATATTGCACACATTGCAAGTCTTCCCTACTCCCTCCATTTGTGAGGAAAACTTGGATCTACTCCCATAAGAACCCTTATAGCAGAAGACATTGTCTAAACAGCTACTGCATGACATCCACTGTTCCCACTGTGTCTTCTTCAGAGACCAAAAACAGCTCCACATGTTTTCTCACTAACTGACCTCTCTTGGCTAAAGCTATCGTGTGCTATTACCTCTGGCTATACCCTCCCTGGAAATGCACCAGCACACAAATCTCAGGGAAAGCATTTGAATACTGGGACAAAACTTCCTCAAATTACAGTTACTGGTCTCCGTAAGAGCAGTAGAGCTGGTAGAAGTGGTTTTTATCTCACAAACTGGGCCTCCACTCTGACACTGCTGTGGACAGCAGTTGTTACCTTAGCCTGATAGGTCTGCTCCAGCTCCATCTTATACAGTTTGACTTGCTCATCATGTTGATTTCGCAGATCCTCCAGAGCCTGAGTCATTTTGGATTCATACTCCTGTTGGCGGCTTGTGTCCACCTCGATCAAACGATGTTCATGTCGTTTTCTTGTTTCCCTTATTTCCTACACACACAAAAAAGAAGAGGGACAAATTCCCACACTAAGGTAAACAGTACAAGCAGTTACATTCAGACAACTATTAACTACCGCAGTACTAACTATTTAGTATAAAGGAGCTAAAGTACTACAGGCATTTAAGCCTGGGAATTGCTGCACGCACTAACAGATTCAAGTTACTGTTCTCATTTGTCAGGGTGTAATTCTTAAAGTGATCCAACTTAAAACCAGCTTCAAAACAGCCATATACTGTCTAAGTAAGGAGCTGGTTTATGCTACAAAAGTCAAAATGGGGGAAGGGAGGTGAGAAAACCATCAATTTTTACATAACAAAGAGATTCCATATGCTGCACTACAAACTCTGTCCTTCTGAACACACATCCTGACATTACAATAGCAGTCCACAAGGAGTCAAACGACAATTAACACTTTTTGTGAACATTATATATATTAAAAAGTCATTATTGAGAAAAACTGTATCTTCAAATTTCACTCTTAAGCACATGCTGATTTCATCTGTTTTCTATATACTTGATGACCCCTTCTCATTAGATTTTGATTAGAGTATTAATAAAGCAGCCAACCCAAGCAATCCTGAAAACATAATTTTTTTATGATCAGAGTTTTTACTAAGAAATTTTCATTTTTAGAAATGTATGAGTTTTCTGTGCCTAAGAACACTGGTTCCTAACTAGAAAGGTAAGGCTTACTCATGCACTTATTCATGCAGAGACCTGGCCAAGTCTGAATGTGTGGTATAAGAAAAACAATTTCTTCCTTCAGGGCAGGACAAACAACCAAGGGGTGTTTCTGACTACTGTGGGGAGGCCTGAAATAAGCAGCAGGGCCATGAGGAACAACAGCAAGTAAAGCAAGGCTCAGTTTTGCCAGACTTGAGTCGTAACAGGCTAACGCAAATTCAAAGCAACTTTACTAGTTGTTTTGCAGAAATGCTCTACATGTAAAAAGAGATCCCCAGAAACATGTCCTTTTACTGGTAGCAGTGTGGTCTGAAATTATATAGAAGAAGCTTTCCCTTCTGTGGTTAATTTTTTCACCAAGAAAACCAGCAAGCAGCAGTCTTTCAGTAACTGTAGGCAATGAGAGCTCAAAAGCTGAAGGAATGTCGTGGGGGACTACCAAGGATCAGGGGCATGGAAGTGAGACAATGGTCAGTACCTGTCAGGGTGATCTCCCTGGTTGGTTTCTTTGCCCTGCTCCAGCCCTTGTCCCCTGTCCTTAGCCTCACAGCCCTGTCCCATCCCTTAAACCAGTCTGAGCACTCATTTGGATTCTGTGGTAAAACATAACTCAGCCACTAAGCTGTCTAAAATTAAACTCAACCAAAAAAACTTAAGTATCTTCCTAGTTAATCTGGTTGAAATGGTTTGGTGGACAGTGAGCCAAGCATCACACCTAGAGTAGGTGAGATGAATGGCAGAAGCATGTGGCAACTGCTCAGCAGCCATTCATTGAATGAGTCTGCAGAACCACCAAAAATGCAATAAACAGACATAACACTTTGCATCTGCTACAGAGAGAAGGTCATGCTTCCCTTTCCCAAGTCCCACCTATCACAAAACTTTTGGTGTTCATTAGAGCCATTCACTTAACAGGCAGAAAACTACCTCTGCAATAAGCAAGGGAGTTGCATACTGTTTTTCTCAATAAAAACAGGTTATAATCAGGTCCAGCAACCAAAGCTGCTGTAAGCAAAGGGCAGGGCCATGCAACCAGGTCCAAGGAGAGGGAACAAGAACAACCCTTTCCCACAGCAGTCAGCTGGCTCCATGGGTTCACCTGCCAATGGAACAATAGTCTTGTCACCTGGCTCTCATAGTGACTTCACAACTGATTTACCATGTAAAAAGGTGTAAAACCTTT
Organism: Erpornis zantholeuca; assembly: GCA_013400515.1. Taxonomy (NCBI): domain Eukaryota; kingdom Metazoa; phylum Chordata; class Aves; order Passeriformes; family Timaliidae; genus Erpornis; species Erpornis zantholeuca. The sequence continues at coordinate 63,297 of VZTN01001418.1, read as the reverse complement.
AACTATTTTACTACTCAACCCATTTATAGGAAGAATAATTCTGATTTTCTCTACCTGGACTAGTTAGTAGTTGCTCATAGTCAGTTTGATTAAAAGCTACATTAACTTTCGCCAGTGACAAGACTACTAGGTTGATAATACCTCCTCAAATACATTCTTCCTGAAATCCAGATCCTCTTGCAAGCTCTGGCACCGATTTTCCAGGTCCACACGCATGAGTGTCTCCTTCTCCAACTGCTTTTTTGCCACAGCATGACCATCTTCAGCCTAGTAAAGAATTTTAAAGATAATTTTGTCTGGATTCCTATTTTCCATCCATAAACCTTTTGGTCTTCATCTGATGTCTTTGGACCAGGTATTCACAATAACAAATCTAATGTCAAGCCACTGATTTAAAGAAAACCAACCCACAACCCACACACCACCAGCAGAATTAAACACAATAAATAAACAAAAGCCCCACCAAACAAAAAAAACCAAAACAAGTGTATCTGTGTGTGTATGTGTGCGTTAATTGATATTTAAACCAAGCTTACATATTTGCATACCAGCTATTTAAAATGTAGGATTAGTTCAATACATTCTGATACAGGAGCTGAAGATTATTAATACCTCAAGCTCAATACGTTGCACTTTCTTTTTCTGGCTAGCATGGTCCCACTGAGTAAGCCAGCACAAGTGTAAAATTATGCAGGACCTTACAAAGGACAACATTTGATAATCCAACATCCCATGAATATAGAAACATCAGAAAATTTTAAATAAAGGCTTCTGATGAGCAAAACATCTAAAATACTGTGTTGCTTTGGTTGTTTTACATAGATTTCTTACAATTTAGTTTTGTATTCAAGAGGGGCAGGCAAAGGTTCAGCAATAAGCACGGTGGATCACTGACGTTCAGACTATAAACTAACTGCAAAGAAAAAAGGGAATTTACACAACACAACCTGTCTTGTGCTGAGGCAAGAGAGCATTCCCTATCATACCTTAGCAAGCTGGGCACGCAGATCAGCCACCTCTGCTTCCAGACTGCGTTTCTCGTTCAGGACAGTATTGAGTTCTGCTTCACTTCTATGGAAGAGAACTTCCAGATCCTTGATGCGACCTTGAGCCACAGACAAATCTGCATCTTTCTTCTTGTAGCTGGAAAAACAAAAATACATCATACTTACATGTGGGTGCACACCCATCCTGAGCATGTCCTGGTTACAGCCACAGGTATTTTGTTATGAGACACCTTTTATCAAGCCCAGCTCACCACTACATGGCTCCTGCAGTAACCTGCAAATGCTGATCATGGACCTGGAACACCCCCAAAATGTGCACCCAGTACCATGTTTTGTAAATTCATGGCATGGTAAAAAACATGTCATGTATAGACAAGGGAAAAACAAGAAGGCAACTCTGGCAGCCAAGAGATGGTAAAACACACAAGGTGTAAAGAGTACTTTTTCATTTGGCAGCTACACAGCTGGTATCTTCTACTTTGGAGTACAGTCGATGAAGCAAAGTATATGCAATGGCCAAAGAGGCCTGAACATCCCCAGGGTTTTATATCTGATGTGGTCAAGCCTATTCCTCATTATGTATTCCCACACAAAGTAGTAAAATAAAATAATCCACTATGGAAATGTGGTCACCTTTCAGGAATAAACCAGTACGTTTTTAGCAGTATTCATTACAGGCAAAGCACATCCAAGTGCTTTAAATACCATTATTTGAGCTGTTATATCCAGCTTGCAAATATCATCAAGGTAATCTTCCTCTGTGGGGGTCTGGACCCCCGCAGGGGTTTGCCCTGCGTTCTGGCCTTGAGATTTTCTTCCTTCAGTCCGTGACGTTGAAAGGAACGAAGTGAGACATCTTCTTTGCAGTATCAGGGTTGTTTATTTTTCTTATCAAAACCTCGGAGGACAGCGTCCTCCCAGGACACCAGAGCAAAAAGGCCATGGCAGCTAGAAGGCAGCTACCTTTTATATCTTACTAACCACTCAAGAAACAATACGTATCTTATTTTTGTTCCCAACACCAGTAAACCCTCATCTTATTGATATGTCTTTTCAATACTAACTTTTTTCCACCAACCACCACACCACAGGATCTGGTGTCAGAGAAGAAAGGAAGAGAAAGAGGAAAGAGAAGAAGAAGGAGAAACCGACACCCAAAAGCATCCATCTTGTGCCCATATAATACATAGAACAAAATCTAAATCTACAACTAAAGTCTCTGTGCTACAAAAGCAAAAGGCTTTTCTCACTTCTTGGGTGTTTGCAGTTCATCCAGGATTGAGGGCAAACCTTCCCAAGGGCTCAGATCAACATCCAAGCCATCCTGGGGTGCTCTGGGGATAAACACAACCCTGGGGGAAGAAAGAGAGGTTTCCTGGCCTCCCTTGACTCCCACATTCCTCCTACCCACCAACTATTTTTCAGTCTTTTCATCTAACATAGTGACTTTCTGCAGTTTTTCTCTGCTTATATCATTATGTTATTTAAAAACTGTTTTGCTACTGTGGTGGGTTGAAAGCTTTCATCTGAAGTCGCGGAGCTGGTGGGGCCAGCCCCTCCCCTGCAGGACTGCGTGGCCAAGATTTCAGCTGAAGCCACTGTGACCTCCCTGTGTGGAGCCAGCAGGGCATCCCTGCATCCAGATCAATCTACTGAAGGAACACCACATGCTGCAGCTGACAGAGACCTTTCATTTCAAGTCAGCAAGGAAGAAAGAGAAAGTAAAGTCACATGGACAAAGCTGAACATGGCAACCCCAAGGTCAGAAACAGAGGGGAGGGGCGAGACCACAGGGGATGGAAGCTAACTGACAGCAGGAAAAGAAGGCAGTTGCACTTCTGGCATGGAGCTTAAAATCCTTCTTGCAAGCCCATTTGAAAAAATCTCTGGGGGATGGGAAATTCTTTCTGCAACCTGTGATTTTAAAGAGGCCCATGCCAGACCACATAAGAGTTGTTACAGGTTCGAAGCAGAGAATCTTTGCTTTCAGGCTGAAATAACTCATTCTTAAAAGATTAAAATCCTATGGCTTTTTCTTCCTGTGGCCCATGACTCGGCAGTGTGGGAAGACTGTGAAGTTTCATGGGAAAGATACCTTTTTCACAGCAACAGAAATCCAGGCAGACTGTTAGTTTGTGAAAATTCTATGGCACAGCAGAACCTTTTTACCTTAAGCAAAAAGAGACTTTTAAGAACTGCAAATACTAACTAAATTCCATGTTTTGTTTTGTTTCCACTTGTGAGAAGTTTGTGGTAAAGAGGGAGGCACTAGGAAAGAAAGGTGTTTAAAAGTTTTGATTGATTTGCTTTGATTTCTTATAATTTCTTTTTTTTTTCATTCTGTTAGTAATAAACTTTTCTTTATATTGCAACTGTTTAAGTGTAAATCTGTTTTGCCCCGAAGTTCCTTTCCATTTTCGTCAATAAATCCATATTCCCCATATGCATAGAATTGGATTTTGTGTGCTTGGTGCTTAATTGCATTCAAACCATGACAGTTATGTGCTGCAATCCTTCCTTGTTGCTGCTTGAGCTTGCTATTCTAGTCTCATACCACACAAGATATAGGGAACGTTTTTTGGGGTTTTTTTCTCTTAAGCCATCTCAGACTTAATTTTTTTCCTTTCCTCAAACTTCTAGTCTATAAATCTGTAGTTTGCACCTGTGGTCCATGAGCTGCTTTTAAGGGCCCTCAGAAATAACTTTGAAGAGAATTCCTACTACATACAGGCTCTGTATTCAATCTGCAACTCCAGACATGGAAAAAAATGATTATGTTTGCAAAGAGAAGAAAAAAAGCTGAAAATCACTGCACTAGATTGTACAAACCTTGCTGACCAGCCCAGATCCTGAGGCTTGGTTCCCAAACTCCTCATCACTTGTACTGTCTTCTTGAATTTCTAATTTGCCTGAATTAGCTAGAATTATTTTTCAAAAATCCTCCATTACAGGGTATTGGTGTGCCCTACATACAGTATTTCTTTACATGGTTCAGCATGATGTGCATCTTTTTCTAAGCCGACACCTTTATTTTGTGATGCATTCAGCTTGTGTTTTCTTTCTGCATTTCATGGTGTAGATCTTGGAATTTGTTTTCATTTAACTGCAACCAATTTTTCTTATCATCGGTCCAATCTGTCACTGAATTCTGTTCTGCAACATATGGGCAGTGTCTTCAAACTCAGCAGCTTGCTGGAGACATATAGACAAAACATGGCTTCTACTTAAAGGACATTTATTTAGCAGCAATTAGAAGGTCACAAGCACTGTATTACACATGTTGTGTTGTAAAATAAGCCACTGTACCTGTTTCACCAATTAGACCTGGGAGCCTTCTGCCTGTGCAGGACCCAAAGGACAAAGGCCACTTCACTCTGAACATGAACAGCAGTATGTGCTCACACAGCCTCCTGCTCCCTCCCACCTGCAGAAGCCAGGCAGTAAGCGAGTACTTCCAGGGATGGGAATGAATAGAAGTGTTTGATGTACAGCTTGACAAAGGACCATAGAGAATTCTTGACAGTGATAAGTAACTTCAGCCCCCTCAAGGACACTAACAACATTGCAAGCCACTTTCATTCACGTTTTTATTTTCACTTATAATTTTGGCCTTATTTACTGCCTTCATGCAAAAATGTGGCAGAGGTTTTACAAAGGTACAACTGCTTTTGGGAGTCTCTGAGACATTAAAAAGTTCCCAAGAGCAGTCAGCGCATCTGGTGAGATGTATCAATGCTTCAAGGATCACCACATTAGGGTAACTCTCTAGAGTTCTTTTTTTTTTCAGAAAGAGCCAACTTTGCTCAAGGGAAATGTTTCAGTGACCACAGAATCACAGGATTGTTTGGGTTGGAAGGTGTGGTGTTCCCTCCATCTCCTTTTTCTCCCTTCCCAGCTTAACCTTGGCCAATCCCTCAGACTCCTCCCATTGGTCTCTGAGGGACCCCAACTGCCCCCCTCCCCCAGTCCCAATAAAACCCCAAACCTCTGCCTTGCCTTCGCCCCTGGATATCTGGATAGCAGCATGTGAACAAAGATCTTCCGTGCTCTCCTCGTGGAGGCCTCTTCTCATCCCCTTTGTCGCTGCATCGTTGTGGAGAGCACAAGATGTCTGAGCAGGCCATGAGGCTCCCCGGCCGGTGGGAGCCCTGTGGCCATGCCTTCAGGAAGGAAAGCATGGAGCACGGGGGCTGACCCGGCCGGGCAGAGACGCTCTGTTGCTTTTTGAGGCTTGCAACAGTAGCCAGCGAACTGCAACAGGAAGGGACCTTAAAGCCAATCTCATTCCACCCCCATCATGCTCCAAGCCTTGTCCAACCTGGCCTTGAACACTACCAGGGATGGGGAAGCCACAACTGCTCTGGGCAACCTGTGCCAGGCCTTTACCACTTTCATTAGGAAGAATTTGTTCCTAATATTAGATCTAAACCTATTCATTCAGTCTGAAGCCACATCCTGTTGTCCTGTCCCTACATGTGGGGTAGGTAGCAGGCAAAGGAAGCCACAGCATAATATTCACCCCTCTTAGAGCTGGGAGTGTGCAGCTCCAGCAGAAGACTGCTAAAACAAGCAGAATAATGGTACCTGACAGATAATGACCTTCAGACCTGGCCTGACCTGGGGAAAAGTGACACCGGTAAGGATATGAACAGAGACTTCATGAATACCAGGACAGGAGACTTTCCTTAACCATGCCATCAGAGTTACCTCTGCTATCAATGAATAGAGCCTATTCACTCCACCAGATCTTGTTCAACAGTCTTATGGGAGGGTGTTGTTCTACTCAAGCAGAAGTGGTGTGCACCTCACCAGTAAACTAACAGTTGCCATCCACACCTCCTCCACTTATTCCCTCCCTCCAGTAGTCAAAAGTTTTGTCAAACAGATGAAGATGAAAACACAAACGCTGGAAGCCATTACACAGCATATAGGAGAGAAGCATGCATGCTACAGAATGATATGAGAACGGCTATTTTTACAACAATATTCTAATTCTAGATTTAAAAATATGTCCTTACTCCTGATACAAACATCTTTAAGCTGTTCCTTACGCCATATAAATGGCATTTGAACATCCTAAAGATATTTACCTTTTATTAATCGAAACTACCCAACTGCATTATGAACTTAGTTATGAACTTGGTTCAAAAGAAAATAATTATATTTGTGAGTTGCATTCAAGGTACAAATAATACATACATGTATGTATTGTATACGTTGTAAAATACACAGAATGGGTTGGGTTGGAGGGGACCTTAAACTTCATCTTGTTTCACCCCTCCCATGGGCAGGGACACCTTCCATTAGACCAGGTTGGCTCCAAGCCCCATCCAGCCTGCCCTTGAACACTTCCACACAGATGGGGCAGCCACAGCTTCTCTCAAGGCACCAGTGGTTGGATATTATGTTCTTCCCTCAGAGGGTCGTGGGGCACTGAACAGGCTCCCCAGGGAATGGCAATGGCCCCAAAGCTGCCAGAGCTCAAGGAGAGTTTGGACAAGACTCTCAGGCATAGGGTGGGATTTCGGGGTGTCTGTGCAAGGCCAGGAGTTGACTTGATGGTCTTTGTGGGTCCATTCCAGCTCTGGATATTCTGTGATTCTATGATTCAGTGCCTCACCACCCTAACACAGAAGAATTTCTTCCCAATATCCCATCTAAGCTGCCCTACATGAGTATGAAGCCATTTGCCCTTGTCCTACCACTATCTGCCTTGTATTAAGTCCCACTTCGTCTCCTGGAACCCCTTTAGGCCCTGAAAGGGGCTCTGAGGTCTCTCTGGAGCCTTCTCTTCCCCGGTAAACACTCCCAGCTCTCCCAGCCTGGTTCCAGAGCAGAAGGGCTTCAGCCCTCAGAACATCAGAACGTATGGTCTCCTCTGGACTTGCTCCAGCAGGTCCACCTTCTTCAGATGTTGGGTTCCCAGAACAGAACACAGTACTCCCGGTGGGCTTGAGGGGGAAAATCACCTCCCTTGACCTGCTGGCCACACTTCTTTTGACACGGCACAGGACAGGATCAGCTTTCATAGGGCTGCAAGTGCACATTGTTAGCTCAAATCCAGTTTTTCATCCATCTTGGTTCTCCTAAGGGCTGCTCTTGATCCATTCTCCACCCAGCCTGTGTCTGTGATGGGAATGACCCAACACAGATGCAGGACCTTACACTTGGCCTTGTTGAACTTCATGAGGTTCACACAGGCCCACTTCTCTAGCCTGTCCTGATCTCTCTAGATAGCATTCCCTCCCTCCTGTGCATCAACTGCACCACATGTTTTGTCTGGCTGTTCTTTCTTGTTAGAAGGAAGTGTTTCCTGCCTCTTGCCCCCCTCACCCCAGTCTCACATTCAGTTTCCAGTGGGTACTCTGGAAGTCTTACGGAGATGATGAGCTGGCGGCTCCTGAGATAATAGGAGCCAACAGGGAAACACATGTGAAATACCTCCAAGAAATTATGGGGCATTCATCTAAGAAGATGACAAGTCCAACATTCCAGCTGTATCTCTATACCAATGCATGAAGGGTGGGCAACAAATGTGGTGAGGACTCTTGGTGGATCGTAGAAAGATCACAGCAAAAAGCTGGAGAAAGCAATTCCTTTTTTAACTTGTCTTGAATTACTCCATTTCTAAAGGGAACTTCTGTAGGTTCCCAGGAAAAATCCTTGACAAAGAATGTAAATATGAAAGATGTTTTGGTAATGCACTATCCTTGAGCAATGAAGGAGCTTTGTCTTTGTTTGTTTCCATATTTTGTGAGACTGTGCTGGAGAGACAGAGACACAGTCAGACACAGAGACGAACTCCAGCGAACAGGCTGAAGAGAAGAGGTTGATCTTTCTTCTTGATAATCTCTTGATAATAAAAGCCTTCTGAATTTCAAATCCTATGAACACGGAGTCAGTTTGTGGGCAAGCCCTAGAAATAGGACCACATCTTTCCAGCAAACAAACAGGAGGAGCTGGAAGCCACTGTGCTGCTGGAAAGCTGTGACTTAGTTGCCACTGAAACTTGGTGGGATGATTGTCATGACTGGACTTCAATTATCAACAGCTACAGGCTGTCAAGAAGGAACAGGTGAAGGGAGGGGTGGCGGGGTTGCCCTCTCCAAGAAGTGGATTGAATGTGAAGGGCTGTCTCTGAACAGCCGTGAGCATTTTGAAAGCCTGTGGGTAAGAATCAGAGACTGAGGCAACAGTGGAAACCCTTGTGGCTGGTGTCTACTCTTGGCTGACTGATCAAGTGAAGCCTTTTTGCTCCAGCTGCAGGAGGCACTGCACTCATAGACTGCTGTGGGACCTCAACCATCCCAGCATCTGCTGGAAAAGTAGCAGGACAAGCTGTAGGCAATCCAGGAGGCTGCTGGAAAGCACGGAGAACAGCTTGTCAAGCCAGGTAATAAACTGCTGTACCAGATGGGATAAGATATTGGACCTGATGGTCACCAATACAAGGTGAGCCAACTGGTGATGGTAGGACAGGAGGTAGCCTGGGCTGCAGTGAACCTGCAGTCCAGGAGTTTGCAGTCTCGAGAGACATGGGTCAAGTGAACAGTAATGAAGAACAAATTTTAGGAAAGCAAACTGCCTAACTATTCAAGGAGTTAGTCAATAGCACCCCCTGGAAAACTGCCCTCAGGGACACAGGAGAAGATCTTTTAGGAAATTTTCTAGAGCACAAGAGCTCTTGATCCTCCAGACTGGAAGGCAAGAGACCAGCATGGATGACTTGAGACCAGCAGGTCAAACTAAAAAGCAAGAGGATAATGCAAAAGCAGTTATTGTCTGTCTGGGCTTCTATAAGGCCTTTGATAAAGACCCCCACAACATCCTTCTCTGATAATTGCACAGGTAAAATTAGACAAAGGCATCAATGAAGAAAAGTAGTGGACATACGCATAAATATAAAAGAATTTGAAAATTCAGAGTCAATTTGGCTTTTGTAAAGGAAGGCAAGGAGCATAAGCAGGGTTAGGAACCCTGCACAGAAGGGCTCTGAGAGGGCCTTACTTCACCTCTGCCCAAAAAGGCCACAGCAAACCTGGTTACCACAAAACACTTTTGAGTTCTGTAGCACCCCTGCCACTCACTAGGGCCTTGATAGACATCTCTGAGTCTGATGTAAAATACTATCTGGAGCTTACTCTTCTTCACACATCAGCAGCTCAGAAGAACTCAAAATGCAACTGTGTTTAAGAAATTATTCATAAATAAAATACAGAACAAGACACTGAGCACTGTTATGGTACAATAGCATCTTGAATACTGGCTGAAGTTCCAATTCTGCAAGCGTCCCTTCTCAAGAGAATACACTAAAAAAGGAAAAATGACAGAAAGGATAAAATGATTGAAAGCACAGAGCAGCTTCAAGAGTAGAAGCAGTAAGATGTTTCCACTTGCAAAAAGAGATCATTAAAGAGAAAAATCTTAGGAGATATGAAGGAGAATACAAAAATAAAGGGATAAATGAACAAATGAAACTGTGCAGGCAGATTGAACAACATGTTTATACAATATGTACGTAAGCTCAGAATCCTCTTGCTATGTCTAAGAACTCCACAAACAGCTGGTCTCAGGATACTTGGTCACACTTTGAAATGCAAACCCATGATGGCTATCATACAAAATCCAGCTGGACATCAGGAAGCCCCTTAGCTGAAAGGAATTGCTGAAGACTGGAAGAGTATTCCAGAGAACTGCTGCTATGCACATTACATTCTTTTCTTCTCTAGATGAGTAGCTTTTAACAGAGATCGATTACCAGGCTAAGCAGACCTTTGGTCCAATCCAATCCAAACTACTCTAGAAAAAGCCTTGGGATGCTTCTTGTTGGCTTACTAAGCAAAATTATATCCAATTATACTAAACACTAAAAATTCCCCAGAAAATGTTACATTAGTAACACAGTAAGAGAAAAAAAATCTAAGCTAAACAAGATATGTGCCCCAGAATCCAAACCCCGGGAGTTGAATCGGCACTCACATGGAACCCTGGTGTAGTGTCAGCTGTCAGTATCTGAACAAGATACAGAAAGACATAAGCAGAAGTGCTTGCTCTGAAGTCCATTACACTGACAGAAAAACCTTGTTCTTTCCTAGACCACAGGCACTGTCACAAATCCTTGTGTCCCATCCAAGGCTCTTCATGCAGTTTGGTCAGCTGCTTCACAAGTTGAAATTGTGCAAGTAGACAGCCCCAGGAAGGAACTAAAAACAGGGTAAGCCTTAGGCTCCTTTGGACACAAACTAGGCCTGATGTCACCACCTCCAGAGGCCCTGTGGCCTCTCTGGAGTATCTTCAGTGCCTTCAGGGTTTTCCATGCTCACAAACCCAGGTTTTCGGAGGAAAAAAGAAAGGGGGAATCTGTTCTTAAAGCAGTAGGTTGACTGTGTTTGGATCCTATGTCTCAAGGAAGTCTATTACCTCCTGTCCAAGCAACCCAACTTATTCCAAGCAAACAACAGAATGGCAATGTTTGGGATCCCTCCCGTCCAGGCTGTGCTGGCATCCTTAAATCTCTCCTCTGTCATGAGCTTGAAAGAGAGACAGAGGTAATAGCAGTGAATATAAAATTACACAATAATGTAGTCTTCCACTACACACAGTTCTCAAAGCAAGCTTCGCCTGAGAGAAGCAACGTGTGACTGTCAGCATAGACAGGGAAGCTTCAGGAATGAGCTAGATGTCAAGTGAACACTGCAAAGGAGACAAAAAATTAAAAGTTGCATTTGCAAAGTCATACTTAAAATCTGACCACATCACAAACTAGACACCCCAAGAACACTCTGAGTACAATACAACCATCTCAATGGACTGGAAGGAATTTGATAGAAGAAACTCTGAAGCTGAAAAAGAATTAAACTCTACTGCTATGAACTATAAAAACAGAGAGAAACCCAGAAAACCAGGTATGTTTTCCTCATCTACCACAGAAGACAAACAAACAAAAAGTTGAAATTAGTTTGGTAGAACGAGTCATTGAAGTAATGGGTAAGGGACAATTCAGTTGTCCAAACAAAGGATGAGGGAGGTGATCCAAGGGAAAACACCATCTCCATCATTTTATATGCACAAGTTTCTACAACAAGGTATTTGTAAAATCTCTTAGGGCTCTCAAAAGTCTGAACAGGAATCAACTGGATTCTAATTACCTACCAAGTGAAGATACTTCTTACAAAGATACCTTAATCAAAACAGAGAAATATCATCTTGCAGAACACAAGAGGTGAACCAAATTCCCAGTTACTACTGTTGCTCTCTTTTGGAGTTTGCTTTAAAAGCCAAGCAAAAAGAATACTTGCTATCACAAGACAAGAGAAACAACCTTAAAGGCCACATGATGCCAACTGGCATGCAAAATATACTATCCAAAATAAATGCCAAGAATGCTGGGCTGAGGCTTTGAAGAGAAAAAACAGTCCCAGCAGGAACATCCCAGTAGGGTTGGGTGGGATTCACCTCACTGCAGTTCAGGGGTTTTACAGCTGACCTAGTTACCAGAGAGGCACGGTTAACAAAAGCTGAGCTAACCAAGTCCACAAACACCAGTGCACAGATTGTCTTGACCACATGCAGGCCTATGGTATTGGCTGTGCTTCAACAGGCTTTGCACCAACTCACTCAAATGCAGATGCTTAAACTATCACTACTTCATACTGGGACAGTTGTTCTAGGGCAAAGTCCAAAAATATCTCCAATGGCTGACTTTAAAAAGAGGGCCTAGCATAGAAAATGAGTGTCCAGTGATATAGCAAAGTTTACAGAGAAAACATTAAATACTTTATCATAAATCAACTAGCTAGTCAGAAAAAAAAAAAGATTAAAAACTTTAGGAAGTTAAGAGGGAAACACTTAAGTCCTTTTATAACCACTTGTGGGGATTCAGAATGTTGCCTGGGAGGATGGCTTTTGTTGGCCTGGGGCCCTGGGGGAGAGGGGCGTTTAGCTGTGGGCAAAACAAAAGAGCAGGAGACAAATAAAGAACAGGAGGGGAGGCAAAAGCAGGATAGTTAACAGGAGATTAGGCAAAGAGGTTGTAATCAGTAGCCACAGGAGATGCTAAAGATGTAATCCTAGATCCTGAAGTTTGCAGCTGAACTGCAGGTTTTGGAACAGTATATAAGGTGTGCTTTGTACAATAAAAGTTGGCTTTGCATGTACCTGGCAGAGTCCGTGTTTCAATCACAGACAACCACTTAGTTGCAAAAGAAGAGACAAGAGACTAACAGTAGGCCTGTAGTAGCACTGCCAGATTAAAACCCATTTTATGGCCGACAACACTGATAAACAGGTGATGCACATAAGGACCTGCTTACGAAAAATCCATAATTCCCAAATCTTATCTATTAAAATAGGTACCAAAATTCAACTAGAAGCAAAAATTGATTTTGCCACCACATTTATCAATTTTAAAATGAAGTTTCTACTGCTAAACAGTATTTGATTCCAAAATTCCCATGGGAATTGAAATAACAGATTCTACTTGGCTTCAGGAATTAGTTTATTATGCCAGTTCTCTGTGATGCAACCTAAAGAGCAGTTTTAAAAAATTTAGTCAGTTAAAGGTCTTTTCCCAGCACATTTACACTGTACCTTCATGTATTTTCAAGGCAACACTGCTTCCATATTCCCAAATTGCTCAGGGTCACCCTTTCCCTTTTCTACCATTACTCCCATGAGTCATACACTGAATCAGACGATAAAAATGATGAATTAACCCTCTTTGGATGGACCAATTTTAATCTAAATCACTTTCTCAATCCAGTTTACCAAGCAGCTGCACACATGCGTATTCATGTGAGGGGAGATACAACAGGACAAAGCAGGCGCACCCATTTGTTCGAGCCTCAAATCACATGATATTCACCTTACCTCTACAAATACACTTGTGCATATACTGCTGGAATTATGTGCTCTGACTGGCGATCAACAAGCTGAAGGATTTTCCCTCTGACAAGCCTTCTCATTGATCTGATTCCAAAAGGCATTTTAAGAAGCATCATTTGTGTCATCTCCACAGCAAATATATATAGAAAAGGAATACTCTCCTCACCTTTTATTGAACTCCTCAAGTTCTGCCCTCAGTTTTCCTATTTCAATTTGTAATCTAGCCCTCTCTTTAGCAGTTTCATCCAGAACTCTTCGAGCATCAGCCAGTTCAGACTCATAGAGACTCTTGATTCCGCTCACCTAAAGGGAAAAAAAAAGTATTTGAGTATGAGAACATCCCCATGACTATCAAAGAACTGAAACATAGGACCAGGTTTTGCATAAGTTTCTTTGAAAAAAGGTGCATGATATGATTTCTGCCATTTAAGAACATTGTATATTGAACATTTTCACTTAACGAGCAGTCCCAAAGATTTAGTTTTTACAACCATTGCGACAAAACACACTATGTTCGAAATGCGCAAGCCTTCCCAAGAAATAAAGTGAACTAGATCAGTGCACCCTGCAATCTTAGCTTCAATTATCTGCCCTTATTCCCAATACGGTTGCTTTGGGAGATTTTTTTAAATACTTGAAGACATTTTGTGGAACACAAGGTCCGTTTTGACTCTGCTACTCTTGCACTACAAAGCTACGAAGAATCTGAAACCAGATGAGCTACACAAATGTGAACTGTTCAGAAATGAGCTTCCACTCTTGTTCTCTACCTCAGAGGATAAAGAACTACAGACTTCTCCCTGTCCCAAAATATAATATCATATAATCAATGATACAGACTGCATGAGACACCTCAAATTCTTCCATCCCTTTATATTTTTTAGAACACAAGATTATTTGAAAGGTAAAATGTACAGACCATGTAAGAATCTGTGAAAGAATACCAGAACAACTTTCACAGAATCATAGAGCATGCTGAGTTAGGCCTGTCAGGAGCACTGAGTCCAACTCCTGGCCCTGCACAGGGCACCCCAAACAATCCCACACTGTGCCTTAGAGTGCTGTCCAAATGCTCCTTGAGCTCTGGCAGCCCTGGTGTTGTGAGCACTTCCCTGAAGAGCCTGTCCAGTGTCCAACCACCTCCTGGGAAAAAACCTTCTCCTGCTATCCAACCTAAACCTCTCCTGACTCAGCTTCATGCTGTTTCCTCAAGCTCTATCACTGGTCACAAGAGTGTAGAGTCTGGTACCTGCCCCTCAGCCTCCCCTCATGAGGAGGTTGAAGACTGCACTGAGGTGTCCCCTCAGTCTTCCCTTCTCCAGGCTGAACAAACCAAGTGCCCTCAGCAGCTCCTCATACAGCTTCCCCTCTAGACCCTTCCCATTCCTTCTGGCCCTTCTTTGGACACTCTCTATTAGCTTAATGTCTTTTTTATGCCCTGGTGCCCAAAACTATCCCCTCCCTCGCCAAGTTGGCCTGATGCCCCCCAGGACACAGTTGGCCCTCCTGGCTCCAGGGCACTGCTGACTCAGATCCAACTTGCCATTGACCAGGACCCCCAGGTCTCTGTAGCCCCTCTTCAGCCTCTCCTTCCCCAGTCCATCCACATAACCACAGCTACCCCATCCCAGGGGCAGTATCTGGTACTTGCCCTTGTTAAACTTCACATGGTTGGTGATTTCCCATCACTCTGATTTGTCAATGTTTCTCTGGAGAGCCTCTTTGCCCTTGCAGGAGTTGACAGCTCCTTCTGATTTAGTGTCGTTGGCAAACTTTCTTAGTATTCCTTAGTATTCCTTAGTATTCCTACATCCAAGGGACATTGATGAAGATGTTGAAGAGAACTGAGTGAGGCTGGAGCCCTATGGAACCCCACTAGTGACCAATGTCAGCCTGATGTCACCCCAGTCACTACTAACCCTTTGTGCTCAGTTCATGAGCCAGTTGCTCACCCACCATGTGACATGGTTTTCCAGCTATATACTGGACAGGCGAATCCTGTCTCTCTGAAGCAGTTGTGAATCCTGACAGTTCCATGGTCACAGAATCACAGAGTGGGTTGGGCTGGAAGAGACCTTAAAGCTCATCTCATTCCACCCCTTGCCATGTGCAGGGACACTTTCCACTATCCCAAGTTGTTCCAAGTCCCAGTCTGGCCTGAACACTTTCAGGGATGGGGCAGCCACAACTTCTCTGGGCAACTTGTGCCAGGGCCTCACCACCCTCACAGGGAAGAATTTGTTCCTAACACCCCACATAACCCTGCCCTCTGGCAGTGGGAAGCCATTTCCACTTTTCCTGTCATTCGAGATCCTTGTCCAAAGTCCCTCTCCAGCCCTCTTGGACCCCCTTCAAGCACTGGAAGGGGCTCTAAGGCCACCCCAAAGCCTTCTCTTCTCCAGACTGAAGAACACCAACTCTCTCTGCCCTTCTCCATAGCAGAGATGTTCTAGGCTTTGAAGCATCTCTGTGATGTCCCCTGGACTCACTCCAGAAGCTCCATGACCTTCTCATGTTGTGCCCCAGAGCTGGAGGCAGCTCTGCATGTGGGGTCTTGCCTGAACAGGGCAGAAGTGCAGAATCCCCCCTCCACTGATGCCCACACTGGGGACTCAGCCCAGCACACGGAGTGTTTCTGGGGGCCAGTGCCCATGGCTGAGGCATGTTGAGCTTCTCACCAACCAACACCCCCAAGTCATTCTCCCCAAAGCTACTCTCAATCCATTCTCCACCCAGCCTATATTTGTGCTTGGGGTTTGTTGTAGAATCCAAAACCCTGTTGCCAACAGCAGTTGTGCAATCCAGAGTTGCTCGGCAGGATCTGCTCAGCTATCCTCAAGGCCTTCACTCTCCCCACATCACCTGGGCTCTGATGCCACTTACAATCACTGTCTCGGTTTGAAAGACAGGTGCCTGCCAAGGAAGGCAAGAACCTCCCTTGGAATAGAAAACGTGACCCCCTTCCCTCCAAAGAACTGTAACTTTGACATTAAGGGGCTTTCAGGCAAAGACATGGGAAAAGGAACCCCAGTTCTGTACTAGTACATGTCCCTGCCTAACAAGGCACACAAACAGCTCCGGCAGCACCCAACAGGAGCAGAGACCAGCGCCAGCCTCTCTCGGCCGCCGGCACCTTCCCCTTGGCGCAGTTCCGGGCGCGGCCGCCAGGGGCGCTGGTGGCGCCCGGCCGGGCAGGGCGGGGCGGGGATTGCCCGCGCCTGCAGGGGGCGCTGTGGCCCAGCTCGGCCGCCTCTCCACACGGCAATGGCGGCGGAGGCGCGGGAGGGAGAGAGAAGGAGCTTTCCTTACAGAGCCACGGGGGCGGCCGGGCTCAGCGCCCTCGGCACCCGCAGTGGGCTGCAGCAGCAACCTCGGAGCGCCAGGCTGGAACGGCAGAGGCAGGCACACCCCGGTGGCAAAAAAAGTGTAGCAAAAACTCCAGAGCCATGCCACGAACTGCACAGGTCGAGCAGATCCTGGGTGTTGCCTTAAAGTGTAGCAAAAAGCCAGAAGCACCAGCAGAAAACAGGAGGGCTGGGTCATGGCAGCCGGCAGATGCTCCCTCGGAGGGGCTCAGGGTCCCTGGGGCACCCAAGTAGATGGTGAGGGTCCAGCAAGGTCGGGTGTTGATAAGGTCCCAGTTCAACAGCTGCTCTTACAAGCAAAGGCTCACCCACAGTAAGGAGAAAGCAGCGCAGCACAGTCACAGCGAATTCTTCCTGCAGTACCAGGAGCCCGACCATCTCAGATCCCGAGAGTGAGCGAGGAGCTGAGCCCAGCCCCTGATCCCCAGCCAAAACCTCACGGTTCTCCACACTTCCCAAGAGAAAGCCCCCCAGCTTCAAGACTGCAGCCAGCTGCACCCCTATTCCCCATCTTGGCCACATCCTTTGTCCCTCAAGTATCTATCATTCTGGTCTCTTAGGCAACAAATGGGAGAAAATTTCCGAAAGGGAAGAAAGGGAAGGAAGGCAAGGACGGGAAGGACGGGAGAACATGTCCTAACCTTCAACAATCATCCAGAGCCATGTAGTCATGTTTGATACTCTTCAAGTCTCTCTCGCCACTAGCACTGATCCCTTTGTGGAAAAGTGGAAGGGATAAAATACGGCCATATAAGCCTCCGCAGCCTCTCTACAATGTCCAGAACACCAGCCCTAGGAAGCAGCAATGAACCTTCCCAGATGATAGGTTAGGCCAGTAAATGGGTCCCTCCACTGTGAAAATGAAAACCTCATCTGAAGTCAATGGAAAAAATAGAACTAAAACCTCAAAATGGAGTTCAGCAGAAAACAGAAGGACATGCTGCAGACCAATCCACTTCATGTCCATGTGCACCCAAGCATAACTCTTCCTACACAGAGGCCAACCTAGACACCCATATTGCACTACAAATGTTGCTTTCACTTTTTCCCCCGCTCTTTTCCTGGGAAAAGAGCCCGCAAGTTTGTAAGGGAACAAGAAAATAGAAAAAAGAAAACAGAGATGTTTCCAGAGCAGACTCTGAAAGACACAACTGCTGGATGCTCTCACCTACCTGTGCTGGGAGCATTCAAAGCTCACTAGGCAGTGGGTCAAGGGCAGACACACCGACACAGACCCTCCCAAAGCAACCACTTGAGAAAAGCTGTGAGATGTCACTCAGTGAAGACTTGAAACACATCAAGAAGGCACTGAACCAACATGCTAGGCAAGAAACATGTTCCAGCCAACCACAAGTGACTCTAGACAAATTTGGTGATGAAACATTAATCTCATTAGCATACATTAATGTGCAAAGCACAAGTGTATTCCCACCAGGTGTAGCTCAGTATGTTCTTATTTAGCCAGTTATAGATTGACAAAGGACTGCCAGTCAGCTACGCCTCAGACTCACCAAGACTATCGGTCAAGTTCTCAAGAACAATGAAGACGTGTGTTATGTTACCTCCCAGATGATGGCTACAGTCCCAGAAAACCATTTAACCCAGTATTTTAGAGGCTGCAGCTTGAGTGACCCAACATCCACAGCAGCATCTGAGCATGTATTTTGCCGGTGGCAACTAAGCAACATCAGACCTTCACATCCTGGTCATGACAGTAGCTCCAGTCACCACACATGGTGCACACAAAAGGGCACAGTAGCTGCAACACTGGCAGGAAACAGTGTGAGATTGCAGCCTCCTGCACTCACACCCACAGAGCTGGGAAGACACAGGTGAAGAGGGAACCCCCACAGATACTGCTTTTGTCACAAAGGCAATTGCTGTCAGCAGCTGAGGCTCTCAGGGATCAGACCTTATTTTTCTCTCTAATTCTCCTTTCAGAGGGTGAGCACAGTGGGGTGTCCTCAGAACAGTGCAGTAATCCCTCCCATCCCCATCAAAACATCTGTTCCAGAGGCTGCAACCATAAGCACTGCAGGGGAGGGCAGAGAGTTAGTAAAAGGGAATTGAGGAGAGCTCTAGGAAGCTCTCTTAGCTTCCACTATCTCCCCTCCCAGCCTCCCAAATTAGGTTATTGCAACAGTGACCCCAACACAGTGAGAACAACATCAGTCATGTAGTAGGGATGTAGAAAAACAAGGGGATGAGCTCAATTTATCTTCTGTCACAGGCTAACCTACACAAGGGCAGTGATAGAGGAGAGTGGACAGAGAAAGAATGAGGATGGTTAGAGGTTCTCCCAGCTATATCTGCAAACTTTTTTTTGCATTTGTCTGAAGGCTTACTGTATACACTTTTTATTTGTCTAGGCACTTACTGCATACAAGTAAAGGTAAAGCAGCATTGGACAGGGTAGGAAAAAGGCTATAATTGATAAAGAACTAAAGATGAATCAACTGCAAAGCTCCTTTTCTCTGCTAAGAGATGGCAGCCCTGTGTTCATCAAAAAGAACAACAGGAATTATATTTTTCAAAGGCCATGCTGAGATTGCCACACAGAACAGCAAATGGCTGCTTTCTGCAATCTTGTTCAAATTGGTGATTGAAATAAGGAAAAAGAACATCCCGATCAGCTGATGATTAAAAATCTCTGGCAGAACAGTGACTACAGTCTTTGCCTGAGCAGCATCAGTAGAACTTCCCTCATCTAGAAGACACTACCCTAAATCAGAGCTTTGAGCTCAGGTCAAAACTGTTCCCAAGCATGCAGGGTGGGGGCAGGGGGTGTCAAGAACTCATTACTCAGGACATGTCATGTCAGTCAATAATGGTACCAGCTCAGGTACGGTCCCTGTGGGATACTGGAGTGACAAGCAGAGGACAAAAATCTCTCTCATGATACCACAGATCTGTCTACTGCTTGCTATAGCAATTCTCAACCTTGAGAAATTCACCTTCCATCATGAACCCACCCCTTCATCTGCTCTCCAGGCAAAAGTCTCAGGTAGCAACCAAGAGCCCACCAGTGAGCAGTCCCTCCTGCCTGCTTATCACAACATGCACGATACCACCTACCACAGTGGCAGATGATGTTTTTTGCCATTACCAAAGATAAGCCAAAAACAATAGAACATTCAGTCAGCTTTTTTAAATAATAAATAAGTTTAGACTCAAATTTATACACAGTTGAAGACAACCAATGGGAATTTTCATCTTGAACACTGTGGAAAAAGAAAACAGTCTCCTATAAGCATGCAGAGCTTAAACGCTTACATATATAAAGATTAACATAGAGAGAACAGTATGCAATTTTCACTGGACTATATTCAACTGCGCTTCTACACAGAAGTTAGAGCTGCTTTGGAGTTTGTTGGGGGAGAGTTGTGGGATTTGGAGGGTTTATTTTTAATTAATATCTTATTTCACACTAAGCCTTATCATTTTATGAATGCAAATTCGAATGCTTAAAAAGAAAACTGAATTGTCAACAGAAAATCTAATTTACTAGGTTGGTCCCAAAAGTGAAAGGACATGATTCTCCCATTCCAGTAAAACCAAAATCTGACAACTATGTGAAGTTTTACTGCTTCCACAGTCTTAAACCTATGTCCACTACCCAGCACTAAAACAATAAAACTAAGAAGTTTCCTTTGTGGACATAAGTAAAGAATAAATAGACCTTCCTAAAGGGATGGGAAAAGTATTTAACAAAGGTGGTCCAGAGATAAACCAAAGCATCAGTGTCAAAAAAGAGCTTGATGAATCCTGACAAAGTTTGTTATAACGTGTCTACAGATTAAGACCTTTCCGAAGTCTGGATGAAAAAACCTGAGAAGGAAAGCTCAAGGGCAAAGAAACCAAAAGGTTCATATCAAAATTCTCAAGTTTATTTTCCAATTACTGCATTAGAATACTTTTTGGAATTGCTAACACACAGAACTGCTGTTAGGAGCTGGTTTATGCTCACGTTAAAAGTCTAATGAGATTACATCTACGTTGTCTGCTTGTCCTCTTACTCTTGCTACATGTGCGCTGTCAAAAGAATTACATTCTGCCTCTTGCATTTCAAAGGGATACTCCTTCTAGCCTCCAGCGATCTACAGCTTAGAAGTTCCCTAAATTAGATGTGGTTGTTTTGTTTATAACATGATTTCACACGGCAAATGATGTTTCATGCTTAGAACTATCTAGTGATTTTCAAAGCATGGAAGTTACAATATATCATTAAGTGATACAAAGAGACTTTAAAGATACTTCGGCTTGGGCATACATGCACTGATTGCAGGTACTCCAACCACTCCCTAGGTAAGACATTATCATATCTGCTCTGCTTAAACTAAATTAAATCAAACCTTCCCCCCACCACCCGGAGCATCATCAAATCAGCATCTTAAGGGGTGAAAAAAGAAAAACAAAATTAAAGCTATACAGTGGTACAGCAATCCATCACATCCAAGAAGTTACAGTCCAGGATGTTTATTGATAGGTTTTCCACAGCAGTTTGACATCATCTCAGTGGTGGGACACCGCACCTTGCTGAGGGGGTTTGGGCTTGCACAGGATGGGACTGTCCCCAGTGTGTCACCGACTACATCCTTCCGCCATAAGGGAAGGAGAGTCCTGGGGGAAGCAGACACCACAGAATAGGGAAAAGCAAGGCTTAGGAAAAAGAATCATACAGTTTTGCTTGCAAGATTCCAGGAAACAAATCGGAGTCGTATACAAGGATTTGATTCCGAGTATTTACGGGGTCTGTAAAAGACTTCCGACGGTGAGAGGCAAAGTGAGTCTAAACCCTTTCAAATCTTCCATCCCATCGCATCAGCCGTCAAGACAGAGGCCGTAGGGGACACCAAATACCCCGGTACCAGGA
Organism: Erpornis zantholeuca; assembly: GCA_013400515.1. NCBI lineage: Eukaryota > Metazoa > Chordata > Aves > Passeriformes > Timaliidae > Erpornis > Erpornis zantholeuca. The sequence goes on along the minus strand of VZTN01001418.1, from coordinate 42,169 downwards.
TACGCGTGTGCTGTGGGCGCGGGGCATCGGAGGGCTCGGACCGCCCGCGGCCAAGGGACGCGCGGCGGCTCCACGCCTCAGCCCAGACGGCCCGGGAGCCGCCAACACCCGCAGCGCCCACCCCGCTCAGCTCC
>VZTN01001418.1:25083-41715 GCA_013400515.1 Erpornis zantholeuca | reverse complement strand
CGGGCAGCGACTCATTCAATCCCGCCGCACCGGGGGAGGGAGCGCTAAGATGGCGGGCGGGCGGCCCCTCCCGCCGCGGCGCCGCCTGGGACATGCAGTCCCGGCGCCAAGATGGCCGCGCGGCTTAGGGTTGTTCGCCATTTCGCGCTCGATCAAGGACTGCGGGTGCGGCTCCGGCCGCGCGTAAAGGACAGAATCGGGCGCGGGGCCGATTTTGAGGCGATGAGATTTTGGTGGCAACAGCAGAAGGGACCGGAGCGATCGACAGGACTGACCCTCATCTGCTCCCGCTTCTGGCGGAGCATTAACTCAGGTCCCTCCGCGGAGCTCAGGCCGGTGTCTGAAGGGTTCTGACAGGGTGTATTTGTGTGTTTTCACTATAGTTCCCTAAAACATCGTCCACAGACCCCTGTGGGCTGTGTGATTTTGTCGTGCTTCGCCGTCGGCTCTGCACAGGCCAGGGTCCAACTCTGTGCTGAAATGGAGAAAACATGGATTGGACGTTCCCAAGGTTGATGTTTTCAGGCGTGCCTAAAGAGTGATGTGTTTTGGCTATGTAGTCAAACTGTACAAACTAAAATCCGTTGAGAAGTTTTCTTAAATATTTGGAGTAGTATTTTTCCTAAAGACCCCAAGTTCTGTCAGTTCTTGCACTTAAACTAGAATAAACTGGATTACCATTCCCAAAGCTGTTCCTGGCCTTGTACCCTTCAGCTAAAAGGGAGGGCTGAGAAAAAGGAAAAGTCAATAAAACAGACTCAAAAATATGTCGTCTTTATGAAGAACAAAGAGAAAAAGTAGCAAGAGCATTATGCAAAGGTGCAAGTACTGGTCTAGATAGAGAAACAGGAAAGATGGCAGAAAACACAGCATACGATATGAAAACTTGGGGACCCAGGGTGAAAAAGTAGGTGTTTGGCCCCAAAATAGAACTAATGAATGTGAAATTTCACTACCTTCATGTGAAATCCTAATATCAAGTACACCTCAAACTAGAAAACCTTGGAATAAACCCAGGAATTCTGGATGCTCAATATCCACGTGGGCAAATAGATGTAAATCTCTCTTGCAACCACTGCATAAATCACAGGTTTTCACCTGAATGCGTTTGTCTCAAAATGTGCATCTGAGAGAAGAGGATTTGTCCTGGCTGCTCTGAGGCAGCAGAGTGCCTGTCTCACCTGCTCGGGCATCACCTCTCCTGGGACAGCACTGAGTGCCCTTCACCTCCATCTCCTGCGGAGAGCCGAGGGCAGGAATTCCCGCAGCGTCTGCGGAGCTGTGGGGGTCGGTGGGCTCCCCGGAGGGTGTTTATGATTGACACTTAAAATGGAAGCAAGACCACTTCCCGTGCGCTTTCTGAAAGGCACAAGCTCCCTACATGAGGGTCACTGCCGGCAGGGCGCTGCCAGTGAGATCTGATGATATGATGTGCGACTTAGTGTGAATCTCAGCTTCCTGACTGTATCTGGAAAAGGAAGCAGAGAGAAAAGACTACAAATCCCAAGGTGCTGTGGTCGCTGCACGCAGGGAGGTCGGCTCCTGCCACATCCGCCTCCTGCCCTTTGTTCCAGCCACACTTGGGAGTTGCAGTACAGTTCAATGCGTGTTTTGAATTTTGGCGCCTGTCTGCAAACTGTAACCCAACTGCTGCTGGACCGGCTCCAGCTCCAGTCCCAGCCCCTTGTCCTGCCCCAGCTCCTGCCCCACGCAGTCCGTGTCGTCTCTAACGCCACCGCTTTCCCTGGAGCAAACAAACAAAACCTCTGAGCATCAAGCCGTGCACTCAGAGTGAACTTTTTCTCTCTTTAACATTCCGTTTCTAACACTAGCAAATTCGTGGAAGATCAGCTATAAATTCTGACTGTGTTAAGACACGGAAAAATGTTTTAAGAATGCTCAATACCCCTGTATAAACATTTTTGGGTTACCTCATTTCTTGCCTTGTGATTCGATGTGATAATCTACATCTGTCATATTTTTAAAATTCTTTTAAGCTTTTTGCCTAATTTTGATTGATAATGTAAACCAGATGTAAATCCCCTTTGTTCATGAAGTTTAGCCCTCAGATTTTTTAGATAATGGCTTAGAAACTTTGAATGTTTCAAGAGTTTGTGTGCTTTGGGGTTTGGTTGTTTTGTTGGGGGGTTTTTGCCTTCTAGGTTTACTGGGCATTTTCATAGTGCTGCTATCGACTGTATTGCAGTAATTTTTTTTTTCCAAAATGTACTTCCTGAAATATGCATAAATAATAATGCCTGATGTTTTCTTAATTTTTTAGACAGTCCTTTTCTTTAGCAGTAACCTGGACACTTGCACACTTTCATACTTGACACCAATCTCCCCTTGTTTAACAGAATATGTATGTTCACTTTTCCTATCTCTTCTAAAACGAAGAGAATGGTTTGGTGGTGAGATGGGGAGAGGAAGCATCAAGAAAGAAAGGGAAGTGCACAAGCTGAGTGCCCACTCACCAGCTGTGTTTTCCAGGGAATGCAACACATGTTGTGGTATTGGAATCTGTTCAAATACTGGTCCTCTTGGACCCCTCCTATGATAGGGCTTTAGTATAGAACCAGGGTCAATATGGTTATTCATCTCTTAATATTTAGCAGTTTTTCTTTAGAGACCTTAACAGGTCTTTACTACCCAAATCAACTTTACAATAAACTCCTTCTGTTTTGAGCAGGTAGAATGGATTTGTTATCCCAAGACAAAATAATTTAGTGTTTGACAAAGGGACAATATAGGAATGTGTGAGCCTTACCTGGCTGGGAAAACAGGATCATGGCAATCCCTGGGGCTGCATTCCTGGGTGTTCAGATTGGGAACTTGTTCTGAGTACACTGAGGCTCCTGCCTTGCCCACTCTCCCAGGTTTTCCCTTTGCAGAAAGTGGAGCAGAGGAAGCTGCTGCAGGTACAGGTCCTACCATGACACAAAGTCAGGAAGCTGGAAGAGCCCTGGGCTCAGTATTGAAGCTCTAGCTCAAAGACACTTTCAACATATCTGTCTGTCTGCGTAGGATAAGAATAAATTTTTGAGATGTCAGATGCAGACAGTAGGAACAGGCTCTGTTTAGCTCTGGAGTGATTCTCCCACCAGGTAAATGAAGAAATTGCTTCCAGTACCTAATAAAGACAAAGGAAAACCTTGTGTATCCTTTCATGCAGACCACCTTCTCATTTGTTGACCAGTTTCCTGTACATTTGAGTCTAACAAGTTTTCTGATGCTATCTGGGATTTCATAATGACTCTGACATTTTTATAAATCTGGAGATACAGGATTTCCACTGCTATTTCTTAACTGCTTTGGTTTCTCAGCAGCTGCTGCCATGTTCTCCTCTTTCTCATTTTACACTCTTTTATTTGTATGTCTTTAATAGAATTATTTCTATATTTTCTGTAGTCACCTAGCTCTGCCTCTCTCTCATGTTCTTCACCTTGCTGGAACAGCCAGACAATGTTTCACTGATTGTCTCAGATATTGTCATTAATTTCAGAAAGGAGCAAGGATTGAACATATATCACATAACGTTTTCCTATCAGTCTAAATTCAATCTGGCCTCAACATTAGTGCTCAAAAAGTTGCTAGCAATGACTCCAAGTCTGGAAGAAGCACTCATACCTCACCACGGAGTTCTGCTCCTGAATTTAATCTTTCATTGCATAAAATTGCTTCCAGCAGTGTCAGGACAGAAAGCACTAAAGCAAGTAGAGAAAATGAATGATATGCTGTGAGTCGTGGATGAAACCTTCCTCACTACGAGGAAGTTTGCTGAGATGTAAAAAAGGGCAAAAAGGATTATGTGGTTAAAGCAAACAGACAGCAGACTGTAGGACAGGGTTTTTTTTCGAGACTAGACATCACACTGTAATGTGTAGAGGGTGTGCTTATTTCTGAATCCAGCATCTAATGTTTGACAGGAGTTTTGAACAATAATATTCTTTTGCTACAGCATTTACCTTCTTACTGAGGCAGAATTCAAGCTGTATCACACTGGGGGAAGTGTTAACGCAGTCTGGACAGAGAAGATTCTGGTCTGTGCTTGGAATTGTTCTCTCTTTTGTGGCAGGAAGGTGAGTAACTTCTAAGTGTGGCCCTTTAGACTCTTGTTCTGGAATGAGATCCTGGTCTCATGTGATCAGAAAGAAATGATAATTTAATTCAAAAAACCACTTCATATTTCCCCCCATCTCAGCAGAAAAGGGGTAAAAGAAGATGCTGAGGGGTCAGTGCTCAGGGCTCCCTGACTTTCCTCAATTCCACTTTGCCATTTTTCTACAGAGTGATTTGGTTATAATAGCGCATGCTAAAAAGAGCCCCATCTATAACACAGGAGCCACAGAGAGGGTTCCTGCAGTACAGCTCATTCAGAGTCTTCCCCAGGCGCAGGAGGAGGTGTATGGTGGGATACATCAGCCTTCAGGGTAGCATCACCTACTGTGTCTCACACCCACTGGCTCCTCAGGACTCAGGAATTCTTCCAAACTAATAGGAAAACAGATTTCTTGGCAGTTGAATACCATGAAAGAACCACTGAAAATAGATGAGCTGGTCAGGTAGGAAGAACACCACTGCTTCCTTCCAGTCAGGCTGTGGTGGCCTTTGGAACCAGAGCCATGGGTGTGCCTGAGCAGACCAGCTGCTGTTTAAAGAGATAAATAGCAACATTACTCTAAGATCAAGGAAGGGATTATTCACATCACTTTTAATGAAATATTGGGCCAATAATCTCTAATACTCTGAGTTTTGCCTTTCACATACAGAGCTGGATTTTATTCTAGTTACACTTTCAGGGATCCAAAGATAAAAGTGTCCTCTGCACCTGCCAAGGTAAACCCAATTCTCAGCACCCCGTGGAGTTCAGGTTCCCTCATTTCACATGCAAGCCCCTCATCGTTTAGCCATTTGGCAGTTTGGAGAGCACAGTGAAGAGGGTGGGGACTGGCTCTGAATGAAGTTCCTCTGAGTTCACAAAGCTCACTTTATCAGCCAGGAGCAATCCCAGCTCTGCTCCAAGAATCACTTAAATCATTGCTACGTTGGTGGAGCTGTGGGAGGGGAGCATGCAACGCTCACACCCCTGAACTATTATTATATAAAGCCTGGCACTGATCTCCATGCTAATGAAAACAAACCCATGGTTTTTTTTTCAAAACAAGCATTTGATGCTTAATTTTCAAATCCACAGCCCAACTGCAGCTGGCTGGGTGCCCATCACCATAGAGTTATTTACATACTTTCCTCCAGCAGCTGCAGTAACCTGTTCTGTTTCTCGTGTCTGGCCAGGCTGGCTCAGCCTTTGTCATGGTCTCACTGGAGAGAAATATTTCAGTCTCATGCTATTAAACAAATAAACCAGCTCCCAGTGTCTTGGGAGTTCAGTTTTTAGTGTAGAAAGGTCAAAGCAGAAACCTTTGGCTCCTCTTTGAAAGAGAATTATCTACTTATCCCATCATGCACTGTAACATGCTACATGCACTTGGGAGTGCTGATTCCATAAGCCAGAGCTTCTGTCAAAGGTAAAGTTTACAGAGTAAACGTATGTGAGAAGGAAGAAGACAGACCTAGGGACATAATGAGGTATGTGCATGGGATCAGTCTCTCTTGGACATATTACATAATTAATCAAGGAGATGAAAGGAATGCTTTCTGCAACTCCAAAGTGTGCTCCACCCAAGATCTCAAAGTATTTTATAGAAGATAATTCATTAAGCTTTATAATAATCTTTCAACAAAAAAACTTGTGTTAGAGCTGCATGTCCTTGAAGAACAGCCCTGGCTAAGCATGAACCTGCAACGGGAAGCCATTTCCTGTCTTGAGTTTGGTACAGTCAGGAGAGAACCTGCCCTACCCCACTCTCCTGCAGCCTGTGCTCTGTTCTGAATATGAAGGCCAGCAGCATCACATCACTTCTTTCTTTACCACCATCACACTGAGGATGCATGTGGGTGGGCAGGTGCAAGAATCAAATGTTTTGGGCAGCCATGAAAGAGATTTGCTTGGATGGAGTAAATGGGCAGGAACTGCAGCAAATGAGGAAAAGCTTTTTTTGATGGCGGTATTTGCAAGCTTCGTCTGCACTGCTAAACCCCAGTTTTGAGTATGAGAATAGCATAGATTTGTAGGACTTAATTTGTTTTACACAGTCTGCAGAAATCTTGAATGTACAAGAAAAATCAGCTTCAGCACGGTTCTATACAGTGTAGGGTGACAGGCTGGCATGCAGAAAACTGTGCCCTGGAAAGATCAGGGCCACTGATCAGGGGCTGGATGGATGTTCTTGCTCAGTGGGTAATCTGCCCAAGTGCAGGAATTTAAGGCTGGGCCTGCTCTGACTGAAGCTCTGAGCTTCTTCCAGTGCAAAAGGTATAACCTCATGGAATCCAGAAAAATAGCTGCTGTGTTCAACGTGCTGAGCTTCCTAAACTGTAGAGAACTAACAAGTGGCATGGATTCGCTGACAGTCCTTCCCGTGTGCCAAGGACGCCAGGCCAGTTCTCCTTAAATATATCAGGAAATATTGCCCCAGTTTATAGGCACGGTGTCCACCTCTGTCTCTCCCAGCAGTGTGAACAGATCTGTGATACTCCCATCATAAATGATTTAGACCATCATCCACCTCTGGGGATTTACTCACGCCACCAACAGAGATGATCGCCAGCCTGGTGCAGGTGCGTGCAACCCACATGGCACACGTGGACACATCCTTAAGGCCTGCTTGAGGTCTAGAACCTACTTAGAAGTTGTCTTGGAGAACAGTCTACCTGAAAACACCTGTCTGATGTGTGAGACTCATACTCAGCTTTAAACAATGGGATTAATCTGGCATTTGCTGAGTAATAAGGAAGGAGTTGATAAACCATGGTGCAGCTGTTGCTTGGGTTTGCATTTTTATAACATGTTTGGAGTGGGAAGCCAGCGAGTGCTAGGAAACTGCAGACACTTAAATGGCCTCAGAATAAAGGAAGGCAGAGAGATCTGTTTGAGGTATATGGTCAGTGAGGCCATTGGCAGCTTACACTGATAATTTATCTTAAAAAGCAGGAGTTAAGTCAGTGATGCATGGTGGACATTGTGTAGATGAGCCTCCACTTGCAGGAGTAAGAGTGCAAATGGCTAGAAGTGTGCATCCTCTCTTTTGTGCCAGTATTGTGTTGGTCCGAACTGGCCTGGAGGAGCAGAAGCGCAGATCTGCTCAAGCCTGTCAAGTTTGCACAATATAAATCTCTACCCCTGCTATGCAAATATGTTTGGATGGTACCTCACTGGTTGTTCTGGTTCAGTGACCATCCCACCCAATGGCAGGGTCTGGAGGACTGGCCTGAGGCCAAGGGGGAGAATACCTCCACCCTACATCCGGCAAGGAGCTGGGAGTCCTTCCAGTGTAGTGCCTGGGCACCTCAGGTGCCTAGAGGTGCTCAGCAAGCCTCAGGATATCTTTGGCTTCATGACTAGGACTCCCACAAGGAGAAAATTCTGTGTGAAGAATCCACATTTCTGTGGGCCACCCATGGACACTGTGACTACTGAGCCCTTTACTTTTGCTCTGTTGTTACACAAATCTCTTGAATCTTGTTTATTTTTCATTTAGTTTTCTCCTCACCTTGCACATTTCTCCTTTGTCAATGACAAAGGTGCCAATGACAGCAGCACCCTGGCCACACCAACCAATTCATGACCAATTTTCCTGTTTGTTCCAGTCAAAAATACCTTCTCATGTAGAAAGAAATAGCAACATTTGCTTTCTACAGGACTCTGCTGTTGGGATATATATAAGGAAGGCCCAACACATCCTTGGAAGGCAGATACTCCCATTACTCTCATCTTCCCAGGAAATAGCCTTGCCAGGTTGTCCCTGCAATCGCTGGCCTATTGGTCAGTCTTCTTCTGGGTGAACTCACACTAGGAAGTACCTCCCCTTTGCAGTTCCCCCATCTTCCTCAACCTTTGCATCATTCTTGCTGCTTTTCTGACTCCCTCTGGCCTGAGGACCTCAGTGCCCAGTGGCTGCTCCCTGCCCTGCAGGAAGTCACAGGAATGCCCCAGACTCTGCAGATGCCCCTAGCCTGCAAGGACAAAGCATGGGCAGGTAATCTATCCATGCAAATAAGGAGCAAGAAATGTTAGAGTTCTAAGCCTTTGCTAACCATGTTGTGTCCTGAGATCAGTCATGAAAAACTGCTTTGTAGCTGCCTGGTGACATATGGTGCAAGCAAACAGTACAGCTGAGAGCCAGCTCACACACAGCTGCTCCTCTGGAATAGTATCACTGCAGATTGAAGAGGAGCTCTTCTCACCTCCACCGTGGCTACTCACAGTCCTCTTGGGGTGGGTAAGAGATGTGCTCAGCAGGACTCAGTCTGGGCAGACGGTATCCAAACAGCTTCTCTTACAAAAAGCACTCAGGGCTGCTCAGGTAAATGAGCCCAGGTCACCTCAGGGCTGCAGGAAAGCTTGTGCCAGAATGGTGGAGGATCCTTCACACAGACACTCTGCCTCTGCAGACATGGCTCCTTCCTCTGCAGCACCTACATAGGTCCTCCTGCACAGGGTACAGCAGTTTGCAGCAATCTCCCCCTTCAATGGCTGTGACTGCTGCCCGTGTCTCTTGTCCATGCCACATACTGAGCACCTCAACCCACCTTCCCCTCTGACCTCCCCTTCACCATCAGGTTCCCCACAGGCTCCAGCAACGTCTTCTCCTGTGCCCTGTTCCTGCACAGCAAAGAGCTGCATGCTGGGCCTGGAGGAGCACTCCTGCCTGGGCCCAGAGCACCATGCCTGGGTCAAGGAGAGGTGTGGGGGGCCAAGAACACACCGAGCTAGAAATAAGGGCCAGCTTCAAACCTCTGTCTGAAACCTGAGATCCTAACAGGTTCCACTGAGATGCCAGTTTTTGTTCCTGCCTCTCTCTCTAAGCTCTTTATGGCTGGACAGCCCAGGACCCCACCAGCACAGAGTGACAATTGGGCACAGTTCTATCCAGCCTCCTGGTGCTGCCCAAAGGGGCAATGACCCCTTGCTGCTCCCCCCACACCATCCAGCTTGATCCCCCCTTGACACCAGTGGCTTTCAGCTGGCCCACCAAGGGACTGAGGCATGGGCTCATCCCCACAGAAGCCATTCCTAGCTACATGGCATCTGGCCACTGCAAAGCATTGGCCACTTTGTAAAAGGCAGCAGGAATACAAATTGAGCTTGCCTTTGTCCAAAGTGACTACTTCCAAGGGAAATCTGTGGGTCTGTAAATGGCCTTTCCCACCTGATAAGGGTGAAATCTTTCCAACCCCAGCATGACCAGCAAGGAGGAAAGGTCAGTGTCACCACGGTCTCACCATGCAGTGGCCCACGGGAGCAGCAGTGTAAAACCTCCTGCACAGTGGCTGTAGGGGAAAACCCCTTTTGTGTGGGTCTCTAAGAGAAGGCAGGACATTGGCTTCACAATGACAAAAATACAGGTCATTTACCCAAGGATATTCTTTTCACTTGGAAGTGATTAGCAACTTGGAAGACCAAAGCTAAGGCATCTATAATTGCAGAAGTGGATACAAAATTAAGGAATTCCATCGCATGGCAGCAGAGGTGAGGCTGTGGTCTCAGGCTGTAAAATCAGTGTTGTAAGGCCCAGTGAAGCCCCAGAAGGGTTAAATCCTTTCCTTCAGCAGACAGGAGAAGCCTGTCTGAACTGGCAGCTGCAGATGGTTCCCCTTCTCAGGCAGAGCAAGCAGTTGGACTGGTCAGGTGGTCAGAAACCATAATTCAACAGAAGCTCCAAGGCACAAGCAAGGGTTGTTTTGAGGTTTTTCCCAGTGCAGCTGAATTTGGGAACAGCTGTTGCCTGTGGCAACATGTGTGACAGGTCTAGCAGTGTGCATGTGCTATAAAAGAAGACCTTGCACAAACCAGAACATTAGAAGTACAGGCAGCCTTCTCTGTTCATGGGTGTTATGTGTGGTGACCAGGGAGCTGCTGCAGGACCAGCTACCTTTCTTCTCCTCACAGGAGGGCAGTTTCATGGCTTCTCTGTGTGTGTCTGTGTCTATGCACATGTGCTGCTCCAGAAGGGAGACCATGGCTTGAAAAGAGTTGCTGGTGCCTTTGCTTGCGGGGATGTAGGAGAGCGATTTAGCCTGCTGTTTCTTCTCCTGGTTTTGGTGGTAGAGGCTGTTAGTTTCTGATCTGGCTGAGAAGCTTTGCAAGTTATCAAATACTTCTGGGGGATATTGTCTGGGCCTCGGTTTACTTACTAACAGCAGCATTTTCTTTAAAGTCAGGTTGGAAAAGGACTCCTACAATTTATTAAAGTTGTAAAAGTAAGTATGTTTAATTTCAGTGCCAGGTGCATGTAGGGTCAGACTTTCAAAAGGCATGTGCACCAGCAGCAGTGTCCAGCATGGTATATATTGAGTTACAAGTTTCATATGCATTAGATTTCCCAGCACGCCTATACATATTCATAGCCAATCTCCACTTCATATTAAAATAAGCTCAAAAGTCATTATGTGTGCGCAGTGCCTCCTGGTGGTCATGGGCAAGGGTCTCTGGGATGAAGTAAAAGCAGTCTTCATCAGCTGAACTCTTCTCTGTGCATACTCTGAGGTTCTGGTCTAGGTCCAAACCTCCTGGTCCAGGTCCAATCCTTAAGGTTGGTTTGCCCTGGCTTCAGTATCCGATCCCAGGATATTCAGTCACAGTTTCTTCCCTTCATCAATGGCCTCGTATCCTCCCTCTTTTCTTGGCAAGCGGAATAAACATTGAGGGGTATACATATTGTTCAGCAAGCAGCCCTTAAAAAAGTATTTTCTTAACCCTTAAGTCCCCTGATTCAAGGTTCAAACTATTTCACCTGGAAGACCCAAGCACCAATGTGAAAACTGTCCTGTGATATGATGTGATGTGCAGAGCACTGTTTTGTTTTAAAATGTGCTTGAGCCTAACTAATAAACCACCACCAAAGACAGTAGTTCAAGTCTCTGATTACCTCAAAGCGGGGCTTAAAAACTCTGAGAGACCCAATGAGGAACACAGTAGCTGCACAGCAGAAGGCAGCCTGGCTGGGCTGAGATCGCTGCAGCAGCTCCCTGTGCTGCAGCAAACACCATGTGGGAGAGATACAGCATCCAAAGGCAGCAGGATCATTCCAGTGGGAGAGGGCTGTTTTTATCAAAAGAGGTAGCAGTGAGGACTCTGCAGTGACCTTTACTTCCCTACCAAGGAGTTTAAGCAAAGAAGCCTCAGTTTGGCTCCAATTGCTCCCTGGATGGTTCTATTACACACCAGGGAGTCCTCCACCTCTATCATCTCACCAACAGAGGCTGAACAGACCCTTGCCCAGCTCTCTCCTGCCCAAAACAGGACGACAAAAGAGCACAGTGGAGCATTGGTGGCAACTACCATCAAGTAGGGCCCATGAGAGAGGCCTTGCTCATCATCATCACAGGTTTTGTGTCTCAAAGCCACAGCCACTTCTTGGCTGGTAAAGAGAGATGTTATTATTTCTGTTGTCCCCACATCCTCTTTTCAGAGCCATGTTCTGTTGTGGTGCATGGGAGTATTTCCATCCCTGAATGAGAGAGCCACAGTTGCAGAAATATTGTGTATGATGAACCCCATGCAGAGATTTTTGCTGGCTGCTGTTGTAAGTAATTATTTCCTGGAAGACAGAGAGGCTCCACCACTTGGGGAAACACCCTGCATGGACATGTCAAGCACAGGGCAGAACCACTCAGCCCTGAGCCTTGCAGAAGTGAGTGGGGCTTTCAGCTCTTTGAGGTCCAGAAGCCTGAAGTGGGACAGCCAGGATGCACTGGGGAAGGGGCACTTCCAGAAGAAACCACACATTGAGAGCAACACCATCTCAGCTCAAAGGGAAAGTCTCTGGCTACCTATGGAATGGTGCTGAAGTTCTTTCACACTGGTTGCTATCCGTATTGTGTTAATTAACATAAGACAGTAGCCTCTGAATTTAAGGTAGCCTGGATTTAGGCATGAGGCTGAGCCTGTCTCCTGCCTGCCTTCCCTGTGACCAGCCCATACCAGCTTCCTGGGGGCGGCTGGCTTACAGCGTGACCCATGATGCCTGCTGGAAGACATCTAGCAGAAAACTGCATCTGGATCTTGGCAAATGCAAATACCTGCATCTTGCAAGGCCTTGACCAAGAAGGGGTAAGACAAGAAGGTGGAGCACTACTGAGCAGCTTTAGCCAGCTATCCTGCCTGTCCTCCTCACTTCTGGGGAAATGATTCAGTGAATACTTGGAATCAATGGCTAAAGGGCTTCTCCCACTGTGCCAGCTATGGAAGCACATCCTGTGAGAGCGTCTTTCACCTGATGTAAGGCAACATCTTGTTGGTGGGTACAGGCTTCACAGTGACTCTCAGGGAATTGTGGCTCCCCTGGCAGGAGAGAAGGGAGCTTTGCCTTTCCATAGCTGCAGGTGGTGGATCTCAGAAGCTGTGTGGAGCATCTTGGCCATGATGTCATGAAGGGGGCTGGCTGAAAGAGGAATGCAGTCAAAAGGACAGGTGGAAATCAGTTTGTACTTGGTGTATCTGCCTGCCTTAAGAATGCATACCTTTGTGGTGAGCGGGATGAACTTTAGGTTCAGAAGAAAATGGTGTCCCAGGCAGCACCATTTAGCTGTGCATCCTGTGCCTCTGTCAGGTGGACCATAGGTTGTGCTGATTCTGTACTTGGAAAAGAGGAAGGACACTAAAATAAACTTCATCTGTCTTGTGACAGAGAAAAGCTCTGTCTCGGTTTGAAAGACAGGTGCCTGCCAAGGAAGGCAAGAACCTCCCTTGGAATAGAAAACGTGACCCCCTCCCCTCCAAAGAACTGTAACTTTGACATTAAGGGGCTTTCAGGCAAAGAGATGGGAAAAGGAACCCCAGTTCTGTACTAGCACATGTCCCTGCCTAACAAGGCACACAAACAGCTCCGGCAGCACCCAACAGGAGCAGAGACCAGCGCCAGCCTCTCTCGGCCGCCGGCACCTTCCCCTTGGCGCAGTTCCGGGCGCGGCCGCCAGGGGNTAAGGATTGCTATATGTATAATGTTAAAATAAGCTTGCTGTAAAGAGATAGTTTTTAGCTCTGCTTAGACATGGTAACAGTGATAGCTGGTAGTATGCTTGAACTGTTTGTGTGGCTGGGATAACATCCAGTGAACATATGATGGAGACCCTGCTGATGATGTGTCAATTATCAATACTTACCGTCTGTGGAAAGTATGGACCAAGACCCAAGCCGGAGGTGATAATAAAACCACAGACGAGACCCACGCATGCTCTAAAAAGGCAGACCCAGGGAGGGACCATGCTAAATAGTTCCTGGGGTATGGAAATTGGTTCTTAGAAAAGTTTGAATATGCATAATGGTCTATGAATATGCCACAGGCTGATGTAATAGGAAAGGTATATATAAAGGGTGTCTCCAAGACAGAAAGTGTGCTCTTGGCAGAATGCCAAGCACCCAGCCATGTTAACCCGTTGCTCTATTTCTGTCTCCTATTGTCCTGTTATTAAACCTTTTATTAAACCTTTAAATTTTACCAGGAGAGTGAACCTTGTTTTTCACAGCAGCAACCTCGGAGCGGCAGCTGGAACAGCAGGGACGAGCAGACCCTGGAGTGGCAGACAGAATGTATCAGTAACTCCGCAGCTGTCGCAGGAGCCGCGGGGCTCCCGGCAGGCAGGAGGTGCGGGATTACAGTGTAGTGAAAAACCTGGAGCAGTGGGAGGGAACGGCGGGGCTGGGCAGCGGCAGCCGGGCTCCCAAACACGGCAGGGAGAGACTTCCCTGAGGGTGGGGGCTCGGAGTGCCGGGTTTTCCCCTAAGGCACCCGAGTAGATGGTGAGGTCCTTTCAGGTGAGGTCGGGTGTTGATAAGGTCCCAGTGCATCAGCCACTCATACAAGCAAAAGCCTCACGGTGGAAGAAACCAGTAATGGGCTGGACTCCACAGTGGCAGCAATAGGAGCAGCTCGACTGTTCCCTCAGATCCGAAGAGGGAGAGAGAGGGGAGCTGAGCCCAGACCCTCTTCCCCCAGCCAAAATGTCGCATTATCTGTGACCTTCCAAAAGAAAGCCCCCTCAGCTACGAGAGTGCAGCTGCACCCTTCCCCCCGCCTTGGCCACTTCTTTTGTCTCTCAAGAATTGGTCGTTATTGTTGTCTCTTACCAACAGATAGAGAAAAATCCCTGAGAGAATAAGAAAAAAAAAAGCACAATCCTAACCTTCAACAGGGTCTCTTCATAAACCTGGAGCAGCCAGGGAAGGGTAAGGTGCTGCACTTTTCCTTCTTTCCTTGGTCTTTAGCCAGGTCAAAATGAACTCTGGCTTTTCCAGTTCTGTTCCTGATGTCCATGCAATGCCTGTATATAGGTAGTTTTGATGCTGCTTCCACCCCCCATGGTCTTAATTTTTGTATTTAAATGTGATCCAGAACTCTTCACTCAGTCAGTCTGGCCTCCTGTTATACTTGCTCAACATTGGAATGGATTGCTCTTATACTTGTTCTCCACTGGTTAATCAGAAATTCAGGTGGCTGTTTTACATCTACTTCAGCTCACTTCTACTTCTCCTCCAGGCTGAAAAAGGCTCATTCCTTCCACTGCTCCTCATGGGATATATGCTCCAGGCCTCAGACATCTTCATGGCTTTCCTCTGAACTTATTCCAGTTTATCAAAGTTTTTCTTGCATTGCAAGGCCTGAACACAGCACCACTGGTGTGATCTAATGAGTACCAGGCAAAGGGAGCAATCCCTTCCTGGCTCCTGCCAGGTGCAGCCCAGGACATTGCTGCAGCAGCCAGGACACACTGCGGATGTTCAGCCTACTTATGGTCCCCTGAGCCCTCCATGTCCATCTCATCAGAGCCAGTCTGTCCCAGCTTCAGATTCAGCTCCAATCTCAAGGCTTCCTCTGCTTTACCTACCTTTTTTCTGCCCCCCTGTCCTCGGGCTCACCTGATGGGTAACATCTTGCTTGTAATGCCTCCAGGAAAGTAATAAGGCAAAGAACAAAGAGATAGAATGCAGAATCCAAAGAAAGATTCAGAGAGATGCAAACCATTTGTGAATGCTGGGAATGTGGGAGAAGGCATTTAGCAATGTTGGAATGGGGCAAAAGCTTCTGGAAACGGAAGACCTGGATTTTCTGTTAGGGACTTGTGCAGGCAACAATGGCAGGCATTTCTTGTCTTGGGGAAAAGGCACTTTTGAGGGGTGTCCAATGCAGCACAGAAAGGTCAAATGACGAGAAACCCAAGGGGAGTTTGGGAACTGTAGATCCATAGGTTTCTGCATGAATGGAAAAGATGTCCTGAGGGGAAGGTAGCAATAGTCAGGGTGTGAGAGGGAAGAATCCCATGCAGCTGCTGCTGGTGGGTTGTTGCCCACTGACCACGCAGTGGGAAGCAGCAGGTGCTGCCTCCTCCTTTTCCAGGTAAACATTTATTTTAGGGCTACTTGTACCTGCTGAGGTCACAGATGCAGAGCAGGGGAGGGCCCTTATTCAGCACACCCAGGGCTGAGTGAGCAGCCACCCTAAGGTAGCTCCATGCACATCAGCAGTGGCAGGAAAGGTGACAGAAGTGACTTCTCCTCCAGCCCAGGGCTGCAGCAGCTCCTCCTGTGAGGAACCCAGAGCTTGTGGATGGGGAGAACTTTAGCTGTCCCATGTGATAGTTCTCAGTAGCAAAGATCGTATCAAAGTCGTGTTGATTTTAGAGGTGCAGATTGACAACAAATTTGCCATTCGTAATTTTTCTTTGTTGAAGGCCGTTCCTTCTGCCTGTGTAGGACAGTCACCCCCACCCTGCGGACACTTGTTCATACTCTGCCCTCCTGTGGAGAAAGGCATCGGAGTCAGGCCTGTGCCACGGTCTGAGCCACGAGCACTCCTCACTGCTGGAATCCGTGCCTGAGGCGGTGACGCAGTCCTGCAGGTCGAGCGTGTGAGCCGGGACCGCTGCCCTGCGATGGAAGGAACCAGCCCTGCAAAGACGAGCTCTACAGCAGGATGTAAAGTTCTGTAATTTGTTTTAAAAGCCAAGATTTTCAATTTTTGGACTAATACTTTCAAGTCAGTATTTTTAATGTCAACAAAATAAATAGATTTGTCTTTGAAAGCAGAAAACAGTTGAGTTTCACATGTTCACCTCAGTTCTCTTTCAGAGGTAAGAAAATCCAGTACCTTTTATTCCAACAAAATCGTTTAATCTATTATTTCAGATTTGTCTGTCAAACCTTATCAGATCCCGGTCAAGCGATACCGAAGTTATAATTTATGGGGAAAAACTCCGTGAGTGCGGGGCTGGGCGGCCCTGCCGGGTCTGTCCCCGCGCGCGCGCCCCGAGCCCCCGGCCGCAGCTGAGGGGAACCAACAGTGCTGCCGGACCCCACCGCAGGGTGACCCCACCGCAGGGTGACCCCACCGCAGGGTGACCGCTCCCCGTCCCCGCTGTGCCCTCACACCCACACTGACCCCACCGCAGGGTGACCCCACCGCAGGGTGACCCCACCGCAGGGTGACCGCTCCCCGTCCCCGCTGTGCCCTCACACCCACACTGACCCCACCGCAGGGTGACCCCACCGCAGGGTGACCCCACCGCAGGGTGACC
>VZTN01001418.1:3923-24818 GCA_013400515.1 Erpornis zantholeuca | reverse complement strand
CGGCAGGGCTCAGAAGCCGCGCGCTGCCCGTGTGCCTGCGGGTCGGGCGGGGCGGTGGGCTCGGCCGGGCAGGGCAGCGGGTGGCTGTAAAAGCTGTGTGCTTTCTCGAGTCTCTCCTGTTCTCTTGGTAACAAAAGGCAATTCCCACAAAATTGGCCGGAGCTTCCCTACTCGGAGCTATTCAGGTCCGATAGATGAGTGTGTTATTATGAGACATAAATGCTCTGTGTAGCTGTGGTGTCTGACGTGTGTTACACTGCAGACCCTGGGTATCTCATGGTCCTGCTTTTTCCAGAAACGTTGGTCCGTGCCAGTGTGCGACATACCAGGATCCGGGGCTGAAGACAGACTTGGCATGGCCTTGGGACATGCCAACAGTGTGGGCTGGTTTTGGGGCCTAGCCGAGAGCATGCCACAGCCCTTTGCAGTCCCCTTTGCATCAGCCAGCGTGTACATGCCTCGTAACTTGCGTATTCCCTCCCTTCCCACAGCGCCTGACCAAACACACCAAGTTTGTGCGAGACATGATCAGGGAAGTCTGTGGCTTTGCACCCTATGAGCGACGTGCGATGGAGTTGCTGAAAGTGTCCAAGGATAAACGTGCTCTGAAGTTCATCAAGAAGCGGGTGGGTGAATCAACTAACAAGGATGGCAGAAACTATGTCAGCTTTCTGCTATAAAACTATGTCTGTTTTCTACCTTCCCTTAGGAATACTTGGCTTTTTAATTAATTATCTTTATTTATTTCAGTTGTTTTGGAAGTTACTGGTGTAATATGATGGAGTGGAGAGAATGTTCTTTGGGTTGGGTGGGAGAGCATGAGATGGATGCAAAGGTACTTTGCCAAAAAGGCCCTGAGCTCAGGAATTCAGGCTTGTGCTATTTTTCCATGGTTTGTATGTCTGATGTGGGGAAGATGAGAACAGTACTGATGGAGGTTGGGTGCCATTAACTAGGAGATTTCAAATGGGGTTCCTTGAGTTGTAAAAGGTTATGAGCTGAAAGCAGCCCCCTTTGTGTCCCAGATAACTGGGTTGAGGTACTACTGAGACATGATGGCAGCCTCCTGGCTGGAGGTCGAGTCCATCTTTCCAGAATGTTACCATTCTGCCCGGTTTTGAGGTGTGTTGGCAATAACACCTGCAAAAGCCTCAGTCTGTGGGGTAAAGACTGACTGCTCTGCTCTCCTTCTGCAGGTCGGCACTCACATCCGGGCCAAGAGGAAGCGGGAGGAACTCAGTAATGTCCTGGCAGCCATGAGGAAAGCTGCTGCAAAGAAGGATTGAGTTGCACAGGCTGCAACACAATAAAGTCCTTTCTCCCAAAACCAGGGTAGTGAGTGTTCCTGGTGTACATGTACTTCAGTGGGTGCTGCTGGGGGATGCTGATATGGTCCTGAACTTCAGCCATCAAGAACTCAGGTCAGCAGTTTATTGTACCTGCAGCTGGAGATGCTGGTACTGGTGCTATTGTGAGTTACTCTAGAGGGGAATCCTCTATGACTGTGTGGAGTCTCAGGACATGGAAATCTCTGGAATACCTCCCACCTCCTAGTCTGTCTTCAGACCTAGATGAGGGAAGGAGTGAAGTGGGCAAAAATTGCTGTTGAAAATAGTTACTACTTCACCCTTCTTCCCTGGGGCACATCAGCCCATTCCTCATGCAGCTTAGCCTGCTCCTGTGTTTCCCCATGTACCCTTATTCAGGCCTGTTTTCTGCAGTGTGTTAGCAAGTCATGAAAGACACCTGGAGCCAGCAAGAACTATACAGACTTCAGCAGCTGGATTCTTTATTCTCCCCTAAGGGCTCCCTTGCCATAAGAGAACAAGGGGGCTGTTGTTCCTGGCTGATAAAATCCTTTTCAACTAGACTCCATGCTACTACTCTTCCCCTCTTTAAATTCCTTTTTCTTAGCGTTCATTGGAAGATAAAGTATCTGCTCTCTTTAAGCCTGGAGTTCTTTGTGGTGGTATTGACCTGGTGACTGAACCTGGAGACCCACGTCCCTTCAGCTAAATGTACCAGCTCTGCTGAACTATCTTAGGATTCTAGTGTCCCTTCAGCCTGGCCTAGGCTTCTAAGCAGAGGCAGATTCTGAGAGCTACTTTCCTTCCACCACATCAGTAATGAACAGCTGTACATCAGCCTAGCTCTGGATGTACTGTTCAGTCATTTTCCACAAACCATACTGAAGTTTCCAGTGAAATAGCTGAAACATCTTCAGTGAGAAGAGACCAGAGTAGCCCCACAGCTGGTGGCTGATAACATGCCCATTCCTTTGGCAAAACTGGAAATCTTTTATTGTAGATCATAATTCAGTATTAAAGACTTGAGAAGTACTTTATTCTAGCAGAGCTGTAATTCATTTTGGCAGCTGCGCAGCAGCAATAGCTTCATGTCCCACTTCAGGATTGTCCCCAGTCATCCATCTCTAGGCAGGGGCTGAGTGCTTAGGGCCAGACCACCTTCCAGCCATCAGGGCATGGGCTGTCATCCTCCAGTGAGATGCAGATGTGAAAATGCTATATCAAATACCTCTTTGTAGTGCTCCACAAAATGCACTTCCAGTCCTTCTGTAATGAATCCAGCAAGGTCATAATAATCCTTTTTGTTCTCTGATGGCAGAATGATGCAGGTAACACCTGCCCTCTTTGCCTGTGGAGAGAAAAAGTTGGCTGTCTTTTGAGTCCTAGGAATCCTTTCATGTACTAGAAACTCCCCCATTGCTGAAAGTAAGAGCAGTTATTGAGGAGCATGATCCAGCTTTACTCTCTTCTGTGGAGAGCACCAAGGGCATTCATGAGACGTATGACCAGGGTGAAGCATGTTCTAGATCCCCCCTCAAGCCCCAAAACTCAGCCTCTCCAGTACCCCCAGCTGCAGGGACAGATGAGGGGGTAGCATTTTAGTTGGACTATGTCAGCAGCTTGGGGGATTGTTTAAAACATTCATACTATTTTACAGAGTTTCAAGTGTCTGTTCCAGCCTGGGTGAGGATAAAGCCTAGGATGAAAGCAAGAGTTAGAAACAACCTACCCCATCAGTACCCTTAGCACAATTCTACAGAACCTTTTGACAGGGATACCTTCCCTGGAAGAAGCTCAGATAGCAGAGCTGCTCCTCCCAGGACAGGTTTGTACCCATCGCTTTAGGGGTGATGCTGCGTTCAGGCCTGTGCCGCTCACACTCCTCCAAGTGCAGCCAGTCAGCACCATAGCACAGGTTAGTCCTGCAGTGACTGCTACAAACAACTACTCATTTCTAAGTCATACAAAGAAAAGAAATGGCATTGCACAAGGCTGTTTTCCAAATATATTTGGGGATGGAACACTGATGTGGAGCCCCAGTCCAACAGAGGAAGACCTAATAACATTCTTGACAGAAAAATGTGTGTGGTGCAAGGCTAATGTAGGCCAGAACTGTGCAGGTGAACAGTAGGGAGAGAGATTCAATACTTGGGAAGGAATTCTGAAAACTCCAAAGCATTGAAACCAAAAATACAAGACACTAAAATCTAAGTTCAACTAAAACAGACATCGGTATGAAATGTCAGACAAATTCACACTCTAACTAGGGAACAGATTGATTTTATGAATGTACCTTAGAGATGCTGTCAAATCTTCACTGGATGCCCTCCCTTGAACAGGCAATTCAACACAGCACAAGTGATTGAACTGTGCTAATCTGACTGAGCAGACAGCAGACAGTTAAAGCTGTCAGTCACCTTCAATTCCAGGCACAGATCCTGGGGTCCCATCCCTTTCCTCACAGCCAGAGACACAGCCAAGATCGCTGTGTTCCCCTGCAGGCTCTTCCAACCTATGTATGGAATGAAATCACTGTCTCTCCCAGTTCAAGGAGCCACTCCTCTGGCTGTCCCTGTCCCCACTGAGCCCAACCCAGGGCTCTCTCCCATGGACAATGCACAAGAGACAAGAGAAGAGCTCTTACCGCAATAGTCTTCTCCTTGATTCCACCAACAGGAAGAATTTTTCCAGTCAATGACACCTCTCCAGTCATGGCTACGTTCTGCCTCACTGGGCAATTCATGGCCAGGGACAGCAGAGCTGTTACTATGGTACATCCTGCGCTTGGTCCATCCTTCGGGGTTGCTCCCTGTTTAAAAAAAACAAAGCACAACCCCCCTACTCATTCAAGAAGCAGCACAGTCAGACAATACCCTTGCCCTTGTTTCAACATTGTACCAATTTCATGAAGCCTCAAAAAGGTTTTTGCATGTGTGAGTGATGGAATCCTGCTATGTGAATTGGCTGAATTTATTAACAACTGTGACATTCCCCACCTTATTCATGAGGAATAATCCATGAGTCCACAAAGTGGTTTCTGGCCTGATGCCACCCATACTCATTGGGCTCAGGTCTTTGAATAAGCAACATCAGTGGAAAAAAAGAGCACCAACACTTTGAAGCTCTTTGTTAGACCTAAGCCAACCATGGAAACAAGGAACAGAAGTCAACATCACAAGGGGGAGAGTGTCAAGAGTCACAAAGTAGTGGAGGACAATACCAAAAATCATTCAAGGCAGAAAAGATCAGTATATAAAGCCCCACAAAATCCAGGCCTGAACTAGTGACAGTCTGGATTTATCTGAGATCAAACCTTTTTGAGGTAAGAGCAGAGGAAATCAGTGTTTGAGAGGGAGTAGAGATAGAGATCATGTCTGCTGTTTTCTCATTTCTCAGGGAATGAATTCACAGACAACAATGCAGTAGCTGGACAGACACAGAGCAAGCTGCAACAAGGACACTGCACATAGCACTCAGTAGTCCAGAAGGAAAGCTTGGGCACAACCACAGTTCAGAATCTGTCTTCAGTAAAGCACCTGCCCAAAGCTTGTTACACAGCATGTGAGCCACTCTGAGCACTATGTGCATTTATTTTCAGCCCCAAATATTGGACAAATGCAATCACTGCTATTATATGGACTAGGAAGCATGGCACAGAGATCAGGAGTAGTATTTCCAGTTATGTGTAAAAGACTTAAAGCCTTTAAGAAAGCCTGGTAACACAGAGACATAAACTTTGGTGTCCTTGTAATTTCATACAAGCATTTATCCAAATCACTTATCTCTATGTCCTGGTTTCCCCACCTGCACAACAGGGCCAACAGCTACAACAAAAGCTTAGGTTTCCTTAGAAAATTATACAAGCCCCTGTATTCTTGCCACATCCTTGCTGTATAAAGGAATGGAAACATGGCTCATAAGAAAACCTTCACAGGAACCTGAAGAAAATGCCTTCCTTCCTGGGTTTTACTGCTAGAAGGGGGCATTCTGCACAACATATGGACAAATGAAGTGCCTTCCAGCTTTACATCTAGGGGAGCAAACCAGCCTGGCTGCTCCACATGCTCTGTGAACTCTGCATCAGTTTACCTCTGGCACATGCAAGTGGATATGAGAAGACATAAGAAAGTCATTGCTGGGGTCCTTCTGCATCAGAAAGGCTCTTGCAAATGTGTATGCAATTTTGGCACTCTCTTTCATTACATCTCCTAGTTGCCCTGTTACTTCAAGTGACCCATCCTTGTTCTCCTTGTCTTTGGGTCGCCTCAGGGATGTTTCAATAAACAGAGTGGAACCTCCTAAAGAAAGAAAAGAAAAACAGTATCTGGAAAAAAGTTAAAGGAAAATTAAACCAGAAAGTTCTGGTGATGTAGAAGCTATGTCAGGCATTTGGAACTGATGCTCTCTGATGAGACATTAGCCCTTGAGTAGAGAGCAGCTGAAACCTGTTCCCCAAATACCTTCAGGAAGGCCAGCTAGAAATCTCAACAGTCTCCATTCATTGCTTTTTTGGACTTAATCTTCTAAGAACACAGATGCAATCCTTATTTAATGGAAATAATCAAGTTCTTATAATGGTTTCAGGTTGTTTGTTTCCTAAGAGAGTAAGGTGAGTTCATATCATAAAACACGTTTTAGCCACTTCAGTTCTCCAGTGCCAGGTATCCATTCACCTTTTCCACTGAAGTGATAATTTCCCTCTTAACTACTTTAATTCTACCCAAGGTCAATTTGAATATGCTGAGGTCATCTCCTTTGCTGTGTGCTGTATTTCCATCCTGTAGTGCACATAAGCCCCCAAGTTACTATGTGAGTAATCCAATCAACGGTAAGCAGCCAACTGCAGCCAGCTCAGAGAGTGCTGGAACACCTGTACCTGCCCTCAACATTAAAAGTCAAGTCAGTGTTGCACATCACTGATGAGACAGCATTCCTCAGCTGTGGCACCTCCTGCTGTGGTTAAAGAAGCAGGTCTTCCCTCTGAAACACCTTATGCTTTTAGTCACTGCTCTTCCTAATGTATGTCATTTGTATGGGGTATGGAGCTTAAAGAGAAAACATGGTGGCCCAAAGCTAAGATGAGCCTGGGTAAGGGCTAAGAAAGGCTCCCTTCTTCAAGGAAGCAATATTCAGGATCCAAATGCCAAAGGAAGTTCCTTTCACTGGTGCCTGTAGAAGACCATCACTGGACTCAGTTCTCTTTGACTATCCCATTCAGTTTTTGAAATTTATACAGAAATGTAGACGTTAACCCAAAATTAATTTTGTCTCACCCATAGCTGTCCAGGCCAGACCCATCACCACTCCTGGGGGAGTGGTTTCATACATGCGATCCACAGTGAAGATAGGCTTTCCTACAAAGTCCTGCAGGTTTTCAGGTGTTACTTGGACTGTCTCTGCTTCTCCACTCACAATTTTATAGGCAGATTTCCTCAATACCTGGGTGAGATAGTAATTTATCTCTGTAGAAAAAGCCGAGAAGGCTGATGCACAGTGGTCACAGTTCTACATAACTTTCCCTCACCTTTTCTACTTGTTTCTGCAGATTCCTCACGCCACTTTCTCTGCAGTACTGTTTGATGAGAAGAGTCAGGACATCTGATGTGATTTGGGCTTTGTTTTCATCCAAGCCACACAGAACTCGTGCTTGAGGGACCAAGTATCTCTGAAAGAAATAATCCCCCACATCCTTCTCTTAGTATATGTGACAAAAGCCTGGTGGTTTCAGTTCACTCAATGCTGTTAGCTCAATGCTGCTTTCTGCTGTCCACAGCCAATGGAACACTGGAGTTACTTTAACTGTGTGCTCAAATCAAAGGAACTCTATCCAAAATACCATGTGCCTAATTTTTTTGGACAAAGTTGGATATAAATATGTAAGCCTGAATCTGCCAAAATAAATTTATCAAATGTAATTCACATAAAGCACAACAGTGTTTCTCTTACCTCTGCAATTGCAAGTTTCTCTTCTGCTACATATCCTGACACATTGATCACTTCCATTCTGTCCCGCAGTGGCTCTGGAATGGTTTCTGTTACATTGGCAGTACAAATAAAAAGTACCTGAAAGCATTACAAGATCCTATTAAGCACTTTCATTAACCTGCTGCTTTACTCCAAGTAGTAGTCCCTAAGTTCTGCATTTCTCTGTCTGAAGGGCAAGATCACCTTCTCTGTGGAATCAATTTTTATGAGAAGTTTTGGATTTTAGAACTATGTAAATAACATGTTCCCTACCTCCAAAATAAATGTTTAGAAATACACAATGCACAAACCAGGAAAATGGAATGGTTTGATAGGGACCAGGAAACGGGAGATCTAGATCTCACTCAGAAGTTCTTTCTACCTTCTAGGAAATTAGCACAGAATGAACTTATTATCTATACCTATTCCTAATACGTCAATTCTGAAATTTATGCCAGCTGCACAACAAGTGCAATGGTGTGTAAAGATGACCAATTTCAAAAGCTTCATAGCAGCATTAGGCCACCTCCCTTGACAGCAGCTCTGTCAATCATTATGTAAAGGAAAACTCTTGCCTTTTCTAGTGCAGACCACACATCTGTTTGTCCCTGGCTCTATACGGAGTTAGGGCTACAGGACATATGCTGGTGATCATGTTCTTTCATGTACAGACGCTTCATTTAAAGTCAATTCCTGCAGAGACGGCTGTTTACCATTTATGTTCCATCTGACCTTCCACCCAAATAGAATGTCAGCAACTTTCCATGGACACGAAATCTCTGCATTGATACACATTCATGCATTCTGGCCCTACAACCTCTGCAGAAAAGATAAATACCTTTGATAAATCCACAGGAACATCAAGATAATGATCCAAGAAGTTAGAGTTCTGTTCTGGATCCAATAATTCTAGAAGGGCTGAGGATGGATCCCCTTGATAGCCTCTTCCTATTTTATCCACCTGTGAGAGAAAAAACTTTAATACTCCAAGAAGTTTCCTACCATGATAAATTCTCAAGCAAGACTTTTTTCAACACTCCATTCATGAACGTTCACTAACATCTAGTCCCAATCTACCACTTTTCTGTGCACTCATCCAAGTCCCCACTACCTTCCTGTGTGAGCACGGCACATGTGAGAAGACACAGGATTTTTGAGTGTTGCAGAAAATCACTATGAAATCTCAGGCAATGTGCATACAATAAAAAGCACTACTACTAGTGGGCTACTATTTGTTAAGCTGAGATAAGCTATAGCACAGACCAGAACACTTCACAGTGGGAGGACTGGCAGTGCTAGCTTACACCACTCTCCTTACTCTGCCCAAGGTGAAAAGTGTCTACACGCAGCCATTCAAGCAAAGCCCCATTAGTGACCTGGGCTGCTGTAACAGTCCCAAGTTGACTGAGGCTTGTGGGGACTTCTTGAAATCATCTTGACCAACTCCACTGCTCATGCACTGCTCAGGTTCACTAGAGCCAGCTGCTCAGGACCATCGCCAAGGTCATTGACTTGTGAACATAGCACTGTGAACTCTTCTTCTGAGGATACAAACAGGGCCACTACTTCTTCTCCCTTAGGAGTAGCATTAACTGGATGGCCTTAATGAAATTTGCTGCTACAGCCAAGGCAGGGCTTCTGGCCAACACTACTCAAGTGTCATAACCTCCAGGTTTCATTGCCTTTCAAATCAAGATACTCATTGGTTACATCACGTTGCAATGGATGACAGTTTACTGGTCCCCTGTACCATTTCCAAGACATCTGCTGTTGGTCCCTCCCAACACAAGAAGATACGGCACACAAGAAGATCAGAAAGACCTTCAGTCTATTCTGAGCACCTGCTATTACATCCTGTCCTTATTCGCTTTTCCACAAAGCATTAGGCTGGTATCCCTGACTCATTTATTCTCAAATCAGACCACAAATTGACTGTAAGCATCTTTTTCCTTGTAGTCCTGTTTTAGACCTACTGGGAGTGACTTTTGCTAATAATCACAAGGCAATAGTGGATTTGTACACAGTAATGTGCCCAAATTGATGTAGGAAACCCAAGAACTATGAAAACCTCTGAATATCCAGCCAGGTCCATTAGGATCCAAACAGCTGTCATTTAATCGGGACACAACTAAAATTTCGAAGTTGGAGTCTCTTCTAAGGAGAGAAAACAAAGCATCTAAGGTGTCAGTGTCACCCAGAGAACATGAAAGCCCAGCCTCATTTAAACAGAAAATACTGCTTCACCTTTTCTATGGGGATCAAGAATTGATACAAGTCTTTAAGAGCAAAACCTAGAAGAAAGACCAAATACTTCACCTCATCAATCAGTATAAGTGGATTCTCTGTCTTGGTCTTCTTCAGACACTGGATGATTTTTCCTGGCATTGCTCCAACATATGTCCTCCTGTTTTACCAGAGACTGTATTTAGGGAACCATTGCAAAGCACAGCACATATCAGAGCACACACCACACACAGCTGATAGAACAAGTATATCCTGCTGGGAAACAAGTCTTTATTTCTTCAATATCTATCAAAAGCATTCTCCATCACCATATTAAGCACCAAGACCCACCTAGTTTGTTTCTAATAAAGACCTGACATGAATTTTGGCAAAATACTCCTGGACTACAATTTTTAGTTTTACAATCTTTAGTTTTAACCACTTCTCAATTAGAGGAAAGCAAAGCGGTAAGGCTGAGAATAGAGATGTTTGAATTTTCAGGGGTTTTGGATAAGGAATGTTAGAATAGGTAACGTTTCACTTCCTCACTTGATAGTAGGAACAAAAACACCAGAGTAAATCAAAAGATACTGAAGGATCCAACTGTGAATAGCAAAACATAATCTTCCTGCTAGAGATAGTTTCTGGTATCCAGAAACAAGCAGAAGCAGAGGAGGAGGGTAACAACAGAGTGAATGCCAAGAGGCACAGAACAGAAAACATCTGAAAAACACAGAAAACAGTTCTCTCTGCTTCTGTGTAGGGCAGAGCCTCACAGGCTCAATTTACTCCACAGAATGACTACTCTTACTGGTTCGAAAACACTGCTGGTTTTATGTTCAGATGCAGACCCTCTCCTCTGCTTTGGTGAGGCCACATCTGGAGTGTCTTGTCCAGTCCTGGACTTCCCAGTTCAAGAGAGAGAAGAAACTGCTGGGGAGGGTCCAGTGGAGGACTATGAAGATGAGGAGGTGACTGGAACATCTCTCATGGGAAAGGCTGAGGGAGCTGGGCCTGTTTAGCCTGGAGAAGGGATGACTGAAAGGGACCTTATCAATGTGTACAAATATCAGAAGGGTGTGTCAAGAACACAGGGCCAGACTCTTGCCAGGGGTGATTAGTGATGGGGAACAGGGCAATGGGAACAAACTGAAACACAGGAAGTTCCACCTGAATATGAGGGAAAACTTCTGTATTTTGAGGGAGGCAGAGCCCTGGAACAGACTGCCCAGAGAGGCTGTGGCATCTATTTCTCTGGAGACATTTGAAACTTGTCTGGACACCATCCTGTGCAACCTGCTGTAGCTGAACCTGCTTTAGCAGGGGAATGGTCTAGATCATCTCCAGAGGTCACTTTCAATCTCAACTGTTCTAGGATTTTGTGTATGTGGAAGGAAAAAAAAAACTGTGGAAGGAAAAAAAACCTATGGAAGGGTCAGATCTACTGATTTTTTATTCATTTCTTGTTCTCCCCATGAATGTTCTTGTTTCCATGTTTTCCTCATGCAGCACTTCCATCCTGATTATTTGGAAACCAAGTTGCAATCACACCTGAACACATGTGTGAATGACCCTGTTCAAACTATCACTATTCTCTAGTTCTGACATTTTCAGACAGGCATGTATTAGCATTTGGCACCAGTCCAATGGTTTTGGGTAGCTCACTCAGTTTTTCAAAGCTGAGAATACAGAAGAAACAGGGAGCGACTGCACTTGAAAACAAAAATACAATTATGTTCCAAACTCCACCCTTTGCTACCTTTTTAATCTCTTATCTCAACTCCTGTCAGCAAGGGTTGGAAGAACGGAGATGAAAATTACACACATTGTCCAAGTCCAGTGAGGTTCCTATTTACATTAGTAAAAACTGCAGGATAGAGAAACTGCTGAAGTTACACTCACCTGTGTCCTTTTATTTCTGCTACATCAGTCATTCCTCCAACACTGAAGCGGAAGTACTCTCTGTTTAGGGCTCTGGCAATGGAGCGGGCAATACTGGTTTTACCGACTCCAGGGGGACCATAAAAACACAAAATCTTCCCCTGGGTGGATCCTCGCAGCTGACTGACTGCAATAAATTCCTGTAAAATACATAAAGCATCAGCAGTGAACAGAAGGGAACATCAGCAACAACAAAACGCTGGTATCAGGTATCAGGTATCTGGTATCAGGTCAAGCAGTGATTACAAAACAAGCATCATACACAAAACTGGTCCTCAAAGGATTTGGGGAGGGCAAGGGGAAAAGCTAAATCAGGATACTGATGCACCCTGGTTATTTACATACTTCGTTGGCCCCAGGTTCTGTGTTCTGTATCATCTCACCAGAAGAAGCAGTCGCTCTCTCCACTGCCTTGGAGTGAGAAGATAGAGTTCTAGTTCTTCTCCCAGCTTCCCTTGTTCTCACCTGAGTCTCTCAAGCTACATGTAAGCATCTCCTACTGTAGCACTCCCCATGTGCTAAGTTAAGCTTGCTTCATTTCACACTTCTATGCCAGACAACCCTCAGTAACACT
This sequence comes from Erpornis zantholeuca, assembly GCA_013400515.1. Taxonomy (NCBI): domain Eukaryota; kingdom Metazoa; phylum Chordata; class Aves; order Passeriformes; family Timaliidae; genus Erpornis; species Erpornis zantholeuca. Next base: position 12,809 of record VZTN01001418.1, on the reverse strand, counting down.
GAACAGTTGAGAAATCAAAAGATCACAGTTCAGAACTGAAGCCTCAACTGGTTATACACTTATAGTGAAGAAATGACTGTGCAAGTGGGGAAAAATCCAGAGACTGCTTCCCTTGGAAACTTACTTGCCCAGCATTAAGTGCAAACCAGAATATTGCAGTTTGAAATGAGAATGTGACCTTCATTGCCACAAGTAACTGAACACATTAACTGATCACCAGAACACTTGGGTCCCTCATGCAGCTTTCTGTTTGATGCATGAATTAACACCAATTCAATGGAGACTGCAATGTGAAACACATCTAAAATGCCTGACGTTAAGCAGAGTGTGAAACAGGACACACTGCCTACTCCTGCCTTACCAGAATTCGCTTCTTGACGTCATCCATTCCATAGTGATCCTCCTCCAGAACCGCTTGGGCTCTGGCCAGCTCCAGGTTCTCTTCACTGCACTTACCCCAGGGGATAGATGTCAGCCAGTCCAAGTAGTTCCGTGTAACACTGACAGAAACACACAAATGAGAGGGATTTGACAATCATCAGCTCATGTCTTCCTCCACCACCTTCCAAAAACAACCTCATCCAGAACAAGTGAGATATAAACTACTTGTGGAAGTGAGGCTGTGAGAAGAACATCACTATCTGGGCATTCTCTACTAACCTTTTTCACAGTCTTCAACCCCTTGTCCGTCCTCCCACAAAAAAGCCAAAGCTTTTTTTCACAGCTTTTGCTTTTCTCTAACAAAGAACCTCCAATATACCATGAAAAGACTTAAATTTCTGCACAAAACTTCCCTGTAAAATTGTTTTGGTGTGGAGCTGGCTCCTATCTGAAAAGGAATAGGACTGCTTGTACACTCTGCACCACATCAATTGCTTGCATCAGGTCACAAAACTTAAAACTAGAAAAAGTTTTCTGTCTCCACAGAGAGGGGAGGGGAGAAGGCTAAGGTGAGTGCTTCACAGAACTGCACTGATGTCTCATTCTCCAAACAAACCCAGACAGCATGACATGGCCATGCACTCACTTGAATTCTGAGGAGTGATTATCCAACAGGCCCAACTTGTTCAACTCTTCATCAATCACATCCATGACATGTTTTGGCACTACCAGCTCCTTTAGTCGCTCACGGAATTTCTCTTCTATAGCATCCTTGTCCTCTTTTTCCAGACCTAGCTCTTTCTTAATGATCTTCAATTGCTCTTGAAGAAGATATTTGCGATGTGTTTGCTTGATCTTCTCCTCAACCTAGACAAAACAACAAATACAGTAACTAATAGGTTCCTGGTACAGCCCATCTAACATCAAACACTTCCAAATACTTCTCAGTTATGACGTTCCCAGCAACTGAAAATACTACTTGGAACTCATCTGCAGTGTATTCTAGCAAAAGAAGTGACTTAACAACATTCTCCAGTATCCTCCATATCTTGGTGGCTTTCAATGGCCATGATTCAGTGCTTCAATGTTCTGTTTGTGCTGGGGAGACCAAGAGCTGGGCAGAATAAGACAGATGTGATCCCCTTAGCACCAAACAGAAAAGGCTAGCCACTACTCTCCACCTGCTGCCTACAAAGGGCAAGTGAAGCCCAGTATGCAGTTGGCCTTCCTTGCCACAAGGACAGTCTGTTAATTCAGGGTGAGCTTCCTGCACATCAGGGCTTCAAAGTCCTCTTTTGTATAGCTGTGTTCTATCTGGTTATTCCAGGCCTCATCTGGGACTGTGAATTTCTCTTGGCAGAACTTAAGTTGGTTCTTACTGACTCCCTGAGGGGATACCATTAGTAGCTGGCTGAAGTTAGACTTTACCATGTTGATCACAACCTTTTCTGCCCATTAGTCTAGCCAATTTTTTCACCAACCTCGTACTACATACTTCCAGACTGTAACATCCCAATGTGGCCAGAATACTATTATGGTTGACCTCAACAAAGGCCATGCAAATGTCAAGGTATACAACAGTTATCGCTAGAACCACAGAATCATTTAGGTAAGAAAAGACCTCTGAGATCATTGAATCCAACCATTAACCCAGCACTGCCAAGCCCACCATTATTCCTCTTTGTGCTCTAGGCCTTCTTCTAAGAAAAGACAATTAGGCAGTTTGCTTTTGGGAAATCCTTTCTGGCTGTTCCAAATCATGTCCTTCTTCATTTGCCTGTAAAGGACTTACTGGAGAATTTTCCCCATAATGTTCCCAGGGACTAGGGGCAGGCTGACCTCCCTACAGGCATCCCTGATTCTCCTTCTTGGAGATGGGCATGGCATTTACCTTTTTCTGCTTCCCAGGAACCTCTCCCATGACCACAGTGCTTTAAAGATGAGTGAAAAAACATAATAATGATATTGATAAACCCTCTCAGCATCCTTGGATGCACATCTGGTCCCACAGACTGCATCTGTTCAATTTGCTTAAGAAGTCTCCAACAATTCCAACCCCAGTCCAAAAGCATCTTGCACTTAAAATGAATTCTAAAAGCCCCAGTTACTGGGAGTTAACAACCAAAATATGACTCAGTATACTCAAATATTTGTACTTCATTGCCATTTAGATGCAGTTACTGTATTCTGATTAAATTTTACAACAGACAGGAACTACTGCAGTTCACAGGACTTAGCAGAAGGTCTTTTGAAATAATGTGCTATTTACACTCGTACATGCTATATACAGTATTATGCTGTACATTGTTACACAGATGCTTGGTAAACTGCAGACCTCTAGATTTATCTGCTTGCATGAAAATACAATTTGGACACAATTTAACAGCAGATGCTGTAGCTTCATGTCTTGCTACTTCTACCATGTGCATGAAAAAACAGATTTCTAACAGAAGAACAGAAAACCTTAAATCTAAATACTGTATCCTTTAGAGCATGTACCCATACTAAGCATCACAGTGGTGGACATGATATAAATATACATAAGGTATTTGTTATTCCAGAAACTTACCTCTCTTCCAAGGCGCTGCTGAAGTTTGCTCAGCTCATATTCCTTTTTCAGAAGGGAAAGAGCTTTGTAAAGCCGTTTGGGAATCTGGAAAAGATAGATACAAAAGGAGTTTTGAGACACCATACCCTTGTAAAGTAACACACACACACAAACACACACACACACACACACACATATATATATATATATATACACACTTTCTCCTTCCCAGTGAGAAAGGCAGAATAAAAAACTCTGATACGTTGTCTGGGAGAGCTTTACGGCACATGCAGATGCGGAAAGGCAAACATGTAGCAACTCCACAGCACACAAAGAAAATTATTTGCCACCAAAGATGCAGAGCACTCTGATTTACCCACGATAAATCAGTACTAATGACTGATTATATCCTTCAATGGGAATCTAGTCACTGATACTAACATATCATCAAAAGTTGCACTGAAGTATCTTCTGTACTGAGGCTGGTAAAAAAACTGTTACATACAACAGATATACTGATTCTATTTGCATCGCTTGAGTTAAAAACTTCATCTTACACTGGTTTCTTCCAAGATGTCTTGAAGTTCGTGTGACTCTGCCCCTGTTAGGGCGGCACCCATGTCACTCAGATAGATAGGGTTATCTACCACACGCTGTCCAGCCTGCATCATCTGAAGTACGGACTCTCTGAAAATAAAAGGTAAAAAACCCCAAAATGCTCTGTAAACTTACATTCAAAATGGTGTTATTATTTATTTACTTGTTATGAGAGTGCAATAAAATGAGACACAGCTCAGTTTCATAACAAAGTAACTATTTTTGATATTTGACTGTATCAATACTCAGTAACGAACAGATAAATCACCTGATTATAGGAATGGTCACTGATATATAAAACTAAGTCTCTGAAGTGCTCTCCAACAGGAGGATTTTTTTGTGCCAGTATTCCAAAACTTTTATCCTGCTCATAAGACATGGATGAGATCATGATACTTACTGATGGATCAGATCATGATACTTACTGCAGTGAGTTTCACTTGGACCCAGATCACCTGCCTTAGGACTTAATAGTTCTATCTTGTTTCTAAATTGCACATCAGGTTTTCAAAACTTTGTTTCCAACAATGGATGATAGAGCTTACATCCTAAACCAAAATTCTAGATGACAATTCAGCAAGTATCTCTACTTCATTACAGCAGAAAAGCAAGTGATACAGAAAATGTCAACATGCTCCAGCCTGAGAACATGCTGTTCCAACAGTAGGGCAGCATGGGAAAGACATACCTGTACAAGGGGTTCAAGGCAATGATGTCCCTGATTGTTTTAACAATTTCTGCAGTAAGTGCCTAGAAACACAACAAAAATTTAATCACCAAAAGAATGTAAAAGGATAGGAAAGATCTCGGTACAAATATGACATTCCCCAGACCCCAGCCACTCGCTGCAGTGGTGGGCTGTGATGGCTCTTGGTGCCGGGGCAGTTGCTGCTCACAGGAAAGGCAACAGAGCCTATAGGCTGGCTTTCTGCATGTGCAGAACTTGACTGGCTCTTGGCCAGAAGATATGATCAGGTTGAACACTCAAGCCACCTTCAAGCAAACACTCGGTTTAATAGAGGTCATCACACAGATTTAAGCACAGACCAGCCTCTTCATTCAGCAACTTTTTGAAGTCACCAGTTCTAAGGAACTGAGCTGTTGTAATGAAAATTCTTTACTTTCATATAATCCCCTTGTGCAGTGACTGTGAGAAGAAGGAACTAGTTTCTGCAGCCTGAAATTAGAACCTGCTTTTAGAACTCTTCCTTTTAACCAAGGGATGTAGGTGCAATTCTACAGGACATTGTAAACTAATTCACTTACTTTAACCTCTTCTGTGATCTGAAAATCTTCATGAACCACATTCTCTACTTCTACCATGAGAACTTCCTGTGAAGAAGCAGCTACAGGATCTAGTACCAACTCCACAGCTTGGTCCTTTGCTCCAGGCTCCTCTTCAGCCTCCTTCTTAGATCGCTTCTGTTTCCTTCTAATTTTTTGTTTGTTCTCAGATTCTTCAGGCTCAACCTCTAGTTGCTTGTTTATACGAATCCTGAAAGCCAAAAGAAACCAACAACAATCAATCCCCCCATTACATGTGATTTCAGCTCTTCAGCATGAAAAGGAGAGAGTCTAACTTGTATTTTGAACAAACTAAAATTTAGAAAGGAGAGGACCTACGTTTGCAAGACACCAAGTTTCATTATTTTGGCTTTTATGCGGGAGTTTCCTTCTCTGTGTGTTTCCCTATAAATGCTCCTTAAATCTGATATCCAGGGTGGTTCCTATGGACATGACTGACCAGTGCTCCATGGCTCAATCAAATATAAAGACCAATCTCCAAGTCACACCCTAGGAATACCAAACCCGTCCAAGTTACAGGGAAATACTTCTATTCCAAGTAACCCCAAACCAGCAGCTTATTTCCAAAATGCAATCAAACGCGGCTGTGCTTTGATAATGCAGTAGGAAGTCTAGGATTTCATTTGAAAGGGAGTTGACTCGTGAACTCACATAAATTCAGCTTTGACAGTACTGCTCATTCTTTGCTGTCCAGAACAAATGCAAGTGAAGAAAAGTGAGGGGAAGGAAAAAATGCTTCAAAGCAAAACCCATCCTGGATCTATCTCTTCCAACATGTCCTTTGTATTTTTCCTTCTAATGGAAACTACTTATTAGATGGTTTTAAAAATACAATTTCTTAACTGTCTTAATTAGAAACATCTGGCATAAATGGCTAAAGCTAGATTTTCAGAAATAGTCATATTTTCTTCAATCCACTTCTGGGGAAAAATTACATAGGCGAGACTAATTAAAGTTCTGAATCCCGCCCCTTTTTATTTTTAAGCAAAAATACTGGCTCAAATTAGTTCCAGAGTTTTTTTATTTTTTCACCATTACTAAACCTTGCTGTACTTTCAAAGTAACTACTAAACTTCAGCTTAATGAATGTTTGCTTGCATCACATCACAGCTGATATGACAACGACATCCACTGTCTCTTTCTTGGGATATGGTGTGGTAACAAAGCAAAAACTTGCCATACACAAGTTGTGTACCAAAATGCATGTATGTGGTGAAACTGATAAGGGATGTCTCTGTTTATACAGAAGTCAAGTGAGATGCAGTAAAGTACGAGTAACCAACCTTCGGTGTCCCATGACTATCATACGCAACTTGTCTCCAAGGTCCTGCATTTCATGGATCTGGACAAAAGTTCCCATTTGGTATATTTCATTCAGATCCTCCACCACATCAGATTCATTGCTATTGAGCAAAAAAATTGGAGTAGATATTCAGAAACTTGAGATAGCAGGTCAGATTAAAAAAGAAAAAAAAACCAATCACTGGTTGCAGAACTTTTAACTGGACTTAGGGGCAAAGACACTTAATGCCCATTGGTACCACCATGTAGCCCCTTTCCAAATCACCCAAGTACCTGGACAGCTCATCTCCCTCCCACACAACATCACCCTTTTCTAAAGCAAGACTCTAGCTCCCAGCAGTGCTGGTGGTGGCAACAAAAACTGTCACAGCATGAGGATGGTCCAAGACCAGCCACAATTTCTGCAATGCTATCCAAAGCAGGGCATTTAGGATAACTTTTAGTGTAAATGCAACCTGGACAACTAATTTTTGTATTTTTAAAAAACATCAAGACAAACAACTTACTTGTCATCCTTTTTAAGAAAAACACCAGCATAAGGCTGGGCAAGACGAACTTTCCTCCTCAGCAGCTCAACCAGCTTCTTATTTTTCACCTAGGACAACAAGTATGTGATCAGAGGTGGATTTTCTGCAATCTTTGCACTGCCAGGGTGTAATGCCAGGCACGATGGCACCCTATAACTAAATTATGAAGTCAGAGCTTGTATTGTTTCCCATTAGAAAACAGTAATATAGAAGTGGAAAAAAATGTAGAGAAACATGAAATTTAATTGTTTAGAACAAGTCACTTCCCAGTCAAGATAAGACAAGCTCAAAGCTTGGGGGAGGAACTAGACCTAATCTGTACAAGTCTTACAAGCAAGAAACCTGTGTTACTTGAACAGTACCTTGTAAGTTTCTGTTGCTATCACTGTTCCCCTTCCCTACCTGTACGTCCTAGCTCTCTGCTCCTGATGGGGAGCTAGTTCACCCTTCTCTATCAGTTGCCTGAATTTTGCCCATAAACTCTAGTTAAAATCCTCTTCTCCAAAGCCTCCTCTACTCAATTCCTCTCCTACACCCACGAGCCTGAGTTCTTGATTTGAGTTTCAACCAGTATTTCTTCCTGGTTTACTTTCTTACTTCCCTCTGCTCTCTAGATGCCACACACCTAGACCTTCTCCTGGCAGATCTCTCAGCACCACTGGAATGCTTATTACAGCAGGCTGAATCCTCAGTGACCAAGAAAAGAACTCCTTGTGAATTCTGCTGTTGCATGAAGTCACCCTGCCAGCCCCTGAGTGTTGTTCAAAGTGATGGACATAAGCTGCATTGCTCAATGCTTTGCTAACAACCAGCATGGTTCTGACAGAACAGCACGAGCAATAGCTGTTGGCCTATTCTAATCTCAGCACACCTATTCTAATTTGCACAATGTTTAGCAAAAATATGCTTACCAATGTCACAAACATTAACAGGAAGAAAATTAATAATTCCATAGGCACTGTAGAAACTTTACCTTGTCAGGCAAATTGCAGCACAATGAATTCACAGGATAAGAGAGAAATTTAACATTCTGTGACACATGGTTGATCTGTGCATTGAAATTGACAACTTTTATACGACTGCATGTTCTTAATAATACATAATCTTCTCCTTCCCCTGACACATCTATAAAGACACTAGAAGATGCACATATTAGATTTGGACATGCAGAAGAATACCATAGTAGAAATAACATTATGAAAAATAATACTACAGGAACAAGAAAATATTGATTTATTTCATACTACATTTACTTCAAAATCCGACTGGCAATACATCAGAGAGGCACAAAAATACAAATACTTGTTCCCGAATGGGTTTCATTTCAGGAAGAAAAAGTATTTCTCGCCTGTGAGCTCAAGTCACACATTAGTGATATAATTTATAACTCTTAAAATCCTTGTAGTGTGCAGAGGGGAAAGATCATACTCTGAAATGGTGACTGCCATCCCTATCCCTCAGCACTCCCTCCCACCGCAGCTGTACTGCTCTACACCGAATTCCTTCTTTTTCTTTGCAGCTCACAACTTGCTGCCTTCACCAACACAGGTCTCGGTGCTCTGACACCAACCCATGGCGCCGGAACAAGGACACGTTTGCTTAACCTTCATCAGAGAACACAAAGACAGCGAACTTGGAGAGAGTGTGTGTGAATCGCCGACCTTCTCTGTTAGAAGCAGAGCTGCTGACGCAATAACTGTGAAACTTCAACTGGCCCAAAAGAAACCGCTATCCCGATAGGACCCGGTTACAAAGCTCAAGTTAAAGGCTGAGCAGCGACTGCCCATGGGGTCACGCACGCGGCTGCCTTACTCTGCAGTTCAAGGAACCTGCCAAGGCAAACAGAGCGGCCCGGAGATGCGGCACCGCCAGCGGCGGGGTCAGCTGCTGACCCCTGCACGGCCGGGGGTGATATCCCCCCGGGACCCCCGCCCGAGGCCGCAACGCTGGGCTGAGCCGCCTCCGGTGGCTCTGCGAGCCAGCCCAGAGCCCCTCCCGCCCGCGGTCCAGACACCTTCAAGGCAGCGGTAGCTCCCACCCAGGCCGGGCCGGCGGAGCCGAGCCCCGGCCCCGAGACCGAGGGCTCAGCGTTAGCTCACCTCGATGATCTTGATGAAGCGCGGGAAAACGGGGTTGCGCGTCACGGCGATGAGCGGGACGTTGGGGAAATGCTCCGGGACGAGCAGCGGCGTCAACGCCGTTATGACCGGCCCTGTCCCGCCGCCG
>VZTN01001417.1:310801-320953 GCA_013400515.1 Erpornis zantholeuca | reverse complement strand
CCCGCCCTCGGGGTGGCAGTGGGGTGTCCCCCCCGGCAGCTCTCTCCCCCCCCCAGGCGGTGATGGTTGCGCCCGGAGCGGAGGGCGGCGGCGCGCGCGGCACGTGGGAGGGGGCGGGGCGCGGGAAGGAGCCAAAAATAATTTTAAAAAAAGGAAATTCGGGAAAAACAACAGCAAAAACCTCCCCCGAGAAGAGGGAGCGGCCGGGGCTGGGCGCGGAGCTCGGATGGTCCCGGCCGCGGGAGAGGACCTGAGCGGGGAGAAAGAGAAAAGCAACGGAGAGCCCCTTTGGGAACCGAGAATTACCAAAAAAGGGGGGATTTTAACCCAAAATGGGGGCCTGGCTGGGGCGCGGGGCCAGGAGAAGGCTGAGGTGTGCCGCGGGAATTTTAATTTCCACGGAGAGTACCGTTTTAAGAGCAGCAGCTGAAAGACCCTAATTCTGAGGGGAGTTTGGGCTATTTGAGGATCCCAAATCACCTGGGCAGGGAGGATTTTAGGAAACGAGGATGGTCCCTCCCTCCTCACACCCCAGCCCTTTTTTTAGAGGCGTTTTGCACCCCAAGAATTAACACACGGAGCCGTTCAACCAGGAGTTTGGTATTTATTTTATAGTTTTTTGTGTTTTTTCCTCGTCACCAGAGAAGGACTGGGACCCGTTCCACGGACAGCTCCCGCCCCTGTTCCCGCAGAGGAGCCCCTGGGCACCGCGGGCTGAGCCCGGCCCGGGCAGGACGGAGCGGGACGGACACCGGAGCAGCACACGGAGAGCCGCCGGCAGACCTGGGAGGGGGCGGTGGGGGCGGTTTTGGCACTAAAAAAAAGGAAAATGGAGCAAATCCGCCGAGCTCGGAGGAGGGCGGGTGGTTCTGGCTCTGGCTGAGGGAGTTTTCGGGGCTCCTCCTGACGTGGATTTGGATTCTTGAAGCATTTCGTGGTCCCAAATCCACCGGTGGTGTCCCAGCGTTCCAGCCCCATCCCGACCCCAGAGCGCGGGAGCCGAGTCATCCTCCGGCCCTTCCCCACCAGGGCTCCGACAGCATCATCAGTCCAGTCTTTTTCGTTAAAATTAGCTAATATACAGAATATAAAGCACAATATTTACACGGGGACGGTAACCAGGGGCGTTCCCACACCATCAGTAGTTCGTTGTCGTGGGGGATGAAAGAAACTCTTACGTGACCTGAAGAGGAACCGAGGAGAAGTGACACAGCAGGAGGGAAGAGCCATCAATACCCTCCACTTGAACACCATAAATAATAAATAATCACTTTTCTTAGAAGGTAAGCTACATTTACTCTAACCACAGGAAGGTGTTTTAGGGGCTGAGTTGTGAGTGTTTTGGTGAAACCACGTTACACGAGGAGGGTGTTTGTCCAGTGACCGAGGTCCAACCACCCCAAACCCCCTCCAACCAAACAGAAATTTCGGGTTTCAGGGGTGGCAGTCTGGGCAGCCCCGCTGGGTTTGTGGCACCGTGCTCTGGGCTGTCCTGCCACAGAAAGGACACAGGTTTGAAGCCACCCCGGGGGTTGTTTGAAGCATGAACATCACAATTCCCCCAAAAAAAGGGGGAGCTGGCCAGACCCACAAGCAACCCCCTTCCCAAGTGCTTCACTGTTGGAGTGCCTCAGTTTAGGAGGGAATGGTGATTTCTACAACCAAATACCCACATTTAAACACAATTTGTTGCTCCTTCAAAAGAGAAGCTTTGAAAGGCTCCTGCGAACGCAGAAGGGACTGAGGACATGGAACTCGCACAAAAACAGACGAAAGGAAAGGGCCGAGGGTTTCCTCACTACCCTGCCGAGGTTCCCTCTGCAGGGACAGGGGCTGGGCCCCCATCCCCAGGCAGAATTTGGCAGGCAGCGCTTCCAGCTCACCTCCCTCATTCCCACCGCGTGTTGCCTCCCTTGGCAATTTTGTATCTCGGTTGAAACTAAAAGGGACACAAGTTACATTCCACTAAAAAGCTTAAAATCAAAGCGTTGGGGTGGCAACAGCGAAGGCAAAGAGCTTTAAAACCTCTGTGTTCCTCGGCAGCTGAGTCCTGGACCCAGGCAAAAGGATAGAAAACCCAAACGTCCTGAAGCTGGAGGTGGAAAATCCTCACTGGGGTGTTCCTGCCTCATGGAAGCGCTGGGATGTCTTAATTTAGCTGGGATAAATCATTCCTTAAGCATCCAGCTCTAAAATGAAGCACTCCAACATGAAGCAGAGGCCTCCCAGCAGCACAGCTCTTCCAACACAAACATCCTCCCCAGAGCCAAGGGAAACACCAGGAAGGAGCTCTGGGAGCACCCACGGCCACTGCAGCTTTTCCTCGCCCAAGCCTGGGCCCGGGAGCCAGCTCCTGTTATTGCTGGCAGGAACGATTACAGAAAAGAAAATTAATATAATCTCACTTTAGAAGCAGCTTTAGATGCATATTCAGGCCTGATTCCCATCTGTTGTTGTGTTTCATTGAGTTAATCCCAATTTCTACAGGTACAGATAAACACAATTTATCTCCAGGCTGAGGCGGATTTTAACCCCTGCCCTGCTGTGCTCCCGAGATTCAGGAGGTCCTGGTCCTTTCCAGGATCAGGGAATACAATCACAGGGAGGCAGCAGCAATTCTGCAGAGGCACAAAAGCTGCTGAGCCTCCCCTGGAGGAAGGGACCTGTGAGTGCTCCACAGCCAAACCTGTCCTGGTTGTTTCCATGCTGCCTCTTGGAACCATCAGAGAATTTGGGGTCCCACAGGAGCAGAAGAGACTTTACAAGGGAAGGATTGCATTGGCTAACAGAAATCTGTTTGCACTTTAAAAACCTCTAATAAAAATAGAATATACACTGTGTTTTTATAAATAGATTACACATTTAGCTTAGATGAGTTTCATTACATTCCCCCCCAAAAACACTTTTTTTTTTAAATAAGAATTTTGCTTTTTTTGTTGTGTCGACTAAGATGATGGTCACTAAGTCTTTGAAAAACATGTTTGTACCACATTATTCTTTAAAACACTTGTACCACATTATTCTTTGGACATTTTTGAACAACATGCATCCACAAACTGCCATTTGTTTACTGAAAACATTTTTGTACAAACCCAGTTTAGGAATTTGATCTATTATTACACTGCTAACGAGCAAAAAAATTTGCTTCCTTGAAATCCCCTTTTAAAAAATGAGAAACGATGAGGAGGATTTTCTGATTGTAAATCTAAAAAAGTGTCAATATGACACCGCATTAAGAATAGAAAACAAAAATAAAGTATTTACAGCTTTACAAAGGAAAAAAAGAAAGAGGTCATCAAAATCATTTCCAGCATTTTTACAATTAAATTCCTTTTTTTTTGTTGTTGTTGTTGTTTTCTCTGGCAAGCTTTGATCTGGTTTCTGGAGTGGTGCCACACACACGGAGCAGGAGCAGCAGCACTGCCGGACTCGGAACCAACGACCTCCCAGGGAAACCCCCAAGGACCAACCCCGGCTGCCCCCAAAAGGTTGGTCCAGCCCCAACGAAAGCAAACCCCCGACCCCGAGCATGAAAACAGCTTTTCTTCCTTAAAAACGGATTACATGTGGTTATAAGAAAGACACCAACACCCACGGGAATCTACTGTCCTACACATCACCACCGTGCACGTGAGTTCTACACCCTCTGCTACAGCCCCGCGTCCCTCACACCCACCCCGCTGCAGGCACTCCCCTGCACCTCTGTTCCCACCTCGGGAACGCCCTGCCCTCAGCACGGCAGCTCCTGGCTGTGGGAACACTCAGCCTTTTCCCCGCTGGGACCCCGAGTTTGCAGGAAAAACCACAAACCCAGAGCAAAGTGACCCCGGGGGTCTGCCAGCACCAGGAGCATTCCCGGGCACAGCAGAGCCCCAGGGGTCTGCCAGCGCCAGGAGCATTCCCGGGAGAGCAGGGCCGGGGTCTGCCAGCGCCAGGAGCATTCCCGGGCACAGCAGGGCCGGGGTCTGCCAGCGCCAGGAGCATTCCCAGGTCCGGCAGAGCCCCAGGGGTCTGCCAGCGCCAGCAGCATTCCCGGGTGGAGCAGAGCCAGGGGCCGCCTCCGGGAGCTGATTCACGGCGCTGAGCAATGCCGGCCCCAGCCACTGCAGCATCACACACATCCAGTCTCGGCAGACGCTTCCTCAGCCTCGGGAGAGGCTCCTCGGGAGCAGCTGAAGTTCAAACGGGCTCAAAACCCTTCAAATTACACATTTCAGACATGCAGTCCCAGCCCCCTCCAAAAAATACCCCAAACACCCTCCACCCACCCCCCAGCTTGCAGCCCTAGTGAGCATCACATTTACCACTTTGGCCACCTAAGAAATAACAGGAATGAGCACTTTGGAATTAGGTTTCTCTTCCAGAGAAAAGTTATCTACATTTCAGGACAAAAGGGGCTTTGGGAAGCCCCTCACCCACACCCCAGGATCCAAGGAGTTGTCACCCACCCTGCACTGAGCATTGCCATCAGGAAGGACACCCCAGAGACATCCTTGGATCCACTTGGACAGAAGCCATCAGCTGTGGCTCGTGCCCTCCCCACTGTGGATTCTGATGGATCAGAGCCTGGTCCCTCCTTCCCAGCCTGGAAAACTCAGGGAGCCTGTGTGACCCACGTGGCCTCAAAGCAGGAGATGGATGTGGCAGCCAGGCAGCAACACAGGAGGGGAAAACATTGCTGTGCCCACAGTTCCAGCAGGAACCCCCCGAGGTCCTGCCCCTCTCTGTGGCCGTGCCAGCCTAAGGAATTTCCAGCCAGGAATGAGCCATTTTCCAATACACCCGAGCTCTTTATGGAATGGAGCCACATGGATCTGCACTGCCTGTTTGCAGTGCAGCTCCAGAGATCCCAGATCAACACATGGGAGGCTTGGAAACACCACCTGGGAAGCTCACAGGATTGGCCACTTTGCCTTTCCCCAGCACTGAGAGGGTGCTGAGATGGGGATTTTCCCTGCCCAGCCCTGTCCAGCTCCTGCACAGAACTTTCCAAGCTCCCTGGCAGGAAAAACAAACACTCTGAGTCTTCCAACCACCACTTAACTCCACAGCTGGCTTGGGGCAGTATCAACTACGCTCTCAATCTTGGTCTAAAAACAAACAAAAAGTTACTGGCTGAGGTTTATACCCTGTTTTTACCTGGCTGAGGTGCTACAATTCCCACCCTAACCGTGAAGAGCTCGGTGATGCCAGAGTTCCCTCAGCCATCACCGAGCAATCCGACTTTTGATGCTGCTGCTCCTGGGTAAAAATACAGAAAGATGGGCAAAGCCAAGGTCTTGGCCACTTTCTCACAGAGAAAGCACATGGCTGCTCCTCCCCAGTTGTAGGGCAGCAGCAGTTTGGGATTCAGTTTACTACGCCCTAAAAAGGATTACAGCATTTCCCAGTGTTCAGCCTTCCCGAAGAACAGAGGTCTGGATCTCTCCCAAAGTCCTGTCTCCAGCCTACATCTACGTCAGCAGATCCTGACTCCCACTACCCCACTCTACACATCATGGAAGCAGCATAAAATGGAGTTATCTCCCTGTCAGCAAAGGAAATTCTGCAAACACTAAAAAGAAAAAAACAAAAAACCCCTGAAAAACGACACAAACCAACAGGGACCTGAAGGGCTGATTCCCCTCCTAATCCCATCACTGGAAACAAAGGCATTGTGATATGACATTCCACCTCAAAAGAAGCTCTACAGACATCTAAGTGTGCAAATGTGGGTTTAGCTTTCCTTTTCCCAAGGGATAACTGTAGCCCAGCAGGGACCAAACATTCCACATAAATAAGGCGAGCTTTTTTTTGTTGTTGTTGTTTTTGCATAGTAGTTACTCAGTGATAGTCCCCCCCCAGTGACCCCTCCTGTGCCCACCTGCTTTGCCACCGAGCTGAGTCCTGCTCCTCCAGCTCCTGGGGTCCAGCAGAATCCTCCTACACATCCCAAAGGCTCCCTCACCCCCAAAGGTGGGGCCGAGAAAACCTTTTGAACACTGCAGAAGTGCTTCCCCCTAGGAGCTGTCTCCAACCCCGCTGTGACTTTCCAACGTCTGCAGTTCAATTTGGAGGCAATTCTCTCTCTTTTTTTTTTGTGCCAGACATTGGTGATTGCACCACAATTGTCTTGGTTCTGCTGCTCTTTTCGTCGGTGTTGCTTTTGCCAATCAGTGCAGCAGCTCAGTAAAACCAGCAGCTTATTGAAGTACCCAGAGCCTCTGCAGCACCATCCTCTGCTGCTACCAGCTTTGGTTGGCTTTTTTTGGTTTTTTTTTTGTTTGTTTGTTTTTTTAAATAATATATTTTATAAAAACACCTGCTATTAATATTCCACTGGAGCTCAAAGTGGCTCAGCTTGGGGCAAAGGCACAATTAAAACACCATGTTTTCCTACAGGACTCCTCATTTATGGTTTGTAGAACAATAGAAATGTACAGCACCAATCCTTGGGTGGGAGGGGATGCGTGTAGGAATGAGTTTGCAGAGTCTCTCTGCGAGGGCTCTCGAGTCTTTCACCTTTCCCCCAGCAGTTGGTTTGGAATCTTTGCTCTCCATGTTCCCCTTCACCGGAGTGCTCCCACTCCCTATCAGCTGACCATGGGCTCCACGTCCGTCTCTCTGTCCAAATCGTCCTGAATTTCGTCTGTGTTTCCTGAGTCGCTGCTGGCTACGGAGCTGGGAGATGGAGAATTCCTGGAGGCAAAGGTGCAGCCAAAACATTTCATATCAATGACAGAAGGAAGGAGAAAAAGAAAAAAAAAGAATCTTTAAAGGAAACGTTTGCTTTCCCTTCACAATACCATTTAAAAACCCCTTTATTAACATGAAACATTGGTGCTCCCCAAAGCTATTTAAAACCCCTTTAAACATTGGGTTTACAGTAAATATCAGTACTAAAATCAGGCTGCCACCCCACCCACCCCCTACGCAAACACAGAGGCTGTCCCAGGTTTACTGATGGGGAAATGGAGAGCAAAGTCTCCAACAGAGACTCTTGGCATCCCTAATACCCAGAGCCCTGAAAATTGAAAGTTTATCATCTTGTTCTACTGGGGTTGAGCAAGAGATAAGAGAAATCCCTCATAGTGTAAGGTTCTTAACACATGAGAAGATTAAAAAACAAGTTCTTCATGTAAGTCCAGAGTCGAAATTTAATTTGGGGTTTTAAGAGTTCTAAATCTGAGATGTTAAAGGCTGGAAGTCCACCCCAGCTGGAGCTCCCTGCGCTTAGGAGCAGCTGAATCCTCTGAGCTGTTCCAAGGTCTAGGACACCCCACTCTGCTCCAGGCCCCCTTTCAGGGCTGATCCTGGGACAGAGGATTCTCCAAAGGCCATGAAGTGGCAGCGCTCAGCCCTGGCAGGGAGCAGGAGGGAGGGAGGGAGGGAGGGAGGCTCTGTTACCTGTCGGCCGAGCCCTTGATGAGCCTGCGGCAGGTTTCCATCTGCACGTCCAGGCCCCGTTTCATGCTGCACATCTCCATGTACTCGTGCAGGTGCCGATTCATGTCGCTCTTGGCCGTGGCCAGTTCCAGCTGGGGGAAAGGATCAGCCTCAGGTGAGCCTCAGTCCCAGCTCCCCTGAGCTTTTCACGCTGCTGGGGATCCTCAGCTGCCCAGAGCTCCCCCGAGCACCCCGCAAGGCACATTTAACCTCACTGCTCCTATTTGCCAAGGCGCCCATCAGCCCAGGAAGGGCAACCAGAGCTTCACACAGCCCTGGAGGGGATTTCCTGCTCTTGGCACCTTGTTTGTCAACAGGCAGTAATTAATGAAATTACTCCAATTAAAGTTCGAGGCAGGGCAGAGGTTTTGAGAAGCTCCAGCTGCTGTTTCTGGCAACCTGTGAGGCCATGTCTTGGGAAGCATTTCCCAGGGTGAGGGTGGATATGCAGAACAAAGCGGGAGAAAAGAATAATAAAAAAGAGTAAGAGTGTGTTTTGTTCCCTTTGTTCTGCAGGTTCTCCCTCCGCCAGCCCCAGATTTATGCTCAGTGCTGAAGTATGGAGCAATAATAGCACTGAGAATGGCATTTAGAAAAATCCAGGGCATGGCAGAGGGAAATGCCTCTGCATTCTTGGATCTGTGGACATTCCTCCTTCCCTCTGGGACACCCTGGAGCAGAGCACTGTGCCTGTGTCCCTCCATTAGGAACAACCCCCTCTCCTCACCTCTATCTGTCCTATTGTCTCCTGGTATTCCTTGTCTCTCGTTTTGAAGAAAGACTCTGTTTCGTGGATCAAGTTTCCCAGGTTTTCTTCCTGCAGGAGAAAGGAGGACACAAAGAATGAGCAAGGAACAATAAGAATTTGGGAGAGAACTGAAGGTTTTATTCAACCTCCCCTGGAAATGCAGGTGGTTGTGTTCTTTCAGACACAGATTTCATTTAATGCAGGCGAGGAATATTCTTCTTCAAACTGGAATTCCAGGAAAGCACATTTCTGAGCCATGACCACAGCTTTGGACACACAAAGGTGAGGTCTGATCGAGGCTCCAGCGATCAAACCCATGCACCTGATGGATTCCAAAGCACAGAGCCCTGGATTTTCCTGAGCCTTGCACAGCCTGATCACACTTGGACAGACTGGAATTGCTCTCCAGCCACGAAACTTCCAATTTTCCCTGCACTGACCACGCCACCACTCCCAGGTTTATCCTGGAATTGTCCTTTTCTGGTTACACATCACTGCCCTCCAGCACCCCCCTCACTGCACTGCTGGGTAAAGCAGCTCCCTCCACAGGCAGGAACAAATGCTGTCCCAATGATGCCTTAGGTTTTAACTTTTATATCTTTCCAATCCTGCACTGCTAGTGTGACTCTAAAGTTTTCTGTAGCTTGGTAAATGCTGTTCTCTATGCTAAGATAGACATAACAAAACCTCTAACTTGCTCTCCAACGACACCCAGAACAAGAACTGGAAACCACAATCTTGGGGAGAGGTGGGCAGGCTTGGGGAAATTCCATCCTTGGCTAAGATCTGCTTGGTGAATTGATGCTGATATCAAAGTGGGAAGAACTTGTGAGCTGTCCTTGTCCATGTTGGGATCCACTGAGGCAGGAGCCTCTGGAGCCCAGAGTGTGCACCTGAAGGCCTTTCAAATAAACACCACCTTTTCCCTTTATTCC
Source organism: Erpornis zantholeuca (assembly GCA_013400515.1). NCBI lineage: Eukaryota > Metazoa > Chordata > Aves > Passeriformes > Timaliidae > Erpornis > Erpornis zantholeuca. The sequence goes on along the minus strand of VZTN01001417.1, from coordinate 311,845 downwards.
TCTCTGCTCTCTGTTTCTAGGGAGCCATTTAAGGCATCACCAAAGGAAAGCTCCTGCTCTGCACTGACAGCACAGCCTGGGCTCCCAAACACACGGAGCTGCTTCGTGCTGCACGAAAAGGCACCACAGTGTCACCCCTCCCTCCTCCAGCTCTTCAACCACCTCCGTTTGCCATTAAAAAAAACCATCCTCGATTTCACACAACCACACCCGGGAGTGCTCGCGGGGTTTCCGTGCCTTGGCCGCAGCTGGGCAGATTTACAGGGCTCATCCTGGTACCCACACCAGGCTACCCAGCCCGCAGTTACAAGAATCATCCCACTGATCCTTTTATATGCAGAAGAGCTTTAAGGAGGAAGGTCATAAAAGAAGGTGGCGAGGGCAGCGTGTAAGAACTTGAAAGGAATAAAACCCACGGAAGGGAGATTCAGGCATGTAAAGCACATGTTAAAGAGCAGGCACAGCCGGAGCAGTCTTTATTCCAAACCTCCATCTACAAGCCAAATCTACCCTTTCCTTGTATAATTTTCATTTAGAAGGATTTAAGCTTCTTAAAATCTTTAGAGTTTCCTGGCGCGGGGCCTGGGCTCGGCGCTGCTGCTGTGACGGCTGCGCTTAGCCAGGCACGCCCGGCGTATGCAAATCAGCCCGTCATTAATTCCTGCACGAGCCTCCTCGTTATCCCTCTGCCGCTCTCCTGCTCCTCCTTATCACCCTGCCGCTCTCGCGCCGCTCCTCCTTATCCCTCTGCTGTTATCCTGCTCCCCGTTATCTCTCTGCCGTTATCCCACTCCCCATTATCCCCCTGCTGCTCTCCCACTCCCCATTATCCCTCTGCCGCTCTCCTGCTCCTCCTTATCACCCTGCCGCTCTCGCGCCGCTCCTCCTTATCCCTCTGCTGTTATCCTGCTCCCCGTTATCTCTCTGCCGTTATCCCACTCCCCATTATCCCCCTGCTGCTCTCCCACTCCCCATTATCCCTCTGCTGTTATCCCTCTCCCCGTTATCCCTCTGCTGTTATCCCTCTCCCCGTTATCCCTCTGC
>VZTN01001417.1:273436-308732 GCA_013400515.1 Erpornis zantholeuca | reverse complement strand
CTTCCCTGGCTCCGTGGGTCATTTCCCATCTGCAGTTATCCCACTCCTCCTTATCCCCCTGCTGCTCTCCCTCTCCCTGTTATCCCTCTGCCGTTACCCACTCCCCGTTATCCCTCTGCTGTTATCCTGCTCCCCATTATCCCTCTGTTATCCCACTCCCCGTTATCCTTCTGCAGTTATCCCACTCCCCATTATCCCCCTGCTGCTCTCCCTCTCCCTGTTATCCCTCTGCCGTTACCCACTCCCCGTTATCCCTCTCCCTGTTATCTCCCTGCTGTTATCCCTCTCCCCGTTATCCCTCTGCCACTTCCCAGCCCAGCGCAGTTTCTGCAGCCCCAGCAGTTCCCAGTAATCCCCAGAGCCTCAGAGCGCTCGGGAGGGATGATCCACGAGCGGGGACACACCCATGAGACAACATTCCCGGGGCTGCTGCTTCAGCATCTTCCCTGTCTGGGAGGCAGTGGATGATTTCCCACCTCCCACCGCCGTGCTGCTCGGTGATGCAGTAACACAGCCATTCCCAGCCACTCCTGGACATTCCCAACTATTCCCAGCCACTCCTGGACATTCCCAACCATTCCCAGCCATTCCTAGACATTCCCAACTATTCCCAGCCATTCTCAGCAACACAACCACTCCCATCCCATTCCCACCCATTCCCAGCTATTCCCTGCCATTCCCAGCCATTCCCAGCCCTTCTCAGCCTTTCCAAGCCCATTCCCAGCTATTCCCAGCCATTCCCAGCTGTTCCCAGCCATTCCCAGCCCTCTCCAGGCTGGTTTAAGAAGTCTCCAGAGTGGCTGGACGCTGCCATCACTGCCTCTCCCTGGGATCTCAGGGATTAAAAGGGAGCCGTTCATTATCCACCACTGCCAGCAGATCCCCCCTGAAGGGGAGAGGGAGGCACGAGATGCTGGGGTTCAGAGGGTCCCTGGGGCTCCCTGTGGTCCTGCAGCCACAGGTTCTTTGTTTGGGATGGGATTCACATCCTTTAGCAGCTTCCACAGACCGTGCTGAGGCTGCTCTGCTCCCTGCAGGAATCACTGTGCAGCCCTGCACTCCACAGATCAGCACATTCAAAGTGTGAATGCTAGCACAGAGAAAGTCAGGGGCTGTGTGGAAAAGCATGGAACCCCAGGATGGTTTGGGTTGGAAGGACCTTAAAGCCCATCCAGTGCCACCCCAGCCATGGGCAAGGACACCTTCCACTGTCCCAGCTGCTCCAAGCCCTGTCCAGCCTGGCCTTGGGCACTGCCAGGGATCCAGGGGCAGCCACAGTTGCTCTGGGCACCCTGCACCAGGGCCTGCCCACCCTCCCAGGGAAGGATTTTTTCCTAATATCCCATCTACAGCACCTCCTGTCAGCCCAGACAAAGGGTGACAGATTCCCTGAATTCCCTGGGAACAGACACCTGGGATCTTCTGCCTCTCACTTGGCACTTTTAAATACTCAAGGAAATAAAGTTTGGCCAATAAAGCGATTGCACTGACCGAAAATCAACCACAGAGAGGAAGCACTGAGAGGATTTTAAAATCCAAGCAGGTTTGTGTGGCAGACTGGATCCCCAGTCCAACACCCACAGGCTCCAATGGCTGAAAGAGGAGCTGAGGGAGAGTTTCTGCAGAGAAGAGTTGGAGAAATGAATGAACTCACCTCTCCTTGGAGGTCAATTGAGGGATTGCAGTTGGTGAAGTCTTCCCAAAGCAGCAGAGTTTCCTCGTTCTCCTCCCATGTTAAACTGTCGCAGTCGTCATCGAAATCAAACGTCTCACGACTAGAACAGAACGAGCATTAATGAGAGGAGACCACGCCAGCCCCACTCCCTCTGTCCTTTAATTAATTGTCTAGAAAAATGGGCTGTGAGAGCTGAACCAGGGCACAATGCAGCGGCTGGGAATCCTCACAGCTTTTCCAGACAGCCTCTGCCACTGCCCAAGTCCCTCTCTCCCGGGCTCCCTGCCACCCCACAGCAGAATAAAAGATCCTTGTTGGAGCTCCTGCTCCGAGCACCAGGCCTGGCTCTGCCCTCCAGATGGAGCTGCACAGAAGCTTCCCCTGTCTGCAAAACCACAAAAATGTTTGGAGCTGTTCTTTTCCTCCGTGGGCAAAGGAGCCCCAGCGCAGGGAATGCTGCAGGGCACAGAACCCGGCTGACTTCAGGGAGAGCTCAGCCAGGTTCCCCCGCAGCCCTCGGAACATGAAAGGAATGGGGGTGAAAAGGCTGAGCCCCAAAGTGATGTGCAGAGGGGACAAACGCTCCTGTGGCCGCTGAGGGCAGAGCAAACAGGCAGGAGGGGCCTTCCACACCATTTTCTGTTCCAACTTGTGCAATAAAGGAAGGTTTCAGGGGCAGAGCACAGACCAGTAGCTGCTTCTCACCCTGCTTCGGGAGCCCTGACAAAGAGCTGGAATTGCTCCCTAAGCAGTCTGGATTCCAGGCTGATGCATTTTTATGGCTTTAGCTCACTTCCTCTGAGCTGATAACATCTCAGGAAGGAGCTCGATGCTGTCCCAGGAGGCTGCAGAGCTTGGCAAGGGACAGGAGGTTTGTCTGGATCAGCAGCGCTGTAAAAATGTCATTTTAAAACTTGGACATTCATGATTGAGCCTTTTGCAATTTCAGTTCTTCAAATCGTTTTCTTTTTGCAAGATCTGTCCTGGTCAGAGAGCACAAAGGCTCCTGGGCTGACCTCACACACAGCTCAAAAGCCCCTGCAGTTTGGTTTTTTTACCGCTTAATTCTTAAAAATGAAGTTCATTACAGCTAAAATGCAAGTTGTTTCATTTCTGTTAACGATATCAGCTTCTCAATCTATTTCTAAGCTATTATTTTCTACTTCACAAAGACCCCAAGCCCATCCCCAGTGAGCCACCAACACTTTCCCACATCACCCCAGCTTGACAGAACAAGATTCCTGTAGCACTTTGTGCCATGTGTGAAAGGAGCAGGAGATAAGAATTATCCCCGTTAGCAGCACCAATAACAACTGGGCACCACAGGGCAGGTTTGGGAACAAAACTAAAACCTAAATGCATGACCAACCTAGGAGGTACATTTTGTCTTTTTTAAAAACCCCACACGCTGCCTGCTGTCACGCCAAATTTAGCAGTGGCAAAGTCAACAATCTGTATTTATTACACTGATTATTACTAAGGGCCTAAAGACATCTGAAAGGAGCCCCAACAAGGGGAATCATCCACAGCCTTTGCAAAAAACATCCCTCGCACACAGGGAATTCAGGCAGGAAGGAGGGAACTCTGCCCCTGGAACCAGAGCTCGGGGCAATGTCTGACAGCAGAGGAGGAGTTGGTGGTTCTTGGAGCACCCCTTGGGTTCTCCTGCACACAGCTCCTGTCCTGCAGAGCGTGGGAGAGCACGGGCAGTCCCTGCACACACCCCACAGCCCTGCTGGGGAGCTGCAGCCAGACCCACGCTGCTTCCCAGGGCTTCTCTCTGCCAAGAGAGAACAGCAGAGACCCCCAAGAGCCTCACCAGGCTGTGGCCACCTGTTGCAATGCATTTATACTTCTCTAAGTTCCCCCTGTGTTGGTTTGTCCCAAGATTTGTGCCACAAATCCCCGTTCCCCCTGCATTTCAGTGTCTCCCCTCTCTGTTCTTGTTAAACCCCTCCCATCCTCCCTGCCACTCCCCTTCTCTGTCCCTTTTCCAGACCCTTCCCTGGCCATCCCAGATTCATCCAATGAGTTCCTACCCTTCCCTCAGGAAATCCCCTGATCCTCGATGCCCCATTGGGGCTGTGACCAACCCTCTGCACCCCTCACCCCTGGTTTGCTGTCATCCCATCAATCTCCCCTGCTCTCCCTCCCCTCCAGACCTTGACTGCTGTTAAGTGCACCCTCCCACGGAGTGCTCAGGGCTCTTTGTCCCTGACCCCTCCTGGAATACCCTTCTCTGGAACTCCATACAGAGAGCCTCCTCCTGATCCTCTACTCCTCCCTTGACTGGGCTGAGCCACCCTGCACTGCAGAGCTCTCAAGGTTCCACTTTTGGGTTCCCCACACGTGGGGCGGTGCCGGGGGGTTTGAGCCAGCCTGGACTCCTGTGTCAGCCACCCCCATCCTGACCCTGATGGGAGAAGGGCACTCAGGGCACATCTCCAGCCACCACCCTGAACTGCTCCATGCAGCACCATGAGCAGGGAGTCCCTCCTCAGCTGTGACAAACTTCCTTTGTGGGAAGAGTTTGGTTTGGGGTAAAGCTTTAGGCAGAGAGATTTGGCTCAGGGGTAAAGCTTTAGGCAAGATAAACTCCAGTTCTTATCATTTGCGAGAGTGGAATGTTGGACTTTGCAGCAGAGCTGACAACACCAACATTCCTGACATCTACAAATTGTCCTCCACTGATCTTCCAGACAGATCCACCGCTCCTGTTTGCCTACAGCCCAACTGGAAAACATCCCAGAGCACCTGAGAGGTTTGTATCCACTCCAAACTGAGCTTTCCCATGAGCAGATCTAGTGGCCCTGAGAGAATGGATGTGACACCTGGGAGCAGGTTCTGCAGCTTTATGTGAAGTCAGGAGAAGGCTGCTGTGTGCAAAAATTACAGAGTAAATCAGCATAACAGGGTTTATTCCTTACACAAGTGGCCTCAGCACTACCTCACACTTCCTGAGAAAGGCACCTTAATGCTCTCATGGTTTATCTTCCCAGATATGAGATATGAGCCAGCAGGCTCTCACTGTTTAAATAAAAGAATTTCATCCTAAAAGGTCCTCTGGCTTTGAAGAGAACTCAGTATCTAATTCTTTCCAGCCAAGCAGCAGCAAACTCTAGAAATCAAATATTCAGCCTAACATGCAGAACACACTCCTGCATTAGACCTTTTTTCGTGGCACTTTTTTTACTTTCCAACAACACAGGAGCAAAACCAATTTGTATTTTTTACATCCTCTGCAGTTCCTCCCACCCAAGGGAGGAGCAGAAACCTGCTGATTTTATTTCAACTTCCCCAAGCCCTCCTGGCCTGTGCCACGCTGCCAGCTCAGGGGTTGCAGGCTAAGGCTGCCTGCCAGGAGCAGTTTTCCCGGGATACTCACAGCTGGTTGAACATCCTCTTCATCTCATCCGTGATGTTGAGGGAGCAGCTGACCTCGTCGTCCGAGAACCTCGCGTTGTCCGCGTCCTGCTCCGACAGCTCCTCGTCCGACGTGAGCTTCCGCTCCTTCTTCTTGGAAGTCACCTTGGGTGGAGAGAGCAGCAGTGACTACAGGGCTCAGCTGAGGGGCAGTGGCAACTCAGGGGTGGGAGCAGAGGAGAGGTGTTAGGTCAGAGCAGCTCCCGGGAAATCCAGGGATTCCCTGCCCGGGCTCGCGGCGGGAATGGCGCCTGGAAGGAGTGGTGGACGCGGAGCACAGGGAAGCAGCTGGGAAGAGCAAAGCAAGCTGCAGGCTGCCAGCGCTCTGGGGACGTTCATCTGCTCACTGAGCCCGGCCTGGGGCCTGCCAGGGACATGCAGAGGCTGGAATGAGCGGGGGAAAAGCGGAAGCGGGCAGCGGTGCCCGGGCAGAGAGCAGTGACAGAACTCTCCCTCTCCCGCCGCCACCACAGGTGTGGCCTCCAGCACGGAACCCCCAGCAAGGAACAGACAGGAAACCTTCCCAGAGAACCTTTATTCCAGGGCCACCCCCACCCCAGCAGCACCAGTGGATTGAGAACCCTGAGGCGGACACAGAAGGGTTGGCTGAGCCATGGAAAAGCCCAGAGAGCCCCCAAGGAATGAACTTCAGGGAACTCAGGGGACACCCCTGGGAGGGACACACAGGGCTGGGAACACACGGGATGCTCCCAGATCCCAGAGGATCCCAGAGGGATGGGAACACACAGAGAGGGCTGGGAACACACAGGATGCTCCCAGATCCCAGAGGGATGGGAACACACAGGATGCTCTCAGAGGATCCTAGAGGGCTGGGAACACACAGGATGCTCTCAGAGGATCCCTGAGGATCCTAGAGGGCTGGGAACACACAGGATGCTCCCAGAGGATCCCAGAGGGCTGGGAACACACAGGATGCTCCCAGCTGGTGCCAGAGCCACAAACACACAGTCCACTCCCAACCTCCGTCAGTTTTCCCTCTGCTTGGCACACAAACCATCCCTTGTTGGCCTTGTTCTCCAAGGTGTTGTTCTCCTGGTCATTTCAACCCCTACAGGCCTGACCAGGAGTGTGCTCTGCAGTCGCCTCTGAGCAGAAGGACTCAGCAATTCTTGTCAGAGACAAGAAGGAAGCACTGGCACCATGCAGTGCCTCGACTTGTCAGAGAAATAATTCTCCTCTGAGGAGGTTGGAGTATTTCGGGGAACATGAGGGGAAAAAACCATCAAACATTTAGGCAACTTCACCAGCAGAGCCCACAAGGATCTTTTACAGTGCTTTGGGACAGCGTTGAGCACACTGTGTGCTATCACTACACACAGAAAAGCACCAGATTTCCTGAGAGCCTGAACAAGACACATTTAGATGGAAGCAGAAGGAAGGTGGGTTAATCAGGGGAGAAACTGCAATTGTGACAAGACCAGCTGCACTGGGAGTGACAGCTCTGCTCCAGGCAGAGCTTCTGGAGCAAATTAAAGGACTTTCCTTCTAGCACCAAGGAGCTCCAAGGAAAGCAACTGGAGCTTGTGTCTCAGAGCAGCCAGAGCTCACCATCACAGAAATGTTATTTCTGGCCACGGAGCTCGAGCCAGAAATAAGAACATTGAGATGACAGTTCCACGAGCTTGAAACCTCTCACTTGTGAAGGGAACAAATGGGAGGGAGGAATTATAGAAACCTAGACTCTGTAACACTGAGTGTTTTTTCCCTGCATTCAGCGCAGACTAACATTTAAGCACAGCTTAAAGATCATCCTGGGACTTGTTTTTTTCTCAACCCTCTGCACTTTGTGCTCTTGGTGCTGCAGCAGCTCCTGCAGCAGAGCTCCACTGACCGACAGCGAGGGAAATACGGCGAGAGAGAGAGAGAGAGAGAGAGCTCGAGCAAAGGCAAATGACCTGGAGCACACTGCTCAGCACTGCTCCCTCCTGCCCTACCCTACGGAAAATTCAGGGCCTAATCACCTGGAAAATCTTGGAAACGTCTTCCGAGTTGCGCTGCTGCGCGACATCGCACAGCTTGGCCGTGATATCGATTCGGCGGCAGATGTCCATGTCCACCTTCATGGCCTTTTCTTGGATCTTTGTGTCCAGGTCTGTCATGGGCTGCAGGAAGGACAGCAGGGATTACCTTCTATTATTAGACAGTTCAGGCAAGAAGAGATACCCCACAGTATCTCTGGAACCCCAGGCCACACCAGTGCTTAGCAGCATCGCACCCTGCTCTCCGGGAGCTCTCAGGACTCCACAGCTCACAGGGAGTGCTCACCCCTGATTCCAACAGTTTCAGCTCCGAGGGATTTGCCACCGAAAAAAAACCTGCACCCACCCCAAAAAACAACTGCTCAGTGTGGCAAGGGGAACCTTGGTGGGTCAGGAACAGGGTGGGACAATGGAATGCCCAGAGAAGCTGTGGCTGCCCCATCCCTGGAAGTGCTCAAGTTGAGCTTCCAGCAACCTGGGTAGTGGAAGGTGTTCCTGCCCATGGCAGGGCGTGGGACTGGATGGTCCTGAAGGTCCCTTCCATCCCAAGCCATTCTGGGATTCCATAAATAACACTTTAAAAATGAAGGGAACCCCCCTGTGTAGTGTGTGCAGAGCAGAATGAAATGTAAAACCTGGTGAGGATGCAACACTTCCCCTCCCTCAGACACAAAAGCTGTGCCTGCACAGAGAAGCTGCTGTTAAAGCAGAGGCCAGGCTCCACAGCAACTGCACACAGAGCATGGAACCATCAAATCGTGACTGGATCTAAAGAGATCCATGAAAACCTTGGCACAGAGAACACTCCTCGCTGGCACTAGCCTGGCTTCCAGCCCAGCAAAAATCCTGCAGGAAAAATTCTGCATGAAAAATACTGCCTGGTAGTAGTTCCAAACCCTGAGAGATGCTCCCACTCAGACAGAACATCTGGCTCCTTATGAAGGAAGAAACATTAAAAAATCCCCAAAGCACATCTTCCATCCCAGTGGAGACCTGCTCTGTCGGACTGTCCCACTCCTAAGCCATGCTTCCCCTTGGGACACCAAAGTGCAAAAACCCTTTGCAGACCATTCTTAAAAACCAAATCCCCTTTCTAGGAGGAAAGCTTTGGGCTTTTTGTTGGTTTGCTTTGCTTTTTCCCCACCTTTTTTTCTTTTAAATTATTACACAGAGTCTCCTCCAGCCCCTGTGAACCACCTTTAGAGTCTGAGATTGTTGTTTTAAATTCCTACAGAGTCTCCTCCAGCCCCTGTGAACCACCTTTGGAGACTGAGCTTTTTTGTTTTAAATTCCTCCAGAGTCTCCTCCAGCCCCCATGAACGACCTTTGGAGATTTGTGTTTTCCAGGCACACTGAGGAAAATAAATCTCTCAACACTGACAGACTCGACACAATCTTATCCACTGAACTGGTGATCCTTATCTGCAGGAAGGAAAGAGCCACGTGCCAACATTTTGCACTTCTCTCTTCTAAGTATTTACCCAGTGAGGTTCAAAACAAGCACTCCCAGTGATTCCCTTGGGTTCCTTTATCCCTTAAAGTCTGCAGAGCCCCGAGCACTTTCCCTGAGCCCAGGAGGATGTTTGCCTTCACTGCCACCTCCCTTTTTGTACACACGGAGCAGGCAGCTCCCAGTGAAGTCAGGCCCCAGCAGCCTCTCCCTTCCAGGCTGCCCCTGACCGAGCACGGCCATCCTCCATTAACCACCAGAAGGACACGCAGCTAATTGCCAAATTTCCCATGAGCAGATCTAGTGGCCCTGAGAGAATGGATGTGACACCTGGGAGCAGGTTCTGCAGCTTTATGTGAAGTCAGGAGAAGGCTGCTGTGTGCAAAAATTACAGAGTAAATCAGCATAACAGGGTTTATTCCTTACACAAGTGGCCTCAGCACTTCCTCACACTTATTGAGAAAGGCACCTTAATTTTCCCCTGGTTTATCTTCTCAGATATCTGCATGCTCTCAATGTTTAAATAATAGAATTTCATCCTAAAAGAGCCTCTGGCTTTGAAGAGAACTCAGTATCTAAGGAGATATGAGGAAATTCCTAAGAAAACAAGTCTTTTCTTCTTTTCTTTTTAAGCCATGAGGTTGAACCAGCCCTGGAAGCAAAGCCAATACCTTAACCAGGATTACTGGATTGATCTTTTCAGAGCTTCGTTAAGGGAGATAGGAAACCCTTGTGAGGGTGGGCAGGCCCTGGCACAGGGTGCCCAGAGCAGCTGGGGCTGCCCCTGGATCCCTGGCAGTGTCCAAGGCTGGGCTGGATGGGGCTGGGAGCAGCCTGGGACAGTGGAAGGTGTCCCTGGGACAGTGGGAGGTGTCCCTGCCGTGGCAGGGGATGGGACAGGATGATCTTTAAGCTCCTTGCAATCCAAACCATTCTATGATTCCACACAGTGTAGGAACAGGATTTCCTTGCATAACTCGAGGCAGAGTCCCCATGCCAGCAGCTCCTGGTGAACCTACACCCCACACTGGGATTCCTCCAACCTTTTTTTCCCGGCTCCGGGTGCTGGCCCCGCCAGCTGTGGGGAGGGGAGGGGAGGGCAGAGTCCTGGTTATGGGCTAAGCAGCAATTAATGCATCTCCACACAGACCAGACAGGAAGCAGGGAAGGGGGATCTGTCTGATGCATTAGATCCCAGCAGCCATCACTAATTACACAGCAGCACTCACTAATTAATTACACAGCAGCGCTCACTAATCACCTGGCCATGGGTGAAGCCATTTGCAGGACACAACACCCACAGTACCCTCTGTACTTACATCACTCATCAGACCCTTAAAGACCACCAGTTCTGCTTTCAGCCTCTCAATCTTCTCATTCAACTCCTCCTGGAGAGCTTCTGCTTCCTGTGCCTCCTGCAAGGGAAAACACCCCGGGGGTGAGAGGGGAGAGCCCAGCAAAGCTCCTCACTCGGCCTGAGCAGGCGGAGAAGGCACCAGGGAAAAAGGGGTTTAGCATGGAACTTAATTCTTTAGTGAAATTTGTTATCCTCCACGGGAACTTCCACTCCCTCCTCCCACTGTGTCACAAACTTTGTCACAAACTTCATCATTTCCTGCCCCAGCGTCCCAAAATGAACACTGTCCTCTACAGCAGCACAGCTGCTCTAGCTGGAAGTCAGATTTTTAATGAAAAGACAAATAAAATGATGACCAGCATGACAAAAGGTGCAGGAAAACCCAGCACCTTTCACTCCACACTGCTCGAACCTCACCTCTCGCAAGGTTTCCACCATGGATTCCAGGCTCATCCTTCTCGTCAGCTCCTCTTCCCATCTGAAAGACAAGATGTGCAAAGTGTCAATTAGAGAGAAAAGTGGTTTTTTCCCCTCAAAATCACAAGTGTTCTGATAGCTGTGGGAGGATGACAGTCGCTGGAAATGCAGAGCAGATGGTCTCCCTCAAAGCAGGAGCACTGAGGCTGGAAGGGAAGGAAAGCTCTGCTTTGATCGGGAGCAGCATTCCTCCTGCTCTCACACACCACAGAATCGTGGAATCACAGAGCTTCAGGCTGCAAGGGACCTCAAAGCTGATCCCATTCCAGCCCCTGCCATGGGCAGGGACACCTTCCACTGTCCCAGGTTGTTCTATCCTGCCTTGGACACTGCCAGGGATCCAGGGGCAGCCTCAGCTCCTCTGGGCACCGTGTGCCAGGGCCTCACCACCCTCACAGGAAAGAATTTCTCTCTCATTTCTAACCTAAATTTCCCCTCTTTCCGTTCGTTTGATATTTGGATGCAAATAAGGTGGGAAGTTTTCAGTTCGGAAAGAATCAAGTGTGGGGAAGTTGTGTCAATCAAAAATGTGACAATTTCCCAGTTCAGTCCAAGCAGTCCATGTGTTCCTGTGCCTTCTGTATCCAAATCCTCAATAATCTCCACGCCCCAGTCATACAAGCCCCCCAGTGCTGGGTACACACACTTGGTGCTGAGGGTGGCAGGGAAGGAGGCAGAGCTCTGAGCTGTTTAATTCAACCTCACACCGTGTTTGAGGTCATTAGCGGGGCTCTGAGCAGCCTGCTCAGTGGAAGGTGTCCCTGCCCATGGCACGGGGTTGGAATCAGATGATTTTACACTCCCTCTCGACCTGTTCTGGGGTTCCAAACCATTCTGGGGTTCTACAGTTGTTGGATTAGGTGTTAAAAAAAAAAAAAAAAAAATCCAGGTTTTAAGCACGGAAACCTTTTACAGCAAACCCAAAATCCGACACCATTAACTGGAAAGATTCTGGAAGTATGATGTTACACATCCACATACGTGGGTGTGGTTTGAGTTTGGGGGCAGAGGGGAAGGCAGGCATGTGCCCATCTTTGAACAGGCGCCAGTGCCAGCCCAGACTTGCCTGGTCTATTGGGACAACGGGAATTACACTCATGGAAAAGAAACTTTGGATACTGCGGATCAGAAAGAATCCTGTGAGCAGACCTCCCCCGAGTGCCACCACAACCATTTCTCTTGCTACTTCAACACTTCTTAGAGTTCAACTGCAACTATGAGGCCAGAAATCCACGGAATCAAAGAAAACATGGTGGTTAGATCACCAAACCTCGTGGATCCATCCTGTTCTCCAAAGCACAGAGCACGCTGGCGATGGCTGCAGGGCAGGATGACCCCGTGGAGGCTGATTTGATGCACTCAAACTGTGCCCCAGGACACAGCTCTGCCTTCAGAGGACAGAGTTAATCCCACCAGAGGGGATGTTTGAGCAGGGAAGGGCAGGGTGCTGTTGCACTTTGCTGTTCCCAGGAGCCAGAGGCAGCTGGGCAGGCTGTGGCTCCGAGGACATTCCCGCTCCATCCTCTCTTTCCTGCTCTTGTGGGGCTGGAGTATCCAGCACAGCAGCATGTGAGAGTTGGATTTGTGCAGGAGGACTTGTTGTGCATCTTTTCACCAGCATCGATTCACTGCCAAGCAGGGGAAAATATTTAGGCTGGAATTTGCATTTGTCACCAAACGTTTCAGCTCGGATTTCCATGCCCTGGGTGGGTTTTGTACTAATTACATGTGCATTGCTATAAAAATAGCAACTCTGCCTTTCACATTCTAATATCAGAGGCAAGAAGGTGAAATTAATTAAAGCAGGCAATTATATTGGCAATCTGCGAGCTGCTTCTCCTGTTACAGGACAATCATCCCTCCTGCTCCTGCTGCCAGTTGTGGATGGGAGTCGAGCAGACACTGCAAAAATTGATCTGCTGCTTCTCAAGGTTTTAACTCTTGGAAGGAGGGAGCCTGGCTGCATCCAGCCCTCCTGCTCAATTATTGCATCCTCACCGTGCCCCGTGCCTTCTGCAGGGGAGGGATGTGTTTTTTGGAAAACGTCATCTGCGTGTTTTTCCTGACTCTGCCAAAAAGCAAGGTACAGGATCGGCGTTCCTCCCCAGCAGGTCAGCCCCGCTGGCCGCTGCCAGAATTACACATCCCCAAGTCTCCTCAGACCAACCTTCCTCGTCCTGCAGGGATTCCAGGAGCTCCACTGCTCTGCTTTGTGCCTTTTGCAGAGCGGCAATTTCCAGCCCTAATTCCTTCCCTCCCCGGCAAACCCAAGCCAGGGTCTTCGGGGGAAGGGGAAAAGATGCTGCCTTCCACACACCCTCCTGCAACCCCTGTGTTTCTCTTAATTACAGCAACAACAAAACCATCAGGGGATCTTTAACCAAAAAGTTCCTGCCTGACTGAAGGGAATTTTCACAGGTCTGGCAAGAAGGGTCCTGCTAACCATGAATATCAAATCCTTAACCCCAGAGCGCGTTCCTCCCACCCACCAAGCTGATTAACCTCATTTAACAGCTCAAAATGCCAGTCTTACTTTCCCCTCGCACTTAAACCACAGGGAGGAGAGGAAAGAGCTCGGCAGGAAGGTAGGGGATGACAATGGAGCAGAGGATTCATTCTCCATTTCAGCTTCCAGGGAGGTGAGACAATAGGAAGATTGCTCATTCCTGTGATCATCCTGTGTTTGCTGCAACACGCCCGACTTTAAAGGGACCTTGGCAGCTGTGCTGCTGCACATTCCCAAAATCCAGGAGTCAGGGCACTGAGAGGATGCTAATTATGGCTCTGCTGCCTTTATTATTCAACACACTCAATTATTCTCCCCGTCATTCATATGAATCAATATTTTTCTCCTCGGTTGCCATCTAAAGTCAGAAGAGCCTTCCACAGGTCGCAGACCCAGCAGGCTGTGGGTGCCCCTCTGCTCCTTGGCACACGGGGTGCAGCCCAAAATGCCCATGGAAGGGCCTGGCAGCTCCGGGAGCTGCCTGCATCCCGAGGGAGAGGGAAGCACCTCCTGAAGAACCAGCCCTGCACAGCCAGGAAAGGCCACAGCGGGAAGGGGAGCAGGAGCTGGGCTCCCTGATCCCTGTGGGTCCCTTCCAGCCCAGGATATTCCAGGATTCTACAGTTCTGCAATACCCAAAAGGGAAATGGCTGGAAAACCAGCAGCCTTCCCATCCTTGCAGCAGGATATGAACTCTCCAGCTGCTCCCAAACTCCCAACACTTTATTTCTTGGCTCGCGTGCAGCTATTGCAATGGTTTCCAGCTGCATCCAAAAATCCTTTTTCTGACTCAGAAACATTGCTGTCCAAAGCTCCCAGACTTTGGGGCTTTTTATTACATTTTCAGTTATTTCTTCTAAAAAAAGATCAGCAAAATGAATTTCAACCCTAGCCAGGGTATTTTTTTTTCCCTTCCTTCCCACCTTCCAGGGACGCCTCAGTTCCATCCAACCGCAAATAAAGGGCAAGTGTGACTTTTTGGAAGCCCTTTTTTCCCAGATGTGACACATCACATTCCAGGGGCATTCCGTCATTCCTTCGGGCCCCAGCTCGGCCCTGCCTCACGTCTGGGAGGAGAACAAAGGACGGCCGGCTCTCCGGGAAGGATATTGGGCAAACAAAACGCCGGAGCAGCGAGGATTAGCATCGCTTAAAGCTGTGCTCTTGTAGAGCTGAGTCACAGCGAGAACTCGCGTTCCCTCGGAAATCGGAAGAGCAGCCACCAGCTCCCAAGGAAGAGATGGGGACACCTCAGGACAACAGCCCTGAAGAGCTTCTCTGGGTTTTCCAGCCTCAGTGTTCATGGAATTACACCAAGCCCCAGACATCCTGGCCACTGCCTTAAAATCAGTGCCGAGGAGCGAGATCCTCTTCCTTTCTCCTGTCCCAGTATCAGGTCCAGGTCAGGAATACAGACCAGGGAAGGGTGGCAGATGCACAAAACCCCTTTGGAACAGAAAGACAGTTTTAGACAAGTTTGCCTTGCCAAAAGCTGTTCAATAATTGTCTTTTAGAGGGTTTTTAGATGTCTGGTTTGATTTAACCAACGCAGACACCAGGTACAAACACGCTGGGTTAAGAATGTTTTTGCTCAAGGCAGAAAGGCACAAACAGAGCAGCTGATCATTAATGGTGCCTGATCCTATCAACTGGATTATTCCTTCATTAAAAATATCCCTGCCTCAAGGAATGAAACATTCATCAAGCCATACTTACTGACAAAATATTTATTCCACAAGCAAAACTCTCTAGGAAGACCCTTTTATGGAGGGTCGTGGAGGGAAAAAAACTTCCAAACAGAACAAGAGAAGCTCTGACTGTGGTCTGAGCACCTCCCCTGCCACTCCGAGGTGCCAGCTGAGGCTTTCACTCATTTATTGCAGTGTCTTCCCCTCAGTTTACTGGGAGCAGAGCAGCAGCAGGACAGGAAGCACTCCAGAGCCATCAGGTTTAAGTCCACAACGGGAAACTGCAGCGTTGGTTTGAGCAGTAACCATAAAACACTCGTGGAGACATGAACTGACAATTCCTGACCACACCAACAGCCACCAGCAGCCCAGGGAACAGAGCCATTGCCTTGCCCTGCACACCATTCCCGTGTCCTGCAGGATAGGAACGCATTCCCTGGCACACCACAGCTGCCAGGGGGTGCAGCCCAGCACCCAGGCCGGGTACCAACATGTCCGAGTGCCCCAAGGCCATGTCCTGATCCTGGGGCCAGCTCTGTGCTCCCACTGCCTCCTCCCCAGTGGGGCTGGGCTGGGCTGCTCCAACACCCACATGGCACTCACAGGAGCCCCGAGCACCAGGCCGTGCCCACCCTGGCACCGTGGCACTCACGGGAGCACCAGGCTGTGCCCATCCTGGCACCGTGGCACTCACAGGAGCACCAGGCTGTGCCCACCCTGGCACTCACAGGAGCACCAGGCTGTGCCCACACTGGCACCATGGCAATCACAGGAGCACGAGGCTGTGCCCACCATGGCAATCACAGGAGCACGAGGCTGTGCCCACCCTGGCACTCACAGGAGCACCAGGCTGTGCCCATCCTGGCACCATGGCACTCACAGGAGCACCAGGCTGTGCCCACCCTGGCAATCACAGGAGCACCAGGCTGTGCCCATCCTGGCACCGTGGCACTCACAGGAGCACCAGGCTGTGCCCATCCTGGCACCATGGCACTCACAGGAGCACGAGGCTGTGCCCATCCTGGCACCACGTCACTCACAGGAGCACCAGGCTGTGCCCATCCTGGCACCGTGGCACTCACAGGAGCACCAGGCTGTGCCCACCCTGGCACTCACAGGAGCACCAGGCTGTGCCCATCCTGGCACCGTGGCACTCACAGGAGCACCAGGCTGTGCCCATCCTGGCACCATGGCACTCACAGGAGCACGAGGCTGTGCCCATCCTGGTACCATGTCACTCACAGGAGCACCAGGCTGTGCCCACCCTGGCACCGTGGCACTCATGGGAGCACCAGGCTGTGCCCACCCTGGCACCGTGGCACTCACAGGAGCACCAGGCTGTGCCCACCCTGGCACCATGGCACTCACGGGGGCACGAGGCCATGCCCACAGTGGCACTGCCGGTGGCCCTGTGCTGTGCTGGGCACATCTCTCACACGCTGGGGAGTCACTGAGCCCTTGCCCAGGGTGCAGAACGTGCCCACCGATGCCCTCGGAATGCCCACACAGCCCCAGCAGCAGCACAGGGTGCAGCTCTGCACGCTGATCTCTCTGCGCAGACTTCTCTGCCCCTGACATGTACGAACCTGGCTGCCCACACCAAGGATCCACGCTTTACTCCTGGAATCAGCCAAGGCACCAATCTGGGCAGGGGTTTTGCTGCCTAGGCAGGGTTTTTGCTGTCTGGGATGGGGAAGGATCATGTTCCAGACCTCCTGAACAGATTCAGAGAAGCCCTCATGACACCAAAGCTCTGCTGCAGCACCAGGGTCTGTGTAACCATTTTGTCAGGCGAGGGAAGAGCCACACCTGCCCCCTCCCCAAACCATCGCTGAGGCTGGGAGTGAGCTTGGGTTTGTAAACACAAACACCTCCGTTAGCTCAAAAGCTCTGACAAGATGGATTTCATTCAAAAAGAAGAACTCCATGAAGCCTTCTTTACTTTCATGGAAACCCAGGATGGTTTGGGTTGGGAGGGACCTTAAAGCCCACCCAGTGCCACCCCTGCCAAGTTCTGGGACACCTTCCACTGTCCCAGGGTGCTCCAAGCCCTGTCCAGCCTGGCCTTGGACACTGCCAAGCACAGGGCAACCACAGCCTCCTGGGTTTTGTTAAACAAAACAAAAGAGACAAACAAAAAAAAACAAACAAAGAAACCAAAACAAATGAACAATTCACTATTCTCTCCAATTTTGGAATCCTTGCCTAAGAGATCTTTTTCCTTCCAGCCTTAGTTTTGCACTAAATTAGACATAAAACTGCATCAACCAATCTGATTCTTCACAATTGCTACCCCTGTCTAAATGAGCATTTTTAAGATGCTGTAAAACACAAGGATTCTTCCTGATTATCCCAAGTGTTGATCACGTTGATCCAACATGCCCAGCCTCATTGAAGCAAATTAAATGTTGGTTGATGGGCTCCATGGAAAACATATTAATTTAATGGGAAGGGCTGATTCCATTAAAGCCTGGCTGGAACAGAGGATGCAGCACTCGAGTGAAGTTGTGTTTCTGCCTGTTCCAACACCCTCTCTCCACAGAAACTCTTTGCCAGAATCATTCCAGCATCAAAATTCCCAAACATCAGAGCCACGGGGGAGTATCTCCCCGAGCCTCTGTGGTGAGACATCAAACCTCTGCAGAGCAGAACCTGCCCCCTGTGCACTGCTCGTGTTGGGTGTTTCACCATAAAGGACAGCTTTAATATTAAAGTCTTATTCTAGGCCTGGGCTCTACTTAAAGCAGCAAGCAGACCTTTGAACAGCAATTCCTTGTGAAGAAAATTGCTAAAAGGAGTTACTCTACAGGAAAACATTGCCTAATTACACCCCCTGATTACACCCAGCGAGGAAGATGCTCCAGCCTGTTACTGGAACCACAATAAAAATCATCTGCAGGTTCCTCTGTGTCTCCTGGCTGCCCACACGGGCTGTTCAAACAAAACCCAGGTGTAATGACAACATAGGTCAACAACATCAAGTAAAAGCAGCAGCCATGCCTGCATTCCTTCAGAGGGAAAATTATGGGGCTCTCCATGGAGCAGGAGAATCCACAGGGAATTGTGAAGCTTTAGACAGCCTGGGAGCTGCAGAGCTCCGAGTCACCGCTCCTGTGTGACTTACTCCTGCTACCACTCTCAAAGGGCACTGCTAAAGCTGCCTTTTGAACCTTGGATAAGCTCGGGATCCCTCTTGCTGTCCCTGCCCAGCCCCTTGCACAGAAATCCATTCACAAGGACAAGAGAAACTCCTTCAAAGCAGGCCCAGCACGGCAGGCGAGGCTGCTCTGGGGGTTTGATACAACAGAGGCAGTGCCTACAAGATCTCCTGGCCTTGCCAAGCCCTGCTGACAGCAAACTTGAGGTTTTGTCAGTCTCACACCCAGCCAAGAGAAGGAAAATCTAATCACTGTCCAAACCATTCCACGGGAGAATCCAATTCTGCAAGTTGGAAAAGTCCGGACAGAAAAGTTTTGTACAGCTTCTTCTTTCTGCTGCCCACTCTTCCCTTCCCTAATCCCATTTCTTATTCTCCTGGAGAAAAAGATCAGGCTGAAGGCAACAGAAGCCCAGCCTACCTATCACTGATGTGCCTGTTCCACAGTTATAAATGATTTTAAACGTTGTTTACCAGGTTAAACCCATGAGAAGTGTCCAAAGCCACATCTCCCACCCACAATGGCCAGGAGTACACACTCCTGAGGAGAACCTGGCCATGGAAATTAATTCCTTGGTTAATTCCTTCCCAAAGTTTCATGGAAGCTCACAGCATCTGTCCATTGCAGCCTGGCCCTTCTGCTGCTCCTGACTGCAGGAAATCAGAGCTGCCTCAGAGCAGCAGAGCTGTTACATCCCAAAGAGCAAAACCACAAAAGGCCTCTGCCTGTGCAGTCTTTATAAATAAAGCATCCACACTCAAGAAGCTGGAGTGTAATTAAAAGTACATTTTATCACGCCTCCCACCGTTGTGCCATCACAGGAACACAACGTTTCCTGCAGAGAAGGATTCGGGGTTAGTCACAAACTGCTCTGGCTGATAAGCTACCACCAGGTGTGCAGAAAGGCTTGGGATGTAATTTGTGATTTGATAACAGAGACAGAATGTGAACTAAACTCTGCTTTCTGTACCTTCCTCTGCAAATTGGTGCCCAACCTGTCCTAGCACCGAAACCACAAGGAATAATGGACCAAGCTGGATTTCACAGAATTGGATTTCACAGAATCCCAGGACGGTTTGGGATGGGAGGGACCTGAAAGTTGATCCAATTCAGGAATTGCAGGGACACCTTCCACTATCCCAGCTTGCTCCAAGCCCCATCCAACCTGGCCTCGGACACTTCCAGGGATCAGGAATCTACAGCTTCTCTGGGAATCTGTGCCAGGGCCTCACAGGGAATGATTTACCCTCTGTTTTACCCCTGGCAGGCTGCAGGCAGAGCCAAAGCTGGTTTTATTTCCCTCCGCACCAGCAACTTAAAATCATTTTTCACTCCTGTCAAAACCTTGCTGACAGTGTTTACAAGCCCTGAACAAATGCATGGCTCTTAAGCATGAACAAGTAATTCTGCAGTGGGGATCTGCTCCAGTTTTTGACAGCTGAAATGCAGTTTTTGGGGAGGCAGAGCAGCCCCCAGGGAAGGGAAGAGGGATTTGCTCAGCACTGCCTGTCTCCCATTCTCAGGACTGCAGCAACCCAGAACTGCTCCCAACTAAAGAGCCTTGTGGGAAACAGCAGCCTGGGCAAAGGTCTGCAGGCTGCCCTGGGCTTTGTGGGGAGAGGGATTTACTCTGGAAACCACGGAAAAGCAGCCAACAGAACAAGCACAAACAAGTCTACAATCAGAAAAACATCAGCAGTAACACTGGACGAAAACATCAGTGGAGAGGGGGAAAAACATGCAGCACAGAGAGGAGGAACCTCTCCAAAGCCAAAGACCTCTAGGAAGTAATAAAAAAGGGAAATATGATGATGAACTTTAAACCTACAATTTCTGCGACTGCCCCTCGTTTCTTTGAGACAGCCGTGGAGCCACCAGAGACACGTGAGCTGCCAAAGAATTGAATTAGCCAGAACACCAACTGCTGGCAAGCTGCTCGGTGTCACTGGGACTGGCCACTGCTCTCCCTGTGCCCAGGGGGCCTCAATCCCTGCAGCCAGTCCCAATTCAGGGACACGGAGCCTTCCAGGGACACCTGCAGGGACATTTCACTGGGGGGGGGATGGCAGGCACTGCTCGACAAGGCAGCTCTGATCCCAGGAGGGTGCCCCATGCGTGGCACAGGGCATGAGGATTGATCTCAGGAGATGGACCCCAGACTCCTCTCTGGCACAGCCAGGGGATCAGAACCAGGGCAGGATCAGAACCAGGGCGCTGCAGGCTGGGCTTGTTTTGAGCTCAGCTGGGCAGAACAAAGTCATCTTTGTAAATATGACTCTGACCTAGGAGGCTACTACACCTTCCTTCCTGGGAAGAGGCTCAGATTCCCAGTTCTCCTGCTCCTCTCTCAATCAAATCCAAGCCATCTCCCCCATTTTGCTATAATCAACTATATCTGCTTACGTTTTCCCTTTCTCTATATAGATTTTTATTAACAGCAAAAAGCAAATTTATACTGGGCACATCCTGCTTTCAATTTGGGAGGATGGCATCACATTTCCAAGGGTTTTTCCTGTGCTGCTGGTTTTATTTTACCTCTGAGGGGGTCTCAGGGTGCTGCTGGGAACTCAGGGACTGGCACAACTGGAGAACAAAGAGGGACAGGAGAATGGTTTGGGTTGGATGGGACTTCAAAGACCAATTTATTCCAACCCCTGCATGGAAGGGAGAGGGGAAGTTCCACAGAACTCAAGTAAAACTGGGAAGAAATCCCATTTTTCCAGAGCTCCAGCAGTCTCTGCACCACACTCTCATTTTTAGCTCCACTCTGATCAAACTGCTTTCTCCCAGACAGCAGCTCCACACTCCTCTCTGCGCATTACCAAAGCCTTATCTCCTCTGCCACTGAGGGAGCCAGGGAATGTTCTCCAGGCCTGCGAAGACAACTGTGGGCAGAGCTCAGGGCACAGCCCCACGGAACGTCACGCTCCTGTACAACTGTTGTCACGAGCGCAGATAAAGTAATTACTGCGGCTCCTTTGGAAACAGGTAATCTGAAAAGCACAGGATTACACTGCTGCGAGTGCTGCTGGCTACGAGTTAATTATCAAATCCCCAGTTCCCACGGAAGGGAATCTCCAGCAAACAGAAGCACTACAAACCTCCCGCATTAACGACAGCCCCTCACGCACAATACATTTATTTACAATTCTTTTCCAGCCCCGCCTGTTGACAAGCTGCAGATTTAGGGGATTTAGTGCGTTGTGCATTCAGGTGTTTCGGCCCAACACTGTGGCAAAGACAAATATAAAAAACTGCTGTGAAATTCAGCTGAATAAACTCACTGCTGACCACTCTCTTTGAAGAAAACACTACCAAAACACAGCAGCAGATGCTTTAGTATCATTAAAAGAGTATCTTTAGTATCTGCAAAAGATCCCAGAGTCCTATAAAATTTCAGCAAAGGGCAAAGAACAGAGATGTTGAGCCTGACGAAAGCACAGATTTAAGTCAATATTATTTTTAAACTTCCTGCAGAAGTCCCAAACCCAGTTATCCTCTGCTCCTGAGAAAGTGCTCTACGTTTATCTCCCCACCTATGGGATGTGGGGAGGTTAAAATTCATCACAAGGGTCTGGCAGCCAGGCCCAGGCAGCTCCGAACAAACGAGAAGCAGAAGTTGGACATCTTGAAGGAGCTTTTCTTTTGCAGGGCAGGAAGAAGGAGCTCACCCAGTGCTTTTAAACCCCATTTCACTCATTGCCCGGACTATTCATCACCTCCAATTCTTCTGCTCCGGGCGCTAATGTGAGAAACTCGTAGGATTGCAGCGGGAAGGTCAAAAGAAGCTTCAGAAAGCCCGGGCAGACAAAGGGGAGGAACACAGCTTGTCATTATCCCGTGTCCCAGCAGGGCCGTGTGATGCCTTTGGACAGCTCAGCCCCGCAGCCACATCATTACCGCCGGGGCCAGGGGACAGGGCAGAGCCGGGAGCAGCTCCCGCAAATTGGAGTTGGGTTGTTTACAGGGGAGTTCCCAACAGGGCTGGAGTGCGCCACGGGGAGGGCTGGTTACGGCTGAGTCACGGGATAATGGCCTCAAAACCCAGCCATTGTCTGGGGAAACTTGGCCACTGCCTCGCGCTCCTCAGCTCAGCTCGAGGAACAAGCCAGCAGGAGATGGGCACCGGCATGCCTGGCACGAGTTTAGTGGATAAACCATTAAAATTAAAAAGTTAAATAAAAATATTACGAAGAAGTCTTACCGCAGCGTTCGATAGAGTTTTAATAAGTTGCTAAGATGCAGGAGGACTTACCCACGTGAGGACTGTAGGAAAAATCCCCCATGCCCTGTAACCTGCACCAAGGTAGTGTTAAGGAAATACTTGTAATGAATAAAAGCCAAACACGGCTTGGAACTCCCACCCTCCACACTAAACACCTCGATACCCCGAGGTTCCCAAAGCAGGGGGTCCCACCCTGCTTCTCCTCTCCCCACTTCAAACTTTTATTCCCTCACCTCCCCATCAGCACATGAATATGACATAAAATACCCATTAATAAACCCCACAGGTCCTGAAGGGCATTTCCAGCACCCAGGAGTCTTTGGCAGGACTCACTTCGGAGGCCAAGCACCCCAAGAGTTTCAAAATAAAACCCAGAACACAAGACTTGAATTGATTTTCATGGCTCTCCCTCAGGTCTTTAAGTAGCATGAGAAGAACCCATATTTTTCCACATATGCCTGTATTTCTCCTTCTCTCACCTTTCTTTCTTCTTTTACCCTGAATTCTCAGTTCTTTATTCCGGTTGGTTTGGTTTTTTTTAATCTCCAGAACACAGGAGACAGTTCCAGAGCTGATAAAAACATTAGTATGGAGGAGGGAATCTCGGGCAGGAGGGAAAAGAGTAAGAAAAACAAAGCCCACAATAAACCAGATTTGAAATCACACTCGAGAACACTCTGTAAGAAAGCAGAACAATTCCACATAGCTCTGGCCTGGCAGCCACCCTGAGAAGGTGACATAAGAGCGTGCTCTAATATACACCATCACCCTTTTAAAAATACATTTATGTTTTTATGGTGCTCAGGACACTTCCTTTGTCATTTCTCACCTCCTACTGCTGCCGAGGCCTCTCAGCACCAGGCAGAGACTTTGACAAAGTTCTGGCAGCTCACACAAGGAGTTCCAGGAGGGATTTAAGGCCATAATAAGATCTAAGCTGTCGGAAAGTCCAGGCAAACTTCTGTGGCATGTTTTTCCTTTCTCTTCCCTATAAACACCTCGTGAAAGCTCTCCTGGATGTCCTCCTGGAGGCTGCCAAGTGAAAATAGTGCATTATCTCAGTGGCTGCACATGACTCCGGGGAAGATTCCTTCCCCACGGCTCCCAGGAACTGTCCACCAGGCCTGTGACTACAGGAGAGTTTTCCCATGTAGGGTGAGGATTGTTTTGTTTCACAACTGCCTTGTGACTTCAGGGCAGTCTTGTGGAGAGGGGAATGTGGATGTCTGGAGTGGTGCCGTGGCTCTCCGGACGGAGCAGGGATTTCCTGGCACTGGAATTGCACCCTGGGCTTCAAGGGGAGTCCCACCAAGGGTCCCAGTGAGGTCTCTGGTGGGGAGGGTGAGCTCGGTGGGACCCTGGGAGCCAACCAGGGCTGTCTCCCTGATTCCCAGAGCTGGAAATCCAGCGCAGTTGGGCTGACAGCCTTCTTGAAGGATTGCTCTCAGGGACACACCGGGCTGAAGTGATGCCAGAATGATTTTTTCTTTCTTCTTTTATACCCTTCTTACATACCCTTTTATATAGTTTTATGTGTTCTTCGTGCTTTTAGCCCTGACACTTGTAACTTTCCAAGTCTACTAACTTAACTAAAACCCACTGTACCATTAAACCAAAAGACCAAACAGTCTGGAAGCCCCAGACACCAAAGTCCTCCCCAAAACATATTTTTGTAAACTGAAATAAACCCATCCAGAAAAAAAGTTCCTTGGAACAAAGAGTTCACTCAAGCCTCTCATTAAAAAATCTTTAATAAATATGTTAATTTTCCAAAGCCTATAAGTGTGTATATTTCAGTGTGACAGTGTACATACATTTTCAAAACATTCCACCTAGACAAAATACTGTACCCAAGAATCCTGAAATAAATACCAAAGTAAAAACCCCTTTTCCCCATAAACCATGTTTTAGTTTTAATTTTAAGACCAGAGAAAGGCAACAGAAGAAAAAGAAATAAATCCCTGGCATGGCACAAACCCACCAGGGACAGCACTACTTCCATCAGCTGCTGCCAAGTACCAGCACCCACCTTCTGTGCCAGGGATATTCCCAATCTCCTCTCACTCCAGCACTGGGGCAAATCACCCATTTTTGGGAAAGACTGGTCCGTCCTGTCAAGGAACACTGAACTGTGCAATGAAATGTGCACTGGCTGAGCTCAGCTCTTAGAATGGAACCTGCACAAGGCTCAAAACACTGCTGCTGAACATCCTCGCTCATAAAAGGCCTTTATTTACTTTCTGATGCCGTGAGTAAATGCTGTCTATAAATAGCCCTCCCTGCCCAGCCAGGCTGTGACACTGCTGTTATCACCTCAGCCATTGGGAAAGGCCCTGATAAGACCAAGTGATAATAGATCAGGATTTCCCTTCTGTGGAAAGGAACCCGCTGGAATTCATTACTGCACGATTTTCATTCCCTTGTGCAGTTCTCCAGCCTGAAGCGGCAAAAATAATGGAGTGCCCACGCCCTCCTCACCTTGTCTTTGGGTTTATCTCCCTCCTCCACCACATCCTTTCAGAGCCAGCCTCAAAACTGAGAGCCGAAGTCACCCAGACTCGAAGCCGAGAGCTCGGGTCACCCTAATCTCTGTCCCAACACTAAACACATTTACTGAACCTACTAAAGATCAAAGGGAAAAAAGGAGATAAAGCTTATCTGCTCCCAGGAGTCAGGAAGACAGGTGGAATACACACCTGAGGCACAGCAAAGCCTCCCAACAGTGTCCTACACATCCATTATCTCTGTTTTAAGAGCTTTATGACCTTTGCAAAAGTAAATATATTTAAGTGCAGCTTTTACACGCAGTGTTGAGATTGTGACCTCAAAAGAAATAAACTTTCTTCAAGGGCTCCGATGCCACTGGAGGGAGCGCACAGGACTCCTACAGATCCATTATATGGAAAACATTTCCAGAATTTTCTTACCTTTGAAAATGCAAATATATCGAAGTGCAGTTTTCATGTGCAGTGTCAGGGTTGTAAGGACACGAGGACTAACCAAAGGGTAAGAAATAAAATGCTCTTCCAAGGGCCCTGGTGGCACTTGAGGAACACACAGCACTCCCAAGAGTGCTCCTGTGGATCCATTCCCTTATCTGCATTTGAAGAGTTTGATTACCTTTGAAATGTAATTAATGTGCAGTGCCAAGATTGTACCAACACAAATGTTAACAAAGGGCAAGAAATAAACTGTTCTTCAAGGGCTCCGATGGCACTTGAGGAACACATAGCACCCCCAGAGTGCTCCAAAGATCCATTTCCTTATCTGCATTTGAAGAGTTTTATTACCTTCACAAAGGTAGAAGGATTTAATGTGCAGTATCACAATTGTAACACTGCAGATGTTAAGAGAAGGTAACAAATAAAGCATTCTCCAGGGGCTCCAGGGACGCGTGAACACACAAAGAACAGAAGAATGCACCCCCTGCTCAGGCTGCTTTCATCACCTCTGCAACAACAGGCAGATTGATAAAGTTTAGGATTCCCAGTTAATTGTGGTTAATTACCATTAAACCACAGAACTCTGCCATTGAGATGGAAGCAAATTAATAAAGGTGACAGCTGGGACATCGAATTCAAGATGAGGCATTTTGAAATATTTATATAAAGGCTGAACAGTCTTCTATTCACCCAAACAAAACAGTTGCTTCTGCTGCCTCGGCTGCACAAATTTCCAAGAGCTGGAGTTGTTCAGTACTTGAATTTTCAGTAGTGGGGGACAGGGCAGGGGCAGCCCTGGGGGATGTGTGGAGAGGAAGGGATGGGGAGCAGGAGAGTTCCAGTACAGACTTGGTTTTCATTGAATCCCAGGATGGTTTGGGTTGGGAGGGATCTTAAAGCCCATCCAGTGCCATGGGCAGGGACACCTTCCACTGTCCCAGGGTACTCCAAGCCCCATCCAACCTGGCCTTGGGCACGGTCAGGGATCCAGGGGCAGCCACAGCTGCTCTGGGCACCCTGTGCCAGGGCCTGCCCACCCTCAAAAGAGAATTCCTTCCCAAAATCCCATCTAAACTGTCTCTCTTTTAGCTTAAAACCACTCCCCCTCATCATGTCCCTTGTAAATAATCCCTCTCCATCTTTCCTGCAGCTCCTTCAGGCACAGGAAGGCCACAATTAGGTCACTCCAGAGCCTCTCCAGGATGAACAATCCCAGTTCTCCCAGCCTTTTCCCACTGCAGAAGGCCAGGAAAAGGGCCAGAGTGAGTGAGGCAGTGACCTCATCCCCTGCCTTCCAGTGCCCTGCAATTACAGGAGAATGGAGCCGAGTCACAGACCCAAACCCCCCCTAACCCACAGCTCACCACAGGGAACAAATCCCTGCCCACGGGCCTGGAGCTGCATCTCACTGGGAATTTTATAGGAGAAAGATCAAACTGTAATTAATGCTCCATTGAACGCCAGGAAAAGGAAAAGGTTCTGCATTTGGAAATGGGGGGACACCTCTTTTAGGGCTGAGACGATACAGAGCAGCCCCACGTGAGGCTCCCACCCTTTCCTACATTAAATAATAAGTGAAAAAACAGAGAATTCCTTCCAGCCACCAAACCTGAGCAGGGAAGAGCCTGCCTGCATCACAGATCAAGGGAGAGAAGGAACCCCCACCCCAAAGCGAGGGGAGGAGGGAGGAAAATGAGTTTATTTGCAGATCCGTGTGTGCTCCAGGTCCCCACAGGAGCCCTTCCCGAGGGGACCTGGCCCCGTGCAGCCTCTCTGCACGTGGGACAACATTCCCAGGGTCACTTTGTCCCTGGAACAAGGCAAGCTGCTCTCCCACTGACAGCCAGCAGCTCTGTGCCGGGTGGAGAATACAGATTAGTGGGAACACATTTTTCCAGGGCATTAAGGAATTTTTAACTGCTCTGCACTCCTCCTTTCTCCTTTTCTTGAAACGAAATAATGCAGAAAGAGCCAAAGGTGAGGTGATTCTGACACAGTCATTTGGGGGAAAAAAATTAATAGAAGAGTTGGGAAAAGATTCCAGACTGCCCAATGCTTCAGCATATGGTCAATGCCTTATGGAAGAGAGGGGAATAAAGATTTATTTTCTGCCTGTGAGAGGGAGCTTTTCTTGTAGCAGCTTTAATGATGACAGCTGTTTGAAGTGTTAAATATTGATACTAAAATATCCCCATTCCGATTCAATATTAATGCACCCCCTGGCAATTCATGGAATTCTGTGAATTCACACCAGTGCCTGGTTTTCTCTTTAACCAGGTTTGACTCGTCAGGGTCAAATTCTGTGACTGAACTGACATGGGCCTGTTCAATTTAAACTCTGTTCTCTGTATCAGAGGGAGCTTCATAAAAAAAAGAAAAATAAATAAAAATGGCACAGTTGTATTTCCTCCCCTCAGAGACAAATTTTACCTGTGAGGATCCACAGGCAGAACAACATTTTCCAGTGGAATCACCGATTTGGAATCAATCCTGAGGCAGGATCCCTTTGATCTCAGATTCCAGCCTGAGTCACTGCATTTAAGGGAAAGGGGGATCCAGCCCTGCTGTAAATCATCACTTCCTTCATCATTCCCTGGCTGGATGAGCCACTGCAAATTAACAACTCCCCTTGCCCACATGAAGAGGAGCAAGTTAATTCCTCCTCTCTTTAGTCCAGGATCTCGGAGCTGTCATGTTTTCCAGCCCTTTTCCAAGCACTGATGCCTGTGCACACACACAAGGCTCCCAAACCCTTCACAGCAAATAAACCCAGGCACCCCTGAGTGCCCACAGAGTTTTGGGTGAAGTTTACCTGCTCCCCAATGCTTAAGAGTGAGAAATTTTAAATGGATCATCCACAGAACCAAGAGATTGGGGAAGTTACACGGAGCTGAGGTGCAGGCTGTAACTCCAAGCCTTGCTTCTGATTGGATTTCAGCACAAATTCAGAACAAACCCCCTGAAATGAAATAATCAAAGATTAAACCCAGCAGCAGCACAAGGCTCTGATCACACACAGGGAAACTCCATCTCCAAAGCAAGGAATGGTGCTGCTTTCCAGGCAGAAAAAGCCAAAAAAGGGACACCTGAACCTGTCCCCAGTGAGGAGGAGCAGCGAGGGCACAAAGAGCCAACGTGACTCGGTGCAACCCCAAACTCCACTTGGAAAGGGATCCGAATGACCAAGGTTTGGGGGAAGTGGGACACAGGGAGCCCAGCAGAGGAGCAGAGCCAGAGTCACATGGAGAGGAGTGGAGGGACGCAGGAACAAAGGGCTGCAGGGACTCTCCGCCTGTGATTTCACCGGGTGACGTGGGGCTGGCCGCTGGCCTGTGTCCCTAACGAGCAGGACATTCGTTAGCGGGCACAGAGCTCCATTCTCTGCCAGCCCTCCCTTCCTGAAGGAGACCCAGAGCCACAGCTGATGTCATTCCTGCACATGGACCAGCAGCACTCTCAGGAGAAGCTCCCGCACGCTCCAGGCTTTTCAAACCGCGGCGGAGAATTTAATTTTTAGGAGGCTTTCGAAACAAAGCACCTTGGTAATCCAGTGGTGGGAAAAATGTTTGTGTCCCCCAGCTGCCACTTCCTGCCACTGCACCAGAAAAAGTCAGAGGAACTTTCCCAAATTTCCTGAAATCACCTGAGGTGAAATCACCTGAGCTTTTTCCAGGTTTAATTTGAAGCAGGATGATAAGAACATTTCTGGGCGAGGAGACACCAGGGATTAAGAAACACCAGAAAAGTTCTTTATTTCTTTGGCATCAAAACCAGATCCCACCTTCCTACAGGACTCCTCCACCATCAACAGGCTGCCAAAACACATCCCCCCAGGTGCCACAGCCACATGGCTTTTGCCCATTCCCAAGGATGGTGGCTGCCCTGGGCAACCTGTGCCAGAGCTCTGTGAGCCTTTCCACAAAGAAATCTTCCCTATATCCAATCTAAAGCTCTCCTGGTGCAGCACGAGGCTGTTTCCTCTCACCCTGTCTCTGGGAGAGGAGGCCAACCCAAATTAAGGCATTTCAAGGATGTATTTGAAATTCAGGAAGCTCTCGGTGTGCTCAGGCTATTGCCATACTACAGTAATCTTATTTTTATCCCTCATTCCAAGTTTACCGTGAAGTGGAGGCAAGTTCCTTCCCTTCAGATGCAAGAATGGAAGGTTCAAAGTTAGAAACCTGAGAAAAACACCCTCAGCTGTGGCTGCCCCTGGCAGTGCCCAAGGCCAGGTTGGACGGAGCTTGGAGCACCCTGGGACAGTGGAAGGTGTCCCTGGCCAAGGCAGAGGGGTGGGAATTGGATCTTTGAGGGCCCTTCCAACCCAAACCACCCTGTGACTGCATGATTTCCCCGTGCCTTGTTTCCCAAGCCGTATCAGTCTCGTTCCATTTCTTATCATTTATTGCCTTTTATTATCACTTCTCACTAATCCCTTCAGGGTTCTTGGAACAAGGTAATTTTTTAATAGGAAGAGCTCACAAGGCTACACAGTTTTGGTGACACTGAACAGTGCACACATAGACATTTTTTAAGTTCTTAAACTTCAAAAAAACTGGAAGAAATCTCTCCCTTTCTCATACAAACAGAAAAAAACAAACAAACAAACAAAACAACCTGGTTTTAAACACCAAGATGGAGATTTAGAATCAGAATATCCCAAGTTGGAAGGGACCCACGGGGCCCCTTCAGGAGCAGAAAACCAACATCCTGTGAGTATTTCTAGCACAGAAAAAAAGTAAATTTAGTCAGAGAAAAGCAGATGCAGGAAACCAACCCGAGACCTGGCAGAGCAGCACCACAAGCCCTGAGCCACAAAAAAGCAGCTGCTGAGCTGGAGGTGGGTGCAGAGCTTTCTTTAGCTCCAAGTGCAGCACTCCAGAGGCGCCTCTGCTCCAAAGCCCCACGAGAAGGGCTGGAAATCACTTGTTCCTGTGTCTGCTTCCACCTCAGCCCCACACTGCAGGGTCTGGGGAGATTATTTGGGTTTAAGAGCGGAGCTGTTTGAAGGGTTTGCTCCCAGACTTACTCCGTGCTCTGAAAACCTGAGGGTTTATTGCCTTCAGAAAGCCCAGAGCTTCCCAGAGTGAGTCACAGGAGGAATCAAAAGGTAAATTCAAAACACACACACAAAGCCCTGTGGCTCTCCTGCAGCAGGGGAAGCTTCTCCTCGAGGAAGGCGGCCCTGGTTTCTCTGAAACTCCAACCACAACGCGAGGAGGGAATTTTTCTCCCCTCTTAAGTTCATCTACAAATTCATTATTTTAATTATAATTTAAAGATAAACTTCAGAATAGCAACTTCTTCAGGTCGGTCATAACATGCTCAGCCCTCCCACTACAAACCAGTTTAGGGCAGTTTAGAGATTTCTCTGTCTATTAAATACCTCGAGCACAGCCCCAAGCCCACCGTGGAGCACTGCTAGAAACCAGGATCAAAGGGAAACACCCTCCCCTCCTTCCAAACCTTCTCCTACACCCCTACAACCCAGAAGTCCCAGTTTCCACTTCTGTCATGGGGGAAAATAAATAAATAAAGCATCAGAGTGTGAGAGTGAGAGTGAGAGTGCTCCAGATCCCCCTACCCTAAACAGGAGTATTTGCAGCAGCGTTTTAGAGGGAAGGATGGAATTATTTAGGGAAAGCATTATTATTATTCTCTTCACTTCACTTGCACGGCTCCAAGTGGTGCCACTTTCCACACAGCAATTACAACTGGGTATTTGTGCCACACAGCCAAGATTTTTTCACATCAGGCAATTTTATCCCTTCTCCACAAGGAAAAGTGATGTTGTCCCAGCCCAGGGAAAAAAGGGCTTTTCAAGCCTGAGTCTCAGGTTTCACCAGAGCCAGCATTTAATATCAAACTTCACATCTTGTAAGGGGCAGCCAAAAATCCCCCAGACCAGGCTGCTCTGGAAGCGGTGGAAAATCCGGAATTTCTGTGAAAAGCCACATTGAAAAATAATTATCCCTCTAAAACAGGAAAAGAAAAGCAGGAATGGCAGAATTAAAGAGGTGGCTTTCCACACAGATTGTTCCTGCCAGCCCTGTGACCAATCGAGGCAGGGACAGGTCTGCCACGCTGGTTACATTCCTCCAGGGGGATGAAAAAATTATTTGTTTTTGATTGGGTCTATGCAGAACATTTGCATCTTGTTACTGCTGATATTTTAGCCTTAAAAGTTCTCAGACATTCCTCCAGGGCTTATCTTAAGCACATTTTTATTAAGTTCCCTTCTCTAAAAAAACCAAGCTCCAGTGAGTTTTGACGCGCTCTGCCTCTGACAATGATAATCTTTGTCCTTCCCAGCTGCAGCAAATTTAAGATAATCTCTTTTCCAAGTGGACTTTATTAATCTTCCCAGTGAAATACCATCCTGAGGTAAAACAATTATTTCCAGTTCAACTCTTAGTACCAGTTAAGCCCGTGCTGGAAAAGACAACCAACATCTGGCAGACTCAATATCTGCAGCAATTAAGAGTAATCGTGGAACCATAAATATACAAATCTATCGGAGCGCTGGGGCCGGAGCTGCGCTCTCACAGCTCGGGGAGAGGCAGGGAGGGAGGGCAGGGAAGCACTGCAGGAGGATTTCACCAAGTCAGCAGCCTGGGCTGGCCACACGCAGCAGCAGCAGCAGCGCTGCCACCACCGCCACGGCGCTCAGGGATCTCCGGGAAGGTGACACCTCAGCCCCTGGCTGAGCTCCAGGCCGGGTTAGTGATTAACAGGGTTTAACTAATTGGGGGAGGGGGGAGAATCCTGTTGGACCCTCCCCAGCGGTGCCTCTGGAGGTGTGGAGGCTCCCGAGCATCCCTCAACCGGGACAAAGATCCCCCAACAGCAGGGCCAGGGCTGGGCTCGGCCCCCAAGTGCTCCTCCAAAAGCAGATTTTTCTCCTCAATTACCCGAGGGGATCAACCCCAAATCCCTGCCAGGGAGGAGCCGAACCTGTGCATGCCCCCAGGGACACAGAATCCCAGATTCCAGCACTGCTCGGCGAGGAACCCGCAGCTGTTCGTGCTCACTCTCACCTCCAAGCAGCTGAAGCTCAACGAGCGATTATTGCTTTTATTCTGTCTCGGGGAAAGAAAAAAAAAATCACCTGCATGATTTTAATTCAAAAATGTGACTTTGCTCCGTTTCAATTAACTGTCTCTGAAAGTATTTTTTATTGAGCTGCTTTGACTGCAAAAGTACAATTTTGCAGAAAGACAATTTTGCTTTTTCTTGCTAAAAGGGTAGCAATAGATAAAATTTACAAAAGGTCTGATAGATAAACAATAAATGATCGGATTTGGAGTCAGAGCTATGGCCAAAAGCTCTTCTAAATGCAAACATAGCTGAGGGGAAAAAAAAAAGAAAATTAATTTAACTTCATTTTTCCCTCTAAAACTCCTCAAGTTGTTAACTCCCTCACTGAAGTCATAATCTTGTGTAAAATCAATATCATTGCTAAAAAAATATGAGATTAAGACAACATAATAAGTAGGAAATATTCAAATTTGTACATTGTTTGGGTAAAACATCATCACTTGGGGGGAAAAAGAAAAAAGCAGTTTTGGACTGAAATATCTGCTGGGCTCCTCACAGGGAACGTTTTGCTTCAGACACAAACAAAAGCCTGGGTAAAATATGATCTGCGTGCCCGACTGACCCCACAACTCCAGTTTGTTGTGTTACAACATCCTAGGAAAATTATTTTAGGGGATGGAACAAAGAAATTAAACCTATTTCCCCAAAGGGAGCCATTGCTAATAACAAAAACTGCACAGGCAGGATTTCATGGCGAAGAGCATCCTGGATGAAGCCCCACTGCTATTTTACAGCAGCAAGGCTACTTTTCCTTTAAAAGGAAGGAAACAAAAGGGATTATTTCCCCTCTGAGTTCCACCCCTGCGTTTTCCAGTTCCCAGGTGTGACATCAGCGAGTTTGCCTTCAGCAACACCACTGGAGACATCCGAGGTGAGCGTTGGACACCCAGCACTTCCCTGAGCAGCATTCCCGTATCCCACATCATCACCTGCCTGGCTTTTCCTCACAGCCTAATCAAACCAGAAACATTTGGTAGCCACGACCTCCTTAACCAAGTGGTCACCCAGGAAAGGAGGAAAAGCCTCCCTTGCTCCAGGAAATAAATGGAATTGTCACTATTTGCTTAAGGATGCTTGCCCATGGGCTGGTGGCTCCTCGTGAGGTTACAAGGCCTGGCTGCTCCACAGAGGCTGTGGGTTCTGCTGGCTCTCAGACTGAGCTATAAAAGGTTCTTTTCCTGGTCACACACCTGGGCTGGGAGCTTGAGCTCATGCCCAGCTTTCCACAAGCCCCAACAACCCCATCAGGAGACAGACACAAGGCTCCTGTTCCACCTGGAGCTCAGCTCCCTAAATAAACCTGGAGCATCAAAGGGATCACGGCAAGATAAGGGAAGCCCAAAGAGTGCATTTAGCGCAGGACAGACACAGAGAGGTGCCAGGACAGGGAACCCCAGCCCTGCACAAACAAACACCATCCCAAGCCCTGCAGGGTGGCTGACAAACACTGCAACACCCAGAGCTCACGGCGTTAAACCCAGCTGCCTCGTCTGACTGCCAGGGGGAAATTCAAACAGCACAATCCTGCTCCCTGAGCTTGGGCTCCCTGCCCAAGGCAGCTCAAGGCCCCAGGGGAAAAAGCCAAGCCCCCAAAAATGAGTGTGTGCTGTCCACGTGGGGCTGAAGGTCATGGAACAGTGACCAATTCCAGCTCCGTAGTAATGAGCATCCATACAACACTGCAGATACAACATCACCAACGTGGGATGCACTCATAGGTGTTAATTGTTTGGGTTTTTTTCAGAAGGAAAATCTTTTTCAAGGGCAAGAATAAGATCTAAGGTTCCCCTTTGCTCCACTGAATTTATCTGGTTTATGCAATCCTCGAGTGTGCAAGAACACAGACTGGGGGAAAATGTGCTTTACTCAAGGGAGTAAAGGCAGGAAAATCAACTTTGTATCAGCAAAAAGGCTGAACCTGGAGGCCTACAAGTCTCCTCTTCCCCCAGAAGCAGAAATAAATCAGGTATCCATGGAAAAGGAGAAGCAGCCCCAAGCTTTGGTGGCACAACCCACATCCCACAGGGATCCCCCTTCACCAAGGCACCATGCAGCACCACTTCCTCTGCTCCTCCCATTCCTTGGGACTGGCCACAGACACAAAAAACCACCCCGTGCCACCATGGCAGCCACCACTTCAGGCTGGAAACCAGAGACCAACTCCTTTTTTCCACCCACACCAGTGGCTCCAGCCACGAGGGACAGAGCAGCCGAGGCACACGAGCTCCAAGGAGATGCACGGGAAGCAGACGGAGCCCTGGCCAAGGAACAGGCCACAAATGCCTACCGGAGCAAACAAACCTGCCTAGAAAATACCTCTGAGCTGCGTGATTTCACCAGGGCAGGCTGCTACAAAAGCTGCTGCTGACCTGAGGTGTGCAAAGAGCTCGCTGCAGTCTGTGAACCTGGATCCAGCCACGCTCCACAGGCCACAGAGCCGGGAAATGAGGAAAATGAGAATGGATTCAGTGGGTTCTGCACGGAAAAACCCTGGCTGGGCGAGCAGGAAATGAATTTTAAGGCTAAATATGCCCAAACTCCAGCCGGGAGAGCCCACGCCAGCCCCAAAGGACAGCAGCTCCTCAGACAATGCAGGAATCTCCCTGCAGAAGCCCAACTACATTTTTTTTTCCCTCTGGCCTCCATCTCTGCCACAGCTAAACCCAGCAATCCAAGGGAACGCTATCCATCACCATTCCAACCCCAGGGCTTGCCACAGGCCAGGGGAGACCTCCAGACCAGCAGGGCTTACAAAGGCTTTTGTTTTGGCCAATTCCGAGGAACATCTCGGAGTGCAAACCCTGCCCTGCAGTATTTGCAACCCAAATATTGCAGCACTGAGCTAATTTCGGGGAGCTGGCACACAGAACAGACTACTGGAGTAATCAGACCAAAAAAAAAAATGAAGGCGAGCTAAATTTAGGAGTAACTATGCAATGCAGCATTAATAACGG
The DNA here is from genome assembly GCA_013400515.1 of Erpornis zantholeuca. Classification (NCBI taxonomy): domain Eukaryota; kingdom Metazoa; phylum Chordata; class Aves; order Passeriformes; family Timaliidae; genus Erpornis; species Erpornis zantholeuca. The sequence continues at coordinate 273,779 of VZTN01001417.1, read as the reverse complement.
ATTATTTCCCTTCTAAAAAAAAAATATATATATACACTTTTTTTTTTTTTTAAGTTACGCTGACAATGCTCCTTGCAAGATCCAGGCTCTGCATCCCCCCAGGGATGGATCCCACAGTTTTCTGGGTACCAAGATGAGGTTTAACCTCTCCCTCCCCCGAGCAAAAGCCCCCACAGACCCCGGGGCGCATCCCCCGCCCGCAGCGACCCCCGGGGAGGGGGAGCCCGGTGCCCGCGTCCCCAGCGCTGTCCCCGAGCGCTCCCGGGGAGGGCTGGCCCCGTTTCCCCGCAGTGCAGCGCGGACCGCCCGCATCCCCCATCACTCACTTCCTCTTGTACTCGTC
>VZTN01001417.1:232988-273042 GCA_013400515.1 Erpornis zantholeuca | reverse complement strand
TGAGGGCTCTGGGCGGGAGCGCGGGGCGGGGCCAGCCCCGCCTCATCCTCCCCGCGCCGGGGCCGAGGCACCGCCCACGCACCGAACCCTGCCCTCATTTCCATAACCACGCCCCTTATTTCCATACACGGGCTCTCATTTCCATGGCCGCGCCCCTCATTTCCATAACAATGCGGCTCATTTGCATGGCCCCGCCCCGCGGTGCCGCAGGAGCGCCCGGTCCCTCCACGTGTCCCCAACCGGGGTGGGGGGGCAGTGATTTCTGGGGGGTCCAAAGGCACTCCCGAGCCCGCAGGGAGTCCCCGCACCCACAGGAGAACGTGCGGTGGACGAGATGCAGTGCCCCGGCCTTGCATCCCTGCTGCCGGCTCTCGGGGACACCGCAGAATTATTAATCCCCTGCTAATCCCCTATGGAGCCAGGCTGGGAGAGCCGGGAGTGTTCAGCCTGAGAAGAGAAGAGCGTGTGGGGACATCACAGCTCCTCCCGGGGGCTGAAGGGGCTACAGGGACGCCAGAGGAGGACTCTGCATCGGGAACTGGAGTGACAGGACAAGGGGAAATGGGTACAAATCAAAGGAGGGGAAATTTTGGTTGGATATTGGGGCAGAAATTGTTCCCTGTGAGTGTGGGGAGACAGTGGCACACGTTTTCCAGAGAAGCTGTGGGCGCCCCAAGCAGCGTTAAAAGCCAGGCTGGATAAGGCCTGGAGCACCCTGGGATCGTGGGAGCTGTCCCTGTTCCTGGCAGGGTTGGGACTGGATGGTCTTGAAGAGCCATTCCAGTCCCTCAGCACTCCCCGATCCCACGATCACACTGTTCCATCCGATCAGACTGAATTATAAACCTTGGGGTTTGTTATCCCAAAGCAGAGCCCTGCCTAAGTGCTAAACAATGCCGATAGTCTAATAATTAACTTATTAAATGAGCGTTTCCCAGCTGCTGCTCCCATACCCCTGGGCCACTGGGCAATCAAAGGATATTGTTTAATTGAATGATGTGATCGCTGCATTGCTCTGCTGAGCATGGAATGATGCAAGGGAAACACACGGAAAACCCTCAGCCAGGCTGGGGTGAAGCTGCAGGAATGCTGTTTACTCAAACATCATTTCTGAAATAAAACCATGGGGCTAGCCAGGCCATACTTATTTATATTTATGGTTATATTTATGGTTATATTTATATTTATTTGTATCTTATATATATTTATATTTATTTTTATATTTATGTTTAACCCCACTCGCTGAAACTCCACCAGCACTTCCAGCCAGGCTCAGCACCGAAACCAGGGCTCATCAAAGGGCTCTGTTCGTGTGGTTCAAACCTGTGCTTTTCCAGCACCTCTTGGGAAAAAAAACAAATGTTCTGGGTGGAGGTGCTTCATTAAAGGGTGACTCAAAGAAACACCTGAGAGATTGGCTCTCCCCGAGCACAGAACCTCCTCAGCTCGGTTTGTGTGTGGGGCTGAGGCTGCAGGAACCCCCTCGGTGCTCGGCTGCGGGGCAGGGCTGTGCCTGCTGCTGGTGGCTGTCAGCAAACGGAGCCACATTCCAACCCAAAACCCCTTGCAGCTCCCCGGGAAATGTTCTCGCGGCTTGTGCCACCCCACAGATCCACAGAAACACTCGGAAAATGCAAGAATTGACTGAAACGGCCAATGCTGAGGGCGTTTCTGGGGCCAGCAGCCAGCCAGGAGTGGGTTTGTCCCAGGTTTGGGTAATTCCAAGGCTTGGGACAACCCGGGACAGCGGAAGGTGTCCCACAGCAGGGGAGGGAATGGGATGAGCTTTAAGGTCCCTTCCAACCCAAACGATGCTGCGATTTTATGGATTTTATGGATTTTATGGATTTTATGGATTTTCCCGGTTTTGGGCACCTGGCACCCTCCCTGGTGGGGCTGGAAGGAGCCGGTGGTGATTTCAGAGCCAACAGGTGGGAAAATCCAGCTGAGTTGGGGTTTTGTTCTCCCTTAGGGAAGCAGGAAAACACCCGAGAGGGTGATAAACCAGACAATGAAGGGTTTTGTACCTGCCCCGCGATCTCGCAGCGCCCTGGATCCACTAACGCCTCATCCCAAGGTCATTAAATCAAATGAGTCCTTTCCCTAATGAGCTCCAGCCCCTCCCTGGGATGGCTGCGGTCACCTCCAGGATCCCGCTGCGGCTCCATCCCGGCCCCTGCAAGGGCATCCCCCTGAATTTATCGCGGTAATTAATTAATTTTGGGCCGGGAGAGATGAGAATCCCCGCTCCGGGAGAGCTCTGCAGCCCCGGCCTGGCCGCTGCCACCAGCCCGTGCCAGGCCGGGGACATTCCTGCAGGGAATTCCTGCCCCTGCTGCCGAGGAAAGCTCCCCGCGCCTGCCAACCGCAGATATAAATAATGGAGCGCTGATGAGCCCTTTCCTCTTCGGAGTGGGAGGAAAAGGGCTGGGAAATGGGGCTAGTTCTGACTGCCAGTGGCCACCCCGGCCACGCCGACGATAATAACAACGCACTGGGGGCGGTTTTGCTCCCAGTCGCTTCACCCAAACTCGGGCTGGAGCAGGGACTGGGGAATGAGGGCACTTGGATTTCACTTTACACCCATTTTCCTTCGCTTGGGCAGCATCCTGCACTCCCAAACCTCGGCCACCATTTTCAGGGCTGCTCTCTAGGTCTGCTCGGATTTTCAGTATTCATTTTCCTGGGGCTGGTTTTCTCCCTGGAGGCTCTGTTGGTGTGGCACGGATGGGAAGTTCTTGTTTCCTTGCTACAGTGACCATTTTCCAGTCAAACCGACCCAAACCCATCCTCAGGGCTCCCGTGCCGTAGGTGCTGCTCCCTGGCCTGAAGGGCATCACCACGGGGTTGGCGTCGCTCTCCTGGGTGAGGGTGTTCGGGCAAACCAGGCTGCTGAAAGCAGCAGAATCTCTGATAGTTCCACCCCCAAAATGCTCGGTTTTTACCCCAGAGCCCTGTGGTGGTGCGCAGGGTGGTGGCGCCGGCTGCGTTTTTTAGCCAGCATCTCCTTTCCCACCCTTTTCTGCCCCAGCACGGGTTTTTTTCTTGGGAAATGGGTGCGGGAGCAGCCCTGCCCTCCCCGGCAGCCCTGCCCGCCCCGCTCCCCCACGGCACGGGGGAGGCTGGGCGAGATTTGGGGACGGCCCCGGTGACTCCCGGGGTGACTCAGCCGCACCGAAGGAGCCGCGGTGTCACCAGGGCAGCGGGGCCGTGCCCATCCGCGGTGCCACCCGCGGGGACAGGGCCGGGGCGGGCACCGGGGTGGGTCCCAGGCGTTTCGGGGAAGCCTTCGGATGGTGCCGGGAATGGTGGCCCGGGCACGCCGCGTTTGTGGCGCGGCTGCTGCCGGTGCGTGGGAGGGATGAGTGACACCAGCAGCGACAGAGCAGCAGCTTCTCCTCCCTGCACCTCCACTGCCTTTAAAGGAAGTTTCTCCTCCCAAACTCGGTCCCCGAGTTTGTCCCCTCCCTGCCCTCCCAGCTCCTGGGACAGAGGAGCCGCTGCTGAAACCCTTTACTCCCGCAGTCACAAAAACCTCGTTTGCCCACATTTGGGGGTTTGTGGGGATCAGCAGCACGAAACAGACCCAGCCACAAAGAGAGAGGACGCTCCTGCCCAGCCACAGAGCCGCACCTGCCCAGCAGCAGAGAATTTGGGGTGCGAGGGAAGGGATTCACGTCCCCACCGCCTCCCAGCCCGGCCGGGGCTGATCTCCTCCATGGAGAGGTGTCAATATTTTGCAAACAAAAGCTTCTGCCGCAGGTGCAGCCCCGAAGGGAGGCTGAGCTCGGGAGGAGATAAAGATGCTGAGCGGAGCTTCCGCGGTCGGGACACGCCGCTGTTTCCGTGGAGACGGCGGCAACGCTCTCTGCTTCCTTAGGAACCAAACATCCTGCGTTGAGTAGAGCGGCAAATATGCAGCGATGGGCCCGGACAGGCTGCCCAGGTGTGGCCCAGGGGCGGCGATTGCTCCGCCAGCTCCTCCGGGATAATCCCGGGATGCTGCTCCGGCGATCCGGGTGTGTCCACGTGCTCCGTTTCGATCCCAGAATTGTCATCTCTTCGTTCTGAAGGCAGCAGGTGGACCCTGGCCTGATTAATTTACATGCAGGACGGCTTTTAAATTAACAAAATAAATGATTTCTTTCTCGTCGTTGCCCCAAAGTTTGCTGGGTTGAGCAGCACCCTAAGCTCCGAGCCCCGAGGAGGCTTAAGTGGAACTGGGGTTTAGTTTTAGCTCCCTGTCTGAATCTCTCTCCCAAAAGCCATCAGAGAATTCTTTTCCTTGCTTGCACTGTGGGTTCTTAGCCTGACAGGTTTTTTGCAGGACACAGGGAGAAGGAAATCTTCCTGGTGGGAGCTGCGGTGGCAGCAGTGAATGTGGATCGGGAATGTGGGGCTGGGATTTCCCCGAGCACTGTGCAGGCATCTCCCGACCTCCCCTCCTCTGCACCAGCAGGGACAGCGGGACCTGCCCTGAGGGGAACATCACACCCGGGACACCCAGCAGGGACACAGGGACCTGCCCTGAAGGGGATATCACACCTGGGACACCCAGCAGGGACCTGCCCTGAGGGAGACATCACACCTGGGACACCCAGCAGGGACCTGCCCTGAGGGAGACATCACACCTGGGACACCCAGCAGGGACACAAGGACCTGTCCTGAGGGGGACAGCACACCCGGGACACCCAGCAGGGACACAAGGACCTGTCCTGAGGGGGACAGCACACCCGGGACACCCAGCAGGGACACAAGGACCTGCCCTGAGGGGGACAGCACACCTGGGACACCCAGCAGGGACACAGGGACCTGTCCTGAGGAGAGGACATCACACCTGGAGCTGTTCCCCTCCTGGACCCCGGGGGTGCCCGCGGTGCCCGCACTGAGTCACGGAGCCGCAGCTCCGGAGCGACTCCGTCCCGGCTTTCCCAACTTCCCGGGCTGGTCCTGAGGAAGAGGAGCTCGGGCGGAGCCCCCGCGGTTCCAGCCCCGGGCTGGGGACGCTGCTGCAGCCGCTGGGTTACAGAAAACTGCTGAGAGCAGCAAAACCGGGCTGAGGGGAAGGGAAGTGGGAATGACCCGGCTCTCGGGAAATGCGCCCTTGGTGCCTGATGTCATCCCTCGGGAATCAGCTTGGTGCCATCAAACGTTAGGAATAATTAAAGGATGCTGCTGCGTTCAGAGCATCTGTTTGCTCATTAAACGAGATTAAAAACAGCGGCCTGGGAGAAGCTGCGGGGATTAAACCCCCGAGAAGGGCCCGGGGGTGTCCCAGACACAAGCACCGGGGAAGGGTGGCCACCTCCAGTGTGGGACAGAGGAGACAACATCCCAAACAGCACCAGGGCTGAACACGGGGCTGCCCAGGGCTGCCATTCGTGCCGAAGCCCCCGAGGATTTCAGTCTCCTCAGGAGCATCCCGAGCCCTTTCCCATCCCAATCTCCCATCTCGGGCTGAGGACAGCTCTGGCTCTCCCCAGGGCACGTGCTGGGGGTGACTGAGGTCCTGCTGGCACAACACTTGGGAAAGAGCAAGCGGGATTATGATTAATGACAGTAATTATTGGGTTATCATCATTAGGGCAGCGATCTCTCCATCTGAGGCACCCGAGCCCAACAGCCCAGGGTGTCCCAGGCTGCCCTGCCCTCCACCTCCTTCCCCAGATTAAAACATCTCCTTTATCCCTTGTCCTGCCCTGTTCCCACAGCAGGGAAAGATGGGAGAGATGGGAAAGGTGTCAGACCCAACATCCCCGGCAAGAGCAGCCAAGACTAAACGTGACATTTATGATATTCCTGGGGGTTCTTTTTAAAGCTCAGCCTCTCTCCATATGTCAAAGCTGAACTTAAACCACAAACACCTGAATTTTTTCCAATTTCTGCTTAATATTTGCCCTTTTTTATATCCCAGTGGAGAAGGGCTGTAGTGCAAGTGTTATCCTGCTTCTCCAGTGGCAAAAAACCTCCAAAACACCAAAATATTCCCCAGTGGGGCAGGTTGGGGTTGGTGGCAGCAGCCCCAGAAGCAGAGCTGGGGTCTCTGACCATTCCCATTTCTCCTGTGGCTCCAGGGATGTTTGTGGATCACTGAGGACCTGGAGGTTGCACCAGGTTTGGTTGGGCTCTCCCCCAGCTCTGGCCGTGATTCAGCCACGGAGGGTTCGTGTTTCCCGAGGGAAGGGACCAGGCTGAGTCAGGCTGAGGAGTGCCAGGGTGGGGACTTCTTTCCAGAAGAAAAATCCCCATTTCTGGAGTGGGAAATGCACTGTGAGGTGCCTGGTGCTCCCAGGAGGAAGGGAAGGGGCAGGAGAGCTCTGCAGAGTCCAGGTGTGTGTGGATCAGGGAGCCAGGAACGTGCCTGATCCCTCCTGGGTCCTGTGGCAACAGTGGGGTGAGGGAGAAAATCCCTGTGGGACAGGAGGGAGGTTGGAATTCCCACTCCAAACCTGGCACCTGCAGCACCGAGCAAGGGAGGATCCTGCTCAGGAAAGGCTTCGTAAGCACCAGGAAAATTAAATCTCTCCAGAGGCACATCCAGACCTCCTCACACACCCTAAAACCTCCCCATCCTGGGATGGTGCCTTCTGGGGGGGTCTGAAGATCATCAACCTGCCTGGGGGTAAAACACAGCACAAGGGCTTCCCCTCCACACCTCCTTTGCACCATTTCATTGATAATTTTACCCAAAAGCATCTTCTCCCACTAATACCTTGCTTTGGGAGGGGAGTGGGATCCCTGCTGGTCTCCAGCGTTGGGATAAAAGGGCTGGAGCTGGTTCCCCCCCAGCTGTCCCACAGCTGTCGCTGTGAGCAGGTGGGATCAATCCTGCAAAAAAATCTGCAAATAGGGGTTTAATCATTAATTTTTTCCCCCTCTTGGAAACAAGGGAGTAACTGTTCCTGGAGGTTCACGTGGCTGCCCCTGCCTTCTCCCAGCAACTTGGTGTGCCAGGGGGGACATCCCTGAAGTGATTTTGTCCTTAATGCACCCACCCCCCTTTCCCAGCCGTCCTGGCGAGCTCACAGTGTGTTTTTCCCTCTATCCTTGGTTCCTCACACGTGAGCTGTGAATCATCCCCACCTGGAACGGGAACGTGGCCGTGCAGCAAACGAGTCAAGGCCAATCCCCATTTTGTTATCGGGTCTGGCAGGGAACACAAACGTGACCCAAAGGCAGCTCCTGAAACAGCCACCCGGACCAGGGGAGGTCTCTGGGCTCTTTTGGGAGTCTCCTTGGGCTGCAAGGTGGCCTCTCCCCAGAGCGGCTCCAAACCTGCCTGGTCACACTTGAGAGTTCATTTGGGAGCCTGGACTTGGTGGTTTTGGGCTCGTTCCTGTCACTCTCCTGCCCGGAGCATGTTTGATCCTCGAGCTCCGTGGGGTATGAGCCCATGGGGAATAAGCCCTGAGCTGGAGCTGGGCTGTCCCAAAGGCAGGGAGGGAATCCCGCAGGATGTTGGCTTTGCTGTGTGCACCCAGGGGCTGCAGGCTCCTGCCCCTGCTCCGGAGAGTCATTCCTGCAGGGAAATGTGGGATTCCATCCAGGTCTGGGGGACTGCAACCCCGAGGTGTCCCCACCACGTCCCTTGAGGCTCCATGGTTGCTGAAGCATCCACGTGTCCCGAAAGGTGCCACGGCCACGTGTCCTGGGAGAAAAATCCCTTTTCCTCCATTGGAAGAAGTCCAGGGGATCTGGAGTGGCACTGGAACACCGCAGCTCGCTGTGTGTTTATGCTCAGCAGCTCCAGCTCGCTGCTGGTTTGGAAACACTTCCAGGAAAGTGCAGAGAGACAAAACACGGGGGAGCTCGGCTGGGGCTGCTCGGAAGTCGGGAATGGGCCGAGAGGAGCGGGGAAGGCTCCATCCCCGCGGGAAGGGAATCAGCCCTGCAGCGCTTCCAGAGGGCACTGCCTGCCTCGGAGAAGGGAATTACAGAGGGAGGAGGCAGCAGGACAAGGAAACCATCAGGAATACCCAGGGAAGGTCAGGGTTCCATGACACCTGCAGCAGGGGGGCAGCCCAGCAGGAACCTGGGCTCCCCGCTCTCCCTGGATTTAATTAATCCCCACATTGATTAAATCCTGGAGCCTAGCCCTAACCATAACCATAACTCTAACCCTAACCTAAAAGGGAATTACAGAGGGAGGAGGCAGCAGGACAAGGAAACCATCAGGAATACCCAGGGAAGGTCAGGGTTCCATGACACCTGCAGCAGGGGGGCAGCCCAGCAGGAACCTGGGCTCCCTGCTCTCCCTAGATTTAATTAATCCACACATTCATTAAATCCTGGAGCCTGACCCAGCCCAGGGATGTCAGAAACTCGGGGAGCTTCTGCCCACAGTCAGGTTCAAAGCAATCCCACAGCTCATCCAGGTTCTCCTGCATCAGAAAACTTTTTTTCCCTAAATAATATCTTTGGCAAATAATTTTATTTATTTTTTTGGAGAGGGGATTGACTCTCTGTTGCTCAGCTCATGGTTCAGTTCTTCACTTTGAGTGATTTCATCCCTTTTGAGGCATTTTCCCTCAGTCCTCTCATTCCCAATTTGAGTAACAAACTCCCCAAAGTCTTTGCTGACTTCCCAGCCCCAGTCCAGGGGATTTTGCAGCCTGGAGCTCTTTGCCTTTGTGCACCACGGAGAATGCTGGAGCTTCTCTGCGTGGCCAGGACCAGCTGAAATTTCCAAAACATTTTCCTTTTGTTCTTGTCTCTCTCTACGTCTTCTGGGGTTGTTGTTGTCACCTCCAGTCCCTCCCAGGCCAATCTGCTCCATGAAGCACCATCAGGATGTTCCCACATTTTCAGCTCTGCCTTGTCCATAAATCCCAGCCCTGCTGTGCTCTGGGCAGGGAGGCAGCCCAGGCACCACCTTTATTTTCCAAAATACATCTCTGGGCTTTTGCAAAGCCACCCAGGACAGCTCTGGGGAGCTCATTGCAAGGGTATTTGTAAGAACAGCTTCAAACCTCCCTCTGTGATGCCCTCTCACACTGAACAAACAGTGACCACGTTCTGCTCCTGGGAACTCAGGATCTGCTGAAGGGGTAGGAACTTAGTGATTTGCCTGCTGGAAACTTCACCAGCTCCTGCAGCAGCTGAATCTGTTCTTGTGGAAGATCCGTGCTGGCACAAATGGAGCAAACCAGGATTTCCATCCTGAGCTGGGCTGGAGCTCCCTGGCTGGGAACTGGAGAAGGTCCTGCCAAGGGCAATGTCCTTCCTTGGCCAGGCAAGCCAAGCTGGGGAGAGGAGCTGAGGGCACCCGAGGCTGTGGCTGCAGGGGAACAGATCTGCTCTTGTCAGGAAGGACGCTGAGGGGGAAGGAAGGCAGCCTGGTGTTCCTGCTCCCAAACCTCGCATGTGGAGCTTCCCCACTCCCCTCACACAAATGGCAAAGGTCAGAACCTGGTGGGGCTTCAGTCCTGCCCCGTGCTGGGAGCCTTTAGGAGCGCTCTCACAGCCCCGGTTCCCCGAGAGCTGTTCCTGTTCCTGGCAGCACTGGGGCAGCTCTGGAGGTCACTAACGCAGAGGTTTGGTACTGCCCACGCCGCTGCCCCTCGGAGCCGTGAGTAACTCCCGCAGGCAGCCCGGGGCAGCCCAGCTGCTGTCGGCACAGAGAACTGTTAGCTCCGGCTCCGCAGGGCTCCGAGCGAGGTGTGGCTGCCCTTTGATGTGGTTCCAGGGCAGCAGAGGTGCGGGATCGCTGCCCCACAGAGCCAAGCCCACAGCAGCCCCTCCCGTACTTCACAGGGCCAGACAGAGCCACCAACCCTCCCACAGCCCCGAGTCCCTCGTGGGACACCAACCCGAACTCTCCGGGGCGTTTCCTGCCCGGTTCCCCTCCTCGGCTGCAATTGCAGCTGCCAGGAGTGACCTCAGCCCCCACGGAGGTGAGAACAAAAACACTTCACCTTCTCCCCTCTGCTAATTGCCAGATCCCAGCGCGTGGCCAACACGGACAACAGGCACCGAATGGGCTGGGCAGTTATTCAGCCTCTCAAATTATTATTATTATTTATTATTATTTCTGGGATGGGTATTAGGAAATTCAAGTTCAAACAGAGACGAGGAAGCCAAGGAAAGCTTTATTAGATTCCAGCCTCACCAGGTGTCAGCTGGTTACAGCAGAGCAGAGCTGTGCCAGGGGAGCTCCCAGCACACACGCGTGGGGAGCAGGGCAGGGCTGTCCTGGGCACTGCTGGGGGGCAGGGGGGCAGTGCAGGGCTCTGGGACAGGCGCTGGCTGCAGCTGGGAGTGTCCCCAGAGAGGGGACAGGGATGGGAGCAGCCCCCCAGGAGGGGTTGTCCATCAGAGGCACAGAGAGCTTTGGGTCCAGCCTGTGAGAGGGAGCCAGGACAGGCCCTGGGAGGGGACACGGAGCCAGGACAGGCCCTGGGAGGGGACACGGAGCCAGGACAGGCCCTGGGAGGGGACACGGAGCCAGGACAGGCCCTGGGAGGGGACATGGAGCCAGGACAGGCCCTGGACACCCCACAGGAGGGGGCATGGAGCTGCTGCCTGCATGAAGGGAAGGGAAGGGAAGGGAAGGGAAGGGAAGGGAAGGGCACAGGCCCTGAGGCTCCTGCCCCACACAGAACATCCATGTGTGGGCAGGGAGCACCTGGCTGCTCCCTCTGGGAGCCCTTCTGCTTCTGGGGCTCCTTGGCCAGGCCCAGGGCTGGATAGAGCAGCAGCTCTAGAAGGAAATGTGAGAAGCACCTTGGCACTCAGGCTCCTGCCTGGCTGAAGCAGCAGTCAAACCCAGCTTACCCATTTGTTCGGTTTATTTAACTTCAAAGAGGTGCACACTAAAGCATTAAGATTTACTGGTTTGGATTCCTCTCTGTACAAGTTCTTTCAAACAGCTTGAATGCACAAGGCTTTACAGATAGAAGCGCTGAAACACAAGATAAAACAAATCTAAATTCCAAATCACTCCATGAAGAAAAATTGTAGAAAATAAAATTAAAAAAAAAAAAAAAGCAAAAAAACGAAAACAAAACAAAACAAAAAATTCCAACAAAAAACTGCAGCACTCCTCAGGGAAGGGACAGACTGCACGAGGAGGGACACAGAGGGGTGGAAGGCAAGCGATGGAGTCTCTGCCCAAAGCTTCTCCGTGCTGGCAGCTCAGGGGATGGAGTTCAGGAGATCCTTGAGGAAGCTGTCAGGATCGTTGATTTCTGACAAGAGTCCTTTGAACAGAAGGAAAGAGAGAAGAATCAGCCCCACGAGGCTGATGGTCCTGCCCCCACGAGGGGTTGGTGCTGGGCCATGTGTGAGCTCCTGACAGCTGCAGGGTTATTTTAAGGCTGGACACGAGGAGGGACTGAAATGTGCACATTAAATGCACATGGAGCTGCTCCTGTGCAGCTCCAGGGATGCAGCTCTGCTCCCTGTGTGGGACAGCACGAGACAGGCCTGGGGACAGATCCTGAGGGAGGGAAGAGCAGCTTCCCTGCAGCTTTTCAGCATCTCCTGACTCCTGCAGGCATCGAAATCCTTGGGGAGGAACTCTGGCTGCTGCTGCTTCTGTGCATGGTCACATCTGTCCACAGCCTTCAGCCACAGACCCCCAACCACCTGCCAGCTGTGCTACAGATGTTTAACAGAGCAGGGGGGCCCTGCAGGGTGAGGTGGGAGAGAATTTCCCGCCTGGGGCTGCCCAGGTGTGTCCCCAGCTGCTTTGGGACCGCTCAGGCTGTGGCTGGGCAGTGCTGGTCCCTCCTCTCCCTGTCCCACCCCTGCAGGCTGCAGCAGTGGCAGGAATGCTGCTGTCTCCAGTCACGAGCTGCACCAGGCAGCCTATAAAAGGGCAAGCAAACACTCACCAGCCACATCCAAAAACTCAGAAAACGTTTCCACTGGCATGAATTCCTCCTGGAAGGTTTTCAGGGCCTTGTCTGCAGCCTCGTGTATTGGCATGTCGTTGTGTCGGATGAACTCAGCCAGAGAGAAGGACCAGCCTCCCTCTGTGTTACTGGTAGGCACCTTCTGACAGGGGACAAGGACACCAAATCAGGCCAAAAAATAATTATTCAGTGAAAAAACAAGAGTTACTGCAAACCCTGGTGCCATCTCCCACTGCTCCTGGATTTCCATTCTTGCCTCTTGCGAACAACCAACAGAGAAAAGAAATTCCCCAACTGCAACTTCAGGATCTTTTGTTACAGAATCAAACAAGGTCCCAGGCATTTTCTCACCCTGAGTACTGACCCCTCTTTGGAAGCTGCAGGTTTCTCTCTGCCCCCACCTCCTTCCTCACCCAGCCACTTCCCCAGCACAGCCTGGAATGTCCTTCCTTCCATGAACAATGCACAGAAAAATAAGCAAATACACAATGCAGGAGTGCAGCCAACTGAGAAAGTCTCAGTTCTTCAGACACTCAACAGCAAGGGGTACAATGAGCACAGGCAGCTTCCTGAGCCCTTTCTGCTTTTACAAGGTGCAGAAGAAAAAAGGAGGAAAAAATCCTTCCCTGTGAGGGTGGGCAGGCCCTGGCACAGGGTGCCCAGAGCAGCTGTGGCTGCCCCTGGATCCCTGGCAGTGCCCAAGGCCAGGCTGGACAGGGCTTGGAGCAGCCTGGGACAGTGGAAGGTGTCCCTGCCCATGGCTGGGGGGGAATGGGATGGGCTTCAAAGTCTCTTTCCACCCAAACCACCCAGGGATTCTGTGAAGTTTTGTTTCCAAGGATCTTGGAGAAAGGGCTTCAAACTTTCTACTTCTATTTCAAACTCATGCCATTGCTCGGGTGAGAGAGCTGCTAGAGCTGAACTGGAGGTGCTGTGGAGGAATCTCAGTGCTCTCCTTACCTTGAACATGTTGTAAATGAGATCTACAAGTGCCCAGAAGAGCAGGCCCGAGCGGTATGTGGCATATTCCTTCACAGCCTTATCTGCCAGTCTGCGAGAAGGAAATCAGGCTGCAGTTAATCCCTTTATGAGGCTTTGAGAACACACCTGATGACCAGCATGAAAGCTGGAACAGCCCCTGAGCCCACCAGGGACATGGCTGGGTGCTCCTGGCCATGAAACACACAGAGGGCATCCGAGATTCCCTGTGCCACAATTCCTGAGGCTGGGCAGTCCCTCTGCTCCAGCTGGGCTGTGTGGCCAGAGCAGGTTTGCCAGAAAAACCTCATTCCACAGGCAGGTACAGAGCAGAGAGGGAAGTGGAGGGGTAAGGGTGCAGAGGAAGTCAGCAGCAGATAAGAAAAAGCAAAGTCCAGCCCTCGTTGGTCAGTGCTGGAGATTCCTGAAGGAATAACCAAACCCAGCTCTTGCACACAGGGGGCAGCAGTGACAGAACAGCTTTGTGCTTCTCACTCATAAAAACATTTCTACAAGACTCTGAGGAAATGTCTTGTCCTCGAAGAAATGGAGGAATCTCCATTTAATACCTCCTTGGTTCTTCTCCTGCCAGGAAAGGACTTCTTCTGGAAACCCAGCATCTGGACTGGGAGCATTAGGAATGCCCTGGGAGGTGCAGAGCTGTGCTGGGACAGCAGCCCCCAGGTCTGCAGGATTAATCACAAACAGGTTCTGGCATGGCAGAGCCTCCTGCCAGCAGCTCTAATAGGTTTGGAATTTTCCTGCCTGTGCTCCTCAGGTACATCTGCCCCATCACGTGCTGCTTCCTGCTCAACACTTCCGAGCTTTGGAGAAACAAAAAGCTCTTTTTTGTGCTCCTAGGAGCAGCTCAGCTGCTGCTGCTGCAAGTCAGCACCACCACAGGGGGTCCCAACTGCAACCTGCCCCAGGCTGGGGTTTTTTTGGGGGAAAATGAACGTTTTTCTGCTCTTATTAAAGGCTCCATTTGTGTGTGTGCCCTTAAAACAGACATCCTAGTAGGTGGCAGCCTGCTCGGGCAGCTCAGCTTAATTATTTAAAGGAAAACCAATTAGTAAAGGTGACTAAATTTCCACGGGATGAAGAGCAACTTAGAGCGAGGCTAATTCTGGCCTCCCAAATACTGCAAGCCAGACTTTTCTTTTCATGTGAATGGGTTTGATCTAATTGGAGTCTGCTCCTTTAATTGAAAACTAAAAGGCCCTTGTGGGTTAGGGCTGTAGTTACCTTGTGGAGCTGCTGTGTTTCATCCTTGGGAGCTGGACAGGGGCTGCCAGCAGAAAGCCAGACACAGACACTGGGGAAGCCAAGCTTCCCTCAGGAGTATTTGAGAAAGGTCACGGTGAAGAGCAAAGGGAAAAACAATCAAAAGGATTTTTTACTCCCAAACTCCAGATGAAAGCTGCACTGAAAAACATCTGTAGGATTTTTTTTTATCCAGGATTTGTGGTCCAGTAACAATGAGCACTTGAGTCAGTTCTTTGGGATCTGTAAATGACATTTACAGAAGCAGAACAAGCCCAGCAGTTGGATCCATTCTGGTAATTTCATCTTTGGGTTTACAAGAGTTTCCAAATCAAGGGAGGTGCTGAGCATCTCCCCTGGGTACCTGTGGTCCCATCCCTCCTGGCAGAGCTTTTGGGTCGATTCTCCCCATATCTGATACTGACTGGCCTAGCTGAGGGACAGGGAATGCGAGGATTTGCTGCCTCGGAAGGAGGGAAAGCAGAGCCTCGCTGCAGCTGCCCAGGATTTGCAGGATGTGTCGGATCTCAAGCAGATCCCAGCTGCTCTGAGATGCACTGTGGGCTCCTGCACTGACTGCTGTCCCTTTCTGAGATGCATGGGCAGCAGTGAGTCCTTGAGTGTCCCCAACCTTCACCCTGCTGCTCTCGGCACGGAGCTGCTCCCAGACAACACCCTGACCTTGGAATGCTAATTTTAATCCTTTGCATGCAGACATCGCCCTGGTGTCACAGCCAGTGCCTTCCTCTCTGCCTCAGCCTACAAATTCCAGATATTGGCACTTATCTGCAGAGCGTTTCACCATCCATCGCCCCCTTCCTGATTTTCCACAGGAATAAATAAGCACAGCCCTTGGAAATCAGAATTGCCATATTGCTATTTCTGAGAGGCTTTATCGGGGGAGGCTTTGTGCTCTCAGTCTGCAGAGATTAAAGAAAGCCCTTGAATAAACCTTGACATAATTCCCGAGCACTATTTCTGAGTGTGTTCCCCTGAAATTCCAGAGGTTGGATGCTTTAGCTGAAGTTCCTGGCTCTGCCTGTTCCAACACAGAACCATTTAGTGAGGGTTTAAAAAGCAGCAAACCCACCCCGTGCTCTGTTCTGCCAGCTACAGGAAGAGCTGCACACCTCTGGGCCTCCAGGACAACATCTCCTGGATCTCCTGCACCTCTCTTTTCCCAGGATTCAGACAGGGAGCTGGAAATAGGAAACAGGAGCCAGGGGGAGCTCGAAAGCAGCACAGAGATCAATTAGAGGAGCCCCTTTCAGGTCTCTCTCCCTTTTCCAAGAGCACTGGTTCATGCTGGGTTTGTGCAACTACAATGTAATGACTTTATCAAACACCTAATTAATGCCATCAGCATAAGAATGCCCTTTAAGGCGACTTGGAATAATAATGAATTGATTCCTAATTATGACAGCTATTTCAAATCATCCTTTCAGAAACTGGAATTCCCTTTCCCTCTCTGGAAATACTGTGCCTTTGTCAGGCAGGCACAGCCACCTATTCTTGTGCTTCAAGTGCCTGACAGCTGCTATTGATTTTTTTCTTTTTAAAAAGCAATGGCATTTGATTTCTATTTCTACTTTTCTATTTGAGGGAGGCTGGAGCGTTGATCAAAAGGGCCCAGAAGGAGCTTCTTTAGGGAAGCAAACAGGGAGGGAAGCAAACAGGGGGCGAGGCATAGCTCAGAGACAGCTCATGGCTGGAGCTGCTGCAGTGCTGAGTTGGGGGAGGAAAAGCATCGTTTCCATTGATCAGCTCATTGATCCACTCCAAGAGCACCCAGCACTGAACAAGGATCAGCTCATTGATCCACTCCAAGAGCACCCAGCACTGAGCAAGGATCAGGTCATTGATCCACTCCAAGAGCACCCAGCACTGAACAAGGATCAATCAGCTCATTGATCCACTCCAAGAGCACCCAGCACGGAAAGCCCCTGCTCATATCAGCCCTGGGGCTGCAGCTGTGGCTGCTCAGGGCCAGGCACTGGGGGGGCTTTAGGGTCCCTCCCAACCAAGCCCAGCCCAACCCAACCCAGGCTGGGGCTCTGCAGCTCTGCAGCACTGAGTGCAAAGGTTACTCAGAGGAGTTAACACTCGGTGTAAACTACACACACTCCCCACAAGCTGCAGTGGCTCTGGGATGGTGACACAAGCTCTGTGACCCACGGGGCTCTGTGCCAGTGACACGAGTGGGTGTGACAGTGACAAAAATGGCTCTGGGATGGTGACATAAGCTCTGTGTTGGTGACATGAGCCCTGTGACTGTGCCAGTGACCCGCGGGGCTCTGTGCCAGTGACACAAGTATGTGTGACAGTGACATGAATGGCTCTGGGTTGGTGACACGAGCCCTGTGACTGTGCCAGTGACCCAGGGGGCTCTGTGCCAGTGACACGAGTGGGTGTGCCAGTGACACGAATGGCTCTGGGATGGTGACATAAGCCCTGTGACTGTGCCAGTGAGCCGTGGGGCTCTGTGCCAGTGACACAAGTATGTGTGACAGTGACATGAATGGCTCTGGGATGGTGACACGAGCCCTGTGACTGTGCCAGTGACCCAGGGGGCTCTGTGCCAGTGACAGGAGCGCTGCACTGGGGGGGCACTGACCTGCTGGCTCCTCCCGGGGACACCACGCGCGCGTGGGAGGTGACGATGAGGCGCCGCAGGATGTCCCCGCGGATGGCTCTCCACCGCTCCGGGGGACAGATGTGCAGGGCCAGCACGGTGTAGTAGTGGGGCCCGTCCACCTCGAAGGCGCTCTCCACCCACTTCTCCCGGGGCTGCTCCAGGAAGCTCTGCAGGTTCTTCTCCTCCCGCGAGGTTGCCCGGGTTCTGCAACACAAGGAAAGCCTCAGGGGCTGCTCCGGCCCCGGCGGGCTCGGTGCTGCTCCCCAGCAGCTCTGGGGGGCTGCTCATGTCCCCTGCACATGGGGGGCACCACCAGCTTCCCCCTAATTCATCCCTGGCTGAGGACCTGCTCCCAGTGAAGCACACAAGCCCAGCAAACACATTTTCCTTGGAGTTGTGGGTGGCACTAGAGAGGTTGGCCAGGCAGCTGCCATTGCCCCAGTGGAAGACAACACCACTGTAGAGGTATTTTTCCCCTTTTTTGAGAAAAAAAACAGAGCCAGGCCAGGCACTGGAGTGGAACCATCTCTGACACTGCACAGCGAGTGCAGCTCTTACAGCCACGCCTGGACCCATTTACACAATTCCTCTACTGCAAAAGCAACCCCTAGGAAGATACAGGCCAAACTCAAACAACACTGTTCTTACTGCAAGCTTCTATCAATACAATTCTATAATTTTCCTCCTTCCCCCAGAGCTCCAGTGTCCCAGGAGTCCTACACCCCAGAGCTGACAGTGCAAACCATGTGTTACAGGAGCCTTTGGGAAGCTGTATCACACTTTACCACATATGTAGCTCTGCTGCACCAGGGAAGAGGCTGCCAGCCAGGTCAGACCCTGGATTTTTAAGTGAGATAAACTCTCCCTATCAGACATCAAGCAGATAAAGCTGTCAGGGTTGTGTGACCTTACAATCTGCTGAAAGATGCAGCTGGGAGCCAAGTAGCAGCTCTCTGCTTTCTCCATTTAACATTAGAAATTCTGTCTGGGAAGTCCAGAAGGCCTTTTCCACGTCTGCCCAGCAGGTTCTGGGCTCTGTGGTGCCAACAGCAGCCTAACAAGATGAAACAAATAGTTCCATTTATTTGTCTCCCAAAGGACTGGGAAAACAATAGCACAGGGATCTGGAGATAGATATTAAAAACAAAGGACAAATTGTATTACAGCCAAAACCTTGATTAGTTCCAGTGAGAAAAGTGAGAGGGATTTCACTGCACTGCATTTGGAGTGACCTTGGTGTGTATTTTAATATTTATACCCTCATCTAATTAGTATTACTAATATCTAACGACTCAAATAGAGGATATATATGGGCATCCCATTTTTGCAGGATCAGAAGCAGCCCATGCATTCCTAAGCACCTGGGTGCCCATGGATGTGGTCATGTAGCGTCAGTGTAGTGCTAAAGCACTGCTGTTCATTGGTAAAAAATAATAATCGGAACCCAAAATAATAATTCAAAATATCAGGAAAATGTCATGGACCTGAACTCTCCTCCAGGAGAATTCCAGGATGTCAAATCTGGAAACAAAACTGTGTTATTTGAACACTGAATAAAATGATATCAGGGTTAAGTTTTCAACTAACAATTACTTCATTGCAGTATCTCTTCTGCCTGCTCAGGAGAAAATTAAGCTGGCAGAGTTTCTTTAATGTAATAACCCTGTTACTCACCCCAGAGGTAATAATTACATCTAGAATGGAAAGAGAAGCTAATTCCCAATTGCTTTTACTCAATAGGCTCCCTGTTATCCGGCATGTCCAGGCTTCACTCCCAACACTGTAAATCCTTAACAACCTACTTAAGATGTGCAACCCCGCTCCTCCTAAAACTTGGTGTGATTTCCCATCCCTCCTGCCCCGTGCACACTGAGGGCTGAGGGAGGGCAGGGTGAGGGTGGCACTGACGTGTTGAGCACGTAGAGCACGGTGTGGATGATGTAGGGGATGAGGTGGATGTTGCTCTCGCGGCCTCCTCCCCCGGTGTCGATGCTGAACGACTGCTCCATGGCGAAGCGCAGGAACAGCAGTTTGATGTCGTGCACGTTGAGCTGGTACGTGGGCTCCCTCTGCCCCGTGCACTCCTGGAGGTACGTGTTGTGTCTGCAAAATGGCAGGGAAACCTTCACCGAGCTCCTCCTCGCACGGCACAGCCCAGCACCCGAGCGAGGAGGGCACAGGGAAGCGTTAAAGGATGAGCAAGGGCAGCCCCTGCTACCTCGGATTAACCTCCCCAAAGGGAGGCTCTCGCCTCGCTGGGGCAAATCCAATTCCATCTGCAGATATCTGTCCACTCATCAATACTGTTTTCCCATGTCCAGGACCTGGGATATTGCTCCCTGGATGAAATGCTTCCAGGAGATTACCACTCCTGATTCCACAGAATCTCAGAATGGTTTGGGTTGGGAGGGACATTAAAGATTATCCAGTGTCACCCCCTGACATGGGCAGGGACACCTTCCACTATCCCAGGTTGCTCCAAGTCTAATCGAGCCTGGCCTTGGACACTTGCAGGGATCAAGGGACATCCATAACTTCTCTGGGCATCTTGTGCCAGTGAACACCCATTCACAGGATGACTTTATTCCCAATATCTAATCTACACCTACACCCTGTCAGGTTTGAAATTTCTAACGTGACATTCCAAACCCAGCACATGGTGAACCAGAATCCTGCCAACAAACATTTCCATCTGCTCCAGAGAGGTGCTCAAGTACCTCATCACCATCCCAGAGAAGTCTGGAAATCTACCCCAGAAAATCCACTGGCATGAGAAGGTTTCTTTTGTACAGCAGGAGCTCACTGGGCCACAAATGAATCAACATTGCATCTTCAGCACTGAGTGGGGGCTAAGGAGGCACTGAAATTATTTACATGAAGCCAAAGAGCAAACAGACACCTGCACTTTTTAAGGAGATTCACTCTTGATAGTAGGACCTGAAGCAGCTCTGTTTTACTAAGATTCAGCTGCACCACCTCTGATGCCAAGATTTCAGGGGAGTGTGTGGCAAGGCTCTGACTCACCCAGATGCAACCAGCTGGAGAAGAACCTCTCTGTACTCACCGTGCCAAGCACGTGGCAAAAGCAGACTCTGGCACGTGGGGCCCCCACACTGGCAGGAGCCCATTGCACTTGGTGTTGGCATTTTGCAGGGCTGCACTCTCCCATTCCTCACGGCCTCGAGCGAGTCTGCACAGAAAAAGGGAGCACACCAAGAAAGTCAGGAGGATGCAAGCCTTTGTCTAAGGAAACATCCCAAAAACGACAATTCCACAGCTTCTCTCGATGCTGGCCTTGGCAGAGTCCAGGCCTGACCAGTATTAAAGCAGACCCTGACAGAGAAGTAGCTGCAAAGTGACAACAACCGAGCCAACCCATCCCAAATTCCAGGGTGAGTGCTGTGATCCCAAACCACTCCCAAAGGCCTTCAGGCCCAGGCTGTGGGCAGCACATACCTCACAGCTGCCAGGTGGCAGTCGTAGTGCACGATGTTGAAGTGAGACACTGTGCTGTAGCCCTGCTGCTTGCGGGGCTTGTTCTCAAACTCCTCGAGCGCCACGCGCTTGGTGAAGGTGTAGATCCCCAGCACCTTGGTGGGCTGCAAGGACACACAGCTGGCTTAGAAACCACTCAGCTCTGCAACAGGTCACATTTCCTGCTCTTTCCACTGAACTGAACCTCTCCCAGTCCCAACCTCAAGCTTAAACTGATCCTGTGTTTTTCCAGCTTTCACTGAAAACACGCTTCCACTTCCCAACCACCTCTGGAACTGCTGATCTCAAGAACCAACCCTGAGACTTCCTGATCTTCCAGTGTCAACACTTGTGCAGCCAGACAGTGGCAAGTCCCCTCAGGAGGTGAGAGGGCTCTGAAAATGCATCTCCCTTCACCTGAAACTTCTATCCACCCATTACCTGAAACATGAATCTCCCTTTACCTGAAACTTGGATCTCCCATCCACCACTACCTGGAACTCCTAGCTCCCATGCTGGAACTCTTAACTCCCACTACCTGGAACTCTTAGTTCCCATGACCTGGAACTCTTAGCTCCCACTGTCTGGAACTCTTAACTCCTACTACCTGGAACTTGTATCCCTCCCGGCAGATGCAGCAGGTCAGTCCTGGTTCCTCTATCAGCTCCTCCATCTGTTTAAGCAGCGCAGTCTTGGTCACCACCTGGCCCTTCTCATTTGTCTGGAAGAGAGAAAAGCTCGAGCAGGTTAAAAGGAATGACAAACCACACCATCCCCACCCTGGCACTGGAATGCCCATCCCATTTCCCAGCAGCTGTATTCCCTCTCTGGCAGCACCAGCCAAGCTGGGGGCTGGAGCTCCACAATATCCATCAATAAGTCATTTTACACACTTCCTGCTGAGGCAGTTTGAGCAGGGCAGGGAGCAAAGCCCCCAAATGAGCAGAGCACCCAGCCATTACCGTCATGCCCAGGGTGCCCAGGGCCTTCTGCCTCATGGCCATGGCCATCCTCTTCTTCTCGGCGCGCGTCTCCTTTCGCGCGGCGTCGATCTTCTTGTTCACCTCGGGGTGCTCCCTCAGTGCCTCCAGGAGGTTCTCTGCCAGTGTCCCAATCCCTTCGTCACTCGACACCTGCTCCAGTTTGTGCAGGTTGGTGATGGAGTCTGTTCCTATTAGCACCTGGCAGGGATGGGAATGCAGCAGTGCTCAGCAACAGGGGGCTCGGGATGGTGACTGTCCCCTCTAATCCCACTGAGCTGTAACAAGTGTCTTCCTTCTTTTTTAATGCCCCTGGGCCCTAAAACTGTGTGTAACACTGGGGCAATTTGCCTCTCCACTGGCTATTACCAAGAGCTCAGATGGGGATGTTGGATAAAACATCTATTTTGTGGTAAGACATGGTATTGATGCCTTCTAACACCAACAATCACATCCTGGGGAGCTCATCAATAATTACCTTCTCTTCACATTGGTGTGTCAGTCTCACACCACACAACAGGAGGAAACTGAAGTCAGAGTCTCTGACTTTTGCAGATGATGCCTGAAGCTGCCCAACAGAGGCTCAAGGCACCAAGACAAAGACACAAAGTCATGTTCCCAATCTTGTCATGTGGCACACAAAACTCAGAGGATGCTCTGCAAAGGCAGAACTCGCCCAGGGAATACCTGAACAGCTTCCACACCTATGCCTACTTTGAGATTCCCAACATTCTTGTAACAGGTAAGCTCAGGAGAACTGGATTTTCTCTCTGCTTCATCTCGCTAAAAGAACTCCCTTCAGACTAGAACCAACATCTTCTGGCACAGAAAAGCTGTGAGCAAAACTGTTCCAACTATGGTGAGGACAACAAAACCCAACAAAAATCAGTGGAAAACCAACTCTTAAAGGAATTAACCCTCAGTTCCAGCCCCAAAGCAGAGTGACAATGCCTCCTGGGCAGTCTCCTGACCTGTGTTGCAGGGTGCTGCGTCGCAAGGCCTCGGAGCAGGCGCAGGATAAAAGGAAGTGCAGGTCGAGATAAGAACTTCTTCCACACGTCTGCATCCAAACTGCATGGAAAACAGAGGCAGCAGCTGAGGGGCAGTGTCCCAGGCAGCAGCATGGCTCCAGGCTGCAGAAAGGACTCCCTCCCTCCCTCCCTCCCCCGTGTCCCTTGTCAGCTCATTAATGAAGGGACAGCCACACTCCCACTTCCATGCTGTGCACGGCCACCGTGCCAACTCCCAGCCTGGGGATTTATGTCCATGAGTTGGCCACCAACAGCAAAAACTCTGTTGCTGTGCAACAGGAGGGAACAGGCAGGAAACACAAGGATTGTGGTATCCAAGGAATCAGCTTGGATGGGTATGAAATGGGAAGATTTCAGGCTTTTTAGCTCATCCCTGTATGTGCACTGCCTCCCCAGATCTCTGCATCACAGCTCTGAACGTGCACTCATTCATGGATTTCTTGGGAGATGGTGCTGATGGGATGAGGAGGATGTCCACATTAACCACACACATTAAATAGTGACTCTTACTTCTTTGCACTGGGAATGTGCTTTTTCATGTAATCCAGGGCATTCTGTGTAATTCCCTTCTGCAGGATGAGATCTTTCAGCTGATGGCCGTTGCTGTTGTTCTTTATTCCTGCTGCTATTTTACAGAAGCAGTCTAGGAAAACTTTATCATCTCCACTGTGCTCCTCATCGTACCTAACAAAGAGAAGAAATGGTAACTGCCTGTAATTCTCATTTTCATTATTACTGAATGATGTACCCGCCCCAGCTCAGAGACTCAGAAAAGCTACTCAGGCCCCTGTCACCTCACAATATTCTCTCAAGACCTACTTCTCGACCTAGAACTCACATAATTTTTTCAAAAATGCCTTAGAAGCAGAAGAGGAAATGCAGCTGAAGCCTGGCATTACACTGGAGTAAGCACCAGTGAGGAAATGAAGGTAGAGATGTGTCAGTAGAGCTGATCTCAGGTTTTAGCTGAACTGTGCCCACGTACTTATCAAAGTTACAGTAGGGCTTGAAGCGATCCACCAGGATCTGCATCTTCTCCATCTCCCCGAAGGACAGGTAGGGGATGATGCGCAGCAGCCCCTGCAGCACGCTCAGGTTGGAGCGCACAAAGGTGCTGTTGATCTGGTCCAGCAGCATCACCAGCTGGTCCTTGTCCCCTGTGAGGAGGAGGTTGCCCTGGGAAGGAAAAGCAGCAGGATTTACATTCAGGAATAAACCTACAAGGAAATCCTCACTCCGGTAAGCTGGAGGACTACTCCGGTTGTGAAGGGGTAGGCCCTGATAAAAATAAAACCCAGCCTTGTTCCCAAAGGTCTTGTGGGGTGATATTGATGCCTTAGGTTTTAACTTCTCTATTTTACAAATCCTGTACTGCCCAGTGTAACCCTGAAGTTTCATGTGGCCTGTTAGCTGCTGCTCTCTCCTGCTGGCTAGACACAGCAAACCTCTCTAGGTTTGCTTTTCAAGGACACCTCAATTGTCCTGGACCCCAAAATGTGTAAACTAAAAGCCTTTGAAGAGGAGAGGAAAACCTGGGTTAATCACATTGTTAGCTGAAGTTCTAATTGGAGAATTAACCCTGATATGCAAATGGACCAAACTTATAAGAGTGTGAAGAAGTCGTGACCTAGTGTCCATCTTGGGTGGAGCCCCCTGTAGCCTTTTGACTGCCCAGGGTGTACCTTTGAAGGCCCTTCAAATAAATACCTACTTTTATTCTCTTATTTTTGTCTAGCCTCTGTTTTCAAGGCATCAGTATCAACCCCTGTAGATGACACCTGGCTTATTCCACCTACTGTTAAAGCATTTTCCAGTCTAAAGTCTAGTAATTCCAACCCAAAACACACCAGATTCCTGTCCGCCCACAGCTTCAAAAGATGAGTGAGAAATTCTTCTTGTTCTCAGCCTAGTTGAGATACAATTTTATTCTCAATTAGCTGGAAAATCAATCATGTTTTCAACACATACAAGAACACTCCAAAAAACAAGGCCAAGCTGTGTCTTTTCTTGTCTCTCCCTGGCCTGTGGCCCAGAGCAGGAAGGAAAGGATCCAAGCAGTGCCTAACAACCTCACCCAACTGGGCAAGACTCATCCTAAGGAAGCCTTGCAGTGCTTTTGGTTCAGGGCCCTCCTCAAGCCCTTCCCCAAGGCCCACCAGAAGTGCAACAAGGGTCAGACTCCCTCAGCATCCCTGGGAGCAGGGATGTGCAAGCCTGGAATCCCTGGGCACTCACCTTGTCCTCGCTCAGAGGTTCCGCATTGGATTCATCCAGAATGATCTCCATGATGCTGAGCACCTGCTCAGCCACAGCTGCTCCCCCACTGTCCTTGCTCTCCTGCTCAGCCACCAGAGCCTGCAAGACATGGGGGCACTCATGGAACACCAGCAGTCACTGGTTTGGGGTGGGAAGAAGCACTGGAACACCAGCAGTCACTGGTTTGAGGTGGGAGCACTCAGGGAACACCAGCAGTCACTGGTTTGAGGTGGGAGCACTCAGGGAACACCAGCAGTCACTGTTTTGAGGTGGGAGCACTCAGGGAACACCAGCAGTCACTGTTTTGAAGTGGAAAGAGGCACTGGAATACCAGCAGTCACTGGTTTGAGGTGGGAGCACTCAGGGAACACCAGCAGTCACTGGTTTGAGGTGGGAGCACTCAGGGAACACCAGCAGTCACTGGTTTGAGGTGGGAGCACTCAGGGAACACCAGCTGGTTTAACTGCCCCCCACACCTGCACCCATAACAGGTAAGGAATGCCCCAAGGATCACTTGCAAAGCCATCACAGCAACATTTCCCATCTCTCATCGTTGCCACAAGGCAGCAGGGCAGTCAGAAGTAGCTTAAATCCATTGGAATCTGTGGAAAAAAACACTTCTGGAAGTCCAGGTTGTCCTTACCAAGTTAAGAGTCCCCAGCATGACATTCAGAGTGTTCATCTCTGGCTTGACCAGCTGCTGCCGGTTTATTTTCACCTTCACACAGTAACTGAAGAGTTTCAGCAGCACCTACAAAACACAGAGAAGGGATTTCCTATGGTACCTTCACAATGAGGGGGGAATTTTGCTGAAACTAAAGTAATAGTTTAATACAATAATACACCTGATTTCCAGACTTCTGGGGTACAGTACACCCCAGGTTTTTGCACCTATATATACATCTTAGCACAGCTCTGGTTTTCAGGTAAGGCCAAGGCAGAAAACAAAGTGGAGAAACCACTCCAGCAAGACAGGATTTAGTCTTACCAACTACTCAGCTTCTACAAACTTCAAGTTTTGTAAGTAATTGTTAACCAAGAGAAATGGGAGAGGGAAGGAACTGTTCCAGCTCAAGGGAGATTGTCTAAACCTCACAATGTCTGTGGCATTTTCCACCCCATAACCCCAGACCAAAGGGAGACTCACAGTTAAGAGGTGCCGGCCCTGTTTGAAGTCCTTGATCCCAGTCAGTCTGTTGAGCATGCACTCCAGGCCTCCACACGGGGCCATCACTCCTGCCATCTTATACACTTCTTCCTCATCCTCCTCCTCATCTGCAGGACAGACACAGCTGGTGAGCACAGAGCAGCCACAGGGACACGCTTGAGCAGTGCAAGCAGAAATGGAGAGCAGAGCAGCACACATTTACCAGCAATTGAAGTCACTTCAGTTGTATTGAATTCAAAAAGAATTTAGAGCAGGAAGATGAAGAAGGGCTGGGCAGAACAGTCCCCGTGCCACGCAAGCGCTCACATTTGAAGCACAGCTTTAAAGTGCTGTTAAAATCCCCCTTCACTCGAGGTGAAGCAGGTAAATGCAGCAAAAGCAACATCAATCAACTTTAAGCCCACTGCTGTGAGGATAATAATGTCATTGCTCTGCAGCAAACCTCAGATTTCAAATCTAATCCCAGCTTTCAGCAGACAAATGCATTACCAGTGGTGGAGTCGAGGGACTCGATGAATTCCTCCGTGGCATCTCCCAGTAACCCCCGCATGCGGTAAATGATCCTCATGGGCTCCCCCTGCAAAAGCAGAGCTTTTCATTAATTGCCTCTCTGGGCACTTGTACACAAGCCTGGTTCTGGTTTCAGGGTGTGCAGACACTCCAGCCCCAGCTCTGCCTTCAGCTGTTTCACCTGAGGATGGTAACACAGGGAAATCTTTCACTCCCTCATTCTCCCTTTCCCGAGATGAATTAAAAACAACAGCAGAGCCACCTGCAAAAACATCAGTAACTCATCCCTAGGTCTGTCCAGCTTTTCTTGGCATTGCCAATTAATTGATAGACTGGTAATGAACAGTCTCTTCCTCCTTACATCTCCTCCAAGTTTCCTTTAGCACCAGTGAAAGACTTAGCCAAAGAAAACAGGTTCATCTGCAGAGGAACACCTGCTTTCCATGGCAACCTTTCCTCAGAGAGTATGGCACAGCATGCCTGGGAAATCCAGGGAATAGGCACAGCCCAGGAAATGAAGCAGGGCAGGCTGATTGGATGAATGCTTCCCAAGAGATAAAATCTGCAGCGATGGCAAATGGAAGAGGAGTAAAAGGCAGTTTAATGAGCTTTCAGTAATTCAGTGCATCACTGAAATGATACACCCAAAAAAGCTGTGCTTTTACCCTGAGAAAGGGACAGTTTCCCAGATGCATTTCCAGCTGGAAATACTGACAGCATATCATGAAACTTTCAATTTTTAATCCATAGGTCTGA
The DNA here is from genome assembly GCA_013400515.1 of Erpornis zantholeuca. Classification (NCBI taxonomy): domain Eukaryota; kingdom Metazoa; phylum Chordata; class Aves; order Passeriformes; family Timaliidae; genus Erpornis; species Erpornis zantholeuca. Next base: position 246,136 of record VZTN01001417.1, on the reverse strand, counting down.
ATAAAAAGCAGAAAAGAAAAATCCCAGATTTGGGAGCAGGAGACCTTGCAAGAGAAAACCTGTCAGGGATCGCGCTAAGCCTAATGTGGAATAAGCAGTGCTTAATGTCACAGCAAATACATAAGCACAGGGAAAGCCCCGGGGGGAAGATCTGCTCAAAGGCCACGCTAGCGACCAGCAATTAACACCACAGGGGCCCTGGTAAAACGGCAGATGAACAAAAAAAGCCACTGAGAGACAAGGGAAACAAAAAGGGGCCTGAGGTTGCGTTTCTTGTGCGCCTGTCGCTCCCAGGGAACGGGAGCTGCGGCTCCAGGAGGTGCTCACAAAGGAAGACAGATGAAAGCTGTTCATCCACAGGAATGCTGAGCTAACTCTGCCTTTCACCATCAGAGCTGCTTCCCGGGAGAGCTCCATGCCGGCTCCAGCCCGGCATCCCACGGGAACAGCTCCTCGCTGCTCCCAGAGGCAGCACCAGGATCATTTCCACCAGAGACTGGAGCAGAATTCAAATCAGAACTCACAGATTAACACCAGCACCTCACTTCCCTTTCCAAGGTGGTACCTTACTAAAAGATTATCACTGTCACAAGGTTTGGGCTTGATTTTGCAGTCCTGAAAGCTTTGTTAGTGAAATAAAGCATTAATGAGACCCATTTTATCTTCATTCCCTGCTAACTGGCACTTTGTCTGAATTCCTCCCCATAAATGGTTTCAGGAAACTGAGGTTTCAAACATGATTTGAGGCCAGGAGGAAACGAGGAATGACCAAGAAATGCTGGGCAAATAGGTCTTGTTTGATGATCTCAAGTGCCTCTAAAAACATATTTTAGTGGACAAGATTGAGCCTAATGGCCTCAGTGGGAGTTTATTTCGGTGGCTAAAAGGAGAGAAGGGAAGAGCTTGGTGTGGACCACACCCACCTCTGGAACAAGCTCAGTAGGACATGGGGGACTGGACCCTTTAGACTGTCAGGTCCATTTCTTCATGTGAAAAACACTCAACAAATACTATGAAAAGCAAACTGGGAGAATGAATCTGCCAAGTGCCTGAGATCCTGATGGAAAACACCAGAGCAGAAGTGCAAATATGGAGAACCCTTGACTGTTCTGTGCATAAATAACTTGGGTTCATCCCCCAAGCACAGACTGATGAGCAATCTGGTGTCCCTGTGTGCACACACACATCAAACTGTCGTGTGCAGATGGAGTGTGAAATGTGCTGTGAAAGGCACTGCCAACGTTCAGCTCTCCCCAGGGGAACACAGGGAGTTTGCTCCTCAGGAGGAGTCACACGTGACACAGGATACAGCTCACCTGGGCCAGTGCTCTGCAATCACTCACGTTGCAAGGCTGTGCACAATCTGTCCTGACAGAGCACCAAAAGGTGCTGAGCAGTTACACCCAATAAATTATATGCCAGGAAATAAATCCTGACTCGTGTGATTTTGATTTTTCCCCTTTTTTTTTTGTTGGTATGAAGGACAGGTGCTCTGTGTTGTTAACATGTACAAAGGTAACACACACCTCGTTTGTGGGACACCACACCTTCTTGTAGACCTCAGCCACAGGCAGATCCAGACTGATGATCTTGTTGTTCACCAGAAGCTGAAAGGGAGAGAAGAACAAGTCAAGAACAAGCTCAGGTTGTTGCATCACCACCCCAGCAACCACCAGCTGCCCAAAACCAGCATCCCACAGGTCTGTGCAAGAAATTCCCACCTCAAGAAATTCTCACCTCCATCCCACTGTCGTCCTCCAGCAGAGCCACCAGGTCACAGTCCTGGCAGATCTTGTTCTTGATGTCCCTCATGAGAGGCCCAATGCCAGGCTCGTTACTGCTGTAGGGATTCCCTGGCATCCTGCCCTGCAGGAAGTCTTCCTGCTGGGGATCTTTCTCCAGAGTCACAAAGAACTCGGTGACTTCATTCTCTTCCTAAAGAGCAGCAGCAGAGACAGAGTGAGGAAGTTTTTCCCTAACCATGCTCCCATTCCTACAGAATTTTATGGCAGAATGTCCCTAAACCTTCAGTGCTTTCCCCACTGGTGCATCTGCTCTGCATGCCACACTCAGAGGATCTCCAGGATCGTTCAGTAACCAAATTCCTCAGGGAACTTGAATAGTGACCCCTCAAATGGGATACACTGGGATACACTGGGACACACTGGGATACAGGTCTGCACTGGCTAATGGCAAACCATGACTGCAGACACTGTTGTTCCTGGGAAAAGGGAACCAGATCTAGGGTTGCTAGAGGTGGCCGGTGGTGATTGTCCCCCTCTGTCACGAGACCCCACCTGGAGCACTGCACACAGTTCTGTGGCCCCTCAACAAAAAGAGGACATGAAACTGCTGGAGCAAATGCAGAGGAGGCCATGGAGCTGCTATGGGGAGCAGAGCACCTCCCCCATGGAGCCAGGCTGGGAGAGTTGGGAATGTTCAGCCTGGAGAAGAGAAGGTTGTGTGGAGGCCTCAGAGCACCTTCCATGCTGTGAAGGGGCTCCAGTGAAGCCAGAGAGGGACTGTTCATCAGGAACTGCAGTGACAGGACACAGGGGAATGGGTTTAAGCTGAAAGAGGGGAAATTTAGGTGAGAGATTGGGAAGAAATTCCTCCCGTGAGGGTCCTGAGGCCCAGAGAAGCTGTGGCTGCCCCTGGATCCCTGGAAGTGTCCACGGCCAGGCTGGACAGGGCTCGAAGCAGCCTGGGACAGTGGAAGGTGTCCCTGCCATGGCAGGGAGTGGAACTGGACAATCTTTAAGTCCCTTCCCAAAGCATTCCACGGCTCTGTTTAGGCCCTGTGACTCTGTGGGTGCTGCAGCCCTGCCCCACTCACAGGGTAGATGATGCTGCAGAGCCTCTCGAAGATGAACACGGGGGTCCGGTAGTCGTCAAGGCTGTAACGCTTGGCAGTCTCTATGCACACTGCCATGAACGCCTTGGTCTCTGACTCTGTGCCTGCCAACAAAAGGAAGTCAGTTTTATAGATTCCACTTTAGCTCAGCACATGCAGTAAATCCTCCTGCAGTCAGCCCCACACTTTGGTGCTCTCTTCTTTTGCGAATCCCCTCTGGGAAAGATGAAAGGGATTTATTGGTAGGGTTACTAGGAAAGCCTCTGCATGGCTGGGCTGCAGTAAACCAGCCCCATAAACAGGAGGAGGCTGGGATTCCTGGAAAATAAGAGGTGACTAGGAATGCTATTCAACTCTTCTGTGCCAACAAGAAATACTGGAAGCCATAAACCCCCCTGACTACAGCAGTCATTTAGAAAAGTTCTTTGTGTGGTTGCTTTTCCATCTTGGTTGATCCAAAGGCTGGATTTACAGAGCAGAGGTGGCTTTACCTGTTGTCATGTCCTCCAGCATCTCCAGCAGCATGTCCTGGGTCTCATCAATCAGCTTTGTCCTCTGCACCACCAGCTTCCTCAGGCACAGGTACCCATTGAGCACTGTGCCCACCAGCCGGCTCTTGAAGTGCCTTTTGATGGACTCCACCTCCACAAAGGAAGAGAGAAGACCTAGAAAGCCACAAAAATTCAGAGAGAATTTGATTTCTAAACTTCATAGCAGCAAACAGGGCACAGTATCATAAAAATGGCTTGTTCCAACTCCCATCAGTCTGTGGTTTAAAGCTCACTCCTGTGAACTGAGTGGTTGGAGGAAAAAGCCTTGGCCTGTCTTGTAAATTGTAACATATGGAAGAATAGTTTGGGAATGAGGAAAGAGCCCAAGGAGCTTCCTAAGCGCTTGATGCAAAATTCTGCACTCTTTGGCATTTTCCTGTTGCAAGCTATTCCAAAAGGAGATGATTGCTCCTCTTGTAATACTTTTAATACCTCTGATGATGTGAAATGACTTATCAGTGACGTCACCAAACTGGTCACTCCTACAATAAAGTAAAGAATCAGCAAACACAAGGATTCTTTCCCATGACACACTGATGAACATGCTGCTTCTTGCAAGAAGCCAGGCTTTGTGAATTCACCCACTAATGTCTGAAGAACGTGAAAGAGGATACAAAAAACAATGACCTAGTTCATGAGGTATTTCCATTTCCAGCAAATTTCTGAAAAAAGGTATACACCCTAGAAGATTAAAAAAGGCTCCCATAGAACAGGGAGGTAAGAACAACAGGGAGGAATAAAGCAGCAGTGTTTACAGTGGTGCCAGGGACTGTACTACATAATAAAGTGAAATTATTGAGCTTGCCTGGTGTGTTACCACAGTTCAGCTAAAAACTGACCATAAAAAATATGGAAAAATCCATTTAGGGATTAAGTGCTAAATCGATGGCAAAAAGCCAGTGCTGACAATGGCAACACAACTGAAGGAGATCTCTCTGCAATTCTGCTGCAGGCTGTCAGAGGACAATGACCACCCCAGCTCTAACCCTGCTGCAGGACCCCTGAGTACCTGTGAGACTCTTCAGGGCATATCCCTGCTGCAAATCCGTGCTGAGTGTTGCTTCCTCCAAGGCGAGTAAACGAGCTATTTCCTGAAAATAATTAACAAGCCTGTCAGGCCAAGACCCTGCAGTGCCAATAACCATCAGTGTCTAACACAGGGTGCAAAGGAACTCAGCACAGAAACTGAGCCAGGCACAGAGAAAGCACAATTGCACCAGCAGGGAGGGAAGGGGCAAAGGAGAGGAGAACTGCCACAAATATCCCCCTCATCTTCTCTCTGCACCTTCCTGCCACCACTGCTTGGCTCTAGTGGCCCTTCAGGAGGACTCAAGGCCACCACTGATATGAAAAATGTCGCCTGCCTGTTTGGAGTGCAGCAGGGATCCCCACAGAGAACTCCTGCCACTCTAAACACTGCAAACTCAGTGTGCTGCTTCTCTAGCAGGCTGCAATTCCCACTCCAGCAATGGCTGATCCTTCCCTGTCCCCAGGGGCTCTGAGAGTCTAGTCTGGGAGCTGGACAACAGCTTCCAGCTATGACCTGGTGCCAAGGCAGTGCAGCAATGTTTATAATCCCAGAGCAGTTAATTAAACTGCTGAGGAATTCTCCAGCTGGGGCTAAAACCCCCGTGGCTCCCTCTGTTCAGAGGTAACAGCACCAAAGTGTGAACTTGAGAATACTGGCAGGGTCAGCAACAGGGCACTGAACAAAGGGATGGAATTTCGAAGGGAATAAAAGCCAAGCTAACAGGTCATTTCCTGCACACAAAGCCATACCTTAGTGATGAGGCTGCCAATGTAGGGCAGAACCCCTCTGGCTGCCAGGTAGACCTTCCAGTGGGCAGGTTTGATGAGTTTCTGATACAGGGCCAGGTACTCGGCAGCACATTCGCCAGCAATGCTCAGCTCATCCAGGTAACTGCAAAGAGAAACACAAGCTGACAAGCCCTTCACAGCAACAAAAGGCATTCCAGCTTGAGGATACTGTGGAAAGAAAGAAAAAGCCTCCAGAAATGAATCCTCCCTGTTGTCCTTGCTAACAGCATCACTTGCTGGCTAAATTTGTATTTGTCCCAAAAAGGAGTTGACTGTGCTATCAGCATGAGCTGGGGTAAGTTACATCCCAGGAGTTGGAAGAGATTTCACCCCATTATTTTGCTGTTGAAGAGGTGGGGGAAGCGTTGGCCTCACAGCTGAACACCAGATCCTTACTTCTGGAAAAAGCACAGACTGCAACAGCTCATTGCCAGGCAGCAAACCCCAAGTCTGCCTAAATCTAAACCCTCTCAGCTAACTGAGTTAAAAAAATCCAGCTCAAAAAGACCCCTGAACTGGAGGTATACAAGGGAGAGGTGTGAGAAAAGCTGGAAGAAGGGAGAGATTCTGACAGGAATTGAGGACAAATACTTGTGGAGCTGCCAGGTGTGGCAGCACAGAATACCTGGTGAGGAGATCGAGGACTTGCTGCTTCCTGCTGGGGATGGTGGCCAGGGCCTCCACGATGGTGCAGGCAGCCTGCCTGGCAGCCTGGGTGGCAGGAGTGAACAGCACCTGGGGCAGGGGCAGGAAAAGTCTCATCAGCCCAGACTGATGGGCACAGATAAACTCGTGACAGCTCACAAAAAGGCACAGCACTGGGGCTGGTGGGTGGCCTGGTGGCAGCATTTCTTGCTCTCCCAGCACTTGGTTCTGGGACAATTCCTGCTCTGCTCAGCACCAGAGTGTTTGAAGAGTGCACGGTGTGGGTGACCTGCTGATCCACACACAAAAGAAGCAAAGCTTTGGTCCAGGACCCTCAGAGGTGCAGCTCATCAGGCAGGCAGGAGCACCACGACAAGGACAGGTTCAGAGTTTAGAGCACACAGGCTCCCAGATAAATGTTTGAGGCAGCATTTCTAAGGGAATAAAACTGCAAACCTGGCTTGGAAATAGAGGCAGTGAGTCCCTGAACAGCCCTGCACAGCAACTGCAGCAAACCAGCCACACTCTGAGCTCTGCCCCAGGGCTCTCCCCACCTTTACCTGCCGCAGCCAATTGTTGTGTCCCAGCTTGAGATCCAGAGGACAAGTCCTCTTCCCACGGCGGCTCATGAACTGCTTCCACTTCCAGACATATTTTTCTGACAAGTAGAGCTGGTGAAGCTCAGCTTTGCTGGGAGCTTTCCCGTTGGCATCTGCACCTGCAATATTGAGCAGAGCCCAAGTGAACTGTCACAGCCATGAACTGCAAACTGCCAGAGTATTTTTGTCTTCCCACTGGAAGTCGCCGAAGCCCAGCTGGGAAGCTGAGTGCTTCTCATCTCCTCCTGCTGCCATTTTCACTCCTGTGTGGAGCCATGCTCAATTCCAAGCCTCATGCAAATCCCAGAGCCTCTCTCAAGGAACTCCATCAGCTTTCCAGCTGGCTGGTATCAACTTAAATAAGCAACAAGTTTCATTTTTTACAGTCCCTGATTCTCTTTGGGCACAGGGCATTTTCTGCTTAGGGTTTGAGGCACACAGCCTGGAAAAGTCAGTGCTACAACTCTAAGGACTACATGTGAGGATGATATCAGATGTCAAAGGACAGAAGCCAAGACCACTCCACAGAAGCACATTCCACATGAAACCTGGGGGGACACACATGTTCCTGCACAGAACTGCAGCAGGTCACAGGCACAGGAGTTACCTCTGGCAGGGAGGCACTTCTTCCAAGCTTCATATGATGCCTTGGGGTCCCTCTTGAGCCACAGCTGAGCTTGGGCATGGATTTCATTGCTGTAAGGCTTCACAGTGGTGAGAGCATCCATGGGCACATCCTAACAAATAAAAAAGCTCTGTGATTCTTCAGAAAGCCACAGGCTGCTCCCAAAAAGTAACTCCTGAGGTGAATCACTGGGGCTGGGCCATGAAGAGGCAAATGCAGCTCTGGGTAATACAGTGTGTGTTAATGGTGAACTAAAAGAGATACTCAGTTCCTACTGAAATATCAGTAAATCCATCTCTGACATCCATCTGTGATTAACAGACAGGCAGATCAAAGCAGAAAAACACCCTCTCTCCTGCAAATCTAATCCTGAACTAAAATCATCAGCAGTCAATCAATATATTTTTATGAGAATGGTAGCCCTGTATTTAAAAATCTAAGTCAGAAGTACTTGATTCTATCAAATTTAGATACTTGATTCTACAAAGCTGCTGAAAGCACCAAAAGCCTGCCCAAAACAACCAAGCTGCAGCTTTGAAGTAGCTCTTTCCCCATGCCTCAGATCTGAGGGGAAGAAAGCAAAGCCTGAACAGCAGTGGTCAAAGTCACCAAAACCCAGTGAAAAACAGAAAGCAGTCACCTGTAATTTGCAGGGTGTACAGACCAGAGTCAGGGCTTGTGCTCCCCTAGGAACAGTGATCAGGAAAAGCAAGTCCTGCCTTCCTCACAAACTATTTCCTCACTGAGATCAGTGTGCCTGACTTCAACCAGCAAATTCTCATTGTTTTGCTCAGCCTCTAAGGCAGTACCTTGTTTTTCTTGCTGGTTGGAGCAGGTGGCTTGATGAGCTTCTGGAGGATGCGCAGGCACATGAGGGTGATGTTTTCAACAACCACCGGAGTCTTGATGTTCACTGCCATCAGGAAGAGGCTGAGAGCTGAAAGACAAACAGGGATGTTCATTATCCTGTGAGAGCTGCAGACAGGACACACCTCCACAACTCTACACAGCACATGAAATGGGTTTAGAGGTAGAAATCTGCCTGTATTTCCTGGCCCTGGGCACAGCACTGGGAAAGGAAGCTTTGGCAGTGTTGTGTGAACTCACCACAGCGCAGCCGGAGCTCCCAGCAGCTGTCCTCCTTGGAGATGGAGTCTGTCAGCAGCAGCATTTCGTACTGGAGGCTGCTTGCCTGCAACACAGTGTTCGAGGTGTTGGGGGTGCCCCACTCCTTGCTGCCTTCTCACCTTTATTAAACTCACGTTATTAAGTTAATTTAATCCTATGCACACTTGGGGTGACTGGTAACCTGCTGGAGAGGGAGCAAAGCCAAGACAGGGAACTGCCTGATGAAACTTCAGCATGTACCTGTACACAACATTTTGTGCTTTACTCTGACATTTATCTCATTTCCTATCAAGGCTCAGTTTTTTTCTTACAAACAGACCATAAGAGAGAATATGCAATGATTAGAATACACCAGCAGCACAGAGGGGCAGAACAAAGACAAAGGAAAACACTGGAGTCTCTCACCAAGTCTGGATTTGCCCAGTGTCCCTTCAGAGCTGCAGAAACCTTCCCGATGATCAAGTCATTCATTTGCTGAGTGGCCTCTGGATTGTCCCTGATTCCAGGAAGAAAAAGAGAACACAGTTACGCTCTGCTTGTACTAAATGCCAAAAGCTCCTGGGATTTCAGCTTAGCTGCTAGTAAACACACAAGGGGCTGGAGTTGGAGGTTTCACTTTGCTGTGTACAATACACCCGTGGCAAGGGGTGGAACTGGGTGGTCTCTGAGGTCTCTTCCAGATCAGACCACTTTGTGATTCCGAGGTAATTCTGATGCCAGAATGATTCTTGCTTTTCCTTTTATACCCCTCTTACATACTCTTTTATAGTTTTCTGTATTCTTAGTTCTTTTAGCCTACATGCTTGTAACTTTCCAAGTCTGACAACTCAGCTCAGACCCATGGCACTGTTAAACCAGGAGAGCAAACATCCTGGGAGCCCCAGACACCAAGGGCCTCTCCAGAACACATTTTGTAACCTCAGACAGGCCCAGCCAGGGGGAAGGTTCCTCAGAATGGGGAGTTCACTCAAGCCTCTCACTGGGGAATCTTTGATAGATGTGCTAATTAGCAAGGCCTATAATTGTGTGCATTTCGGTGTGTGGGTGCAGTGTGTGCATTTTTGGGGCATTCCACCTGCACCAAGTGCTGCACCCAAGGATCCTGAAATAAATCCCAAGGGAAAAACCCCTTTTCCCCATAAACCGTGTTTGGGTTTGCATTTTAAAACCAGGGAAAGGCAACAAGTCCCTCTGTGGAGCTTTCCCGAGGGCAGGGCTCTTCCAGAGCAGCTCTCACCTGGTCAGCAGGCACATGAGCTGCCGCACCTCCTCGCGCATGGCGGCCGCGCCCCGGCGCAGGTTGTAGTCGAAGAGCTCTCGGATGAGGCCCTGGGCCACCAGGATGTGCCGGATGGCCCCGTTGGTGGCCAGGGCCCGCAGCAGGGTGATGCAGTGCTCGGTGACGGCCGAGGCGCAGCCGTAGCACTTGGTGGAGGAGGTGTGGCCGCAGCCCAGCACGGACAGGGCGCGGTACTGGCTGGCCGTGAACGTGGGCTGAGCGGAGCTGCGCGAGGACTTGGTGGCCGCCTCGCGCTGCTGCAGGTCATACTCCAGCAGCTCCTTCCGGGAGGCAAACACTTTCTGGGAACACAGATGGGGAATTCTGAGCCGGCACATAACGCCACAGATTATTCTCACTGCGTGTTTTGTGGAGAAACATTTTTAACTGAGTGTTTCCAAACTTGAAATCCTTCATGGCAATGGTAGACTTGGGAAGTCCATTAGGAATATCAGCCTAACTCCCAGTTATCTGCCCTGCTGTGTACACTACATGCAATGTAACGCTGGAAATGTGACAAATCCATAGTATTAATTACTATTAATACTGGCAGAGCAAGCCAGAGTAATTTATTCTATAAAGAAAGAGCTAAATATGTTATTTAACATGCTTAAACATCACAGCCAAAAGGACATTCATGATGTAGCAGGTTTTTCAGTGTTTATGTGAGCTGTTGAACACAAATAAAGATATTTAATTTATAAAACACTTCTGTAGGTCACCTTTTAGACTGGTATGTTTTCAAACACTTTGGATACATGAAAAAATTCAATTCTCTTTAATTAACCATCTGTTCAGTCTCCTGCTCTCCATGATGTAGCTGCTGAGAAAACCAATTTCACAAGCTAGCTGGATTTTTAGTAATTAATACATAGGTTTTCGAAATTATTATTTTATTATTTCCCTGAAAATATGCAGCTGATCACCTCTTGCTAATGATATCATTAAATGAAGAATGGCAACATCCTGGTTTTTTATTTCTAATGAACACCTGACCCAAATCCAAAGCAAAGCACATCGTACCTGGATGATTTTGGAAAGTTCATCGAAGGAGTTCTTGCAGTCCCCACAGTACTCCTGGGCTAACTGCAGGATGTACCTGTTCACACTGGCTGAGGTAGAACTGATCCCTCCACTGCTGCCCGACTCATCCTGGAACAGGGGAAAGCAATGAGGAATCCCACATGGAGGCTGCCCACAAAAATAACAACCACAGAGCAGCGTCTGAGGCAAGGACTGCCTTGGGCAGGGTCACAGCCAGTGTGTCCCAGCCTCGAGGTCTGGGCAAGCTCCACTTGTCCCTGGTTACCTGGGGCTTTTCAGGGGCTGCCTCGTTCACTTTGCACAGGAGGTTCTCCAGCTGTGGTCGGTGTCCCATCAGCTGGTGATACACCCTGTCAGCCTTGTCCAGCAGAGTGTTGATGTTTGTCACTGCCTACGAAGGAAAAAGGAAACTCTTAGTTCATATTCAGAACTACAACCACCATGCTCCAACTCTTTTCTTTTGTCTTTCTTTCAGGGGAATAAAAGAAATCACTAAATGGTGACCCTGCAGCCTGAGCACACCCTGTGACACTGCACTGAGCACATCGATCCTTTGGACAGGACATGGAGGTAGTGGGTTCTTCATTCCTTAGCAGGGCTCCTCAGGTGGCAAACAGAATAACCCAAACCCATCCCCTTCTACAGCAAGGCCAAGAGATGCAGTCAGTTCATACATGAGGCACCGAACGTTGTCTTTTGACGAATTTCACATTTGGTGGAGCAGGACAACAAACACAGAATGCATCAGTTAGTGAGGAGCCTTGAAGGAGCACTGATTTTGACAGGGGATGGATCCCTGCTGCCCCCCACACTGCTGACCTGGCCAAGAGCTCCAGCATCTCCTGCCTGCCCCTGCTGCAGCCTCACCTTCTTGCGATCCTCCTCGTTCTCGATGGGGTCCACGGCGCAGCAGGGCTTGGCGTAGAGCATGAAGTCGAAGCGAGCGTATTTACAGAAGCCGCAGGCGTTGCACAGGAAGGGATCCTTCTCGTCATAATTGATGGACCTGAAAGGCAAGGCAGCAGCTCAAAACCTGCACCTTGAGGCAACTGAGGCAATGAAATGAACTGAACAGACTTAGGTAAAAGAGGTGGGTGACTCTTAAAACATCTCAGTGACCAGACTGCCCTGGGGAAGGGAAATACACGAGAATCAAAACCTACAGGAAAAATCCTTACAGCAGTGCCACATTCTGGCTGGAAAAAGCAGGAACAGAATCTATTCCTAACAATTCTACTTTAATGGCAGCAATTCCCAGCAGAAAGTCAGGCTGGGGCACTGTGTCCTTTAGGAGAACACAGATAAAGGAACTGTTCTGGTTTGTAGGGTCTGGCCTTTGCAGTGGTTCTGATTGCAGGACTTCTTACCCCACTGCACACCAGGGCAGCACAACAGGACTGATTTACAGCTCCCAGAACTCAAGAAGGGATGTGGAAACCCTTCCACACACCAGCAGTCACCAGGAAAGATCCTCCTAAACACCTCGAATCCCGGGAGAATTAGAGAGGAATATAGGACAACAACAAGGGGAAAGAGATATCAGATAAGGAGATAAAAGCAACAAAAGGGAAGGATTTCTAAGGCTGAAGTGGAAGTGTGAATAGCACACAGTAAATTACCCCTGAGCCTGCTCTGAATGAGGAGAGCACAACAAAAGCCCTGAACAGAACTGTCTGTCCAGCCCCAGCCAGCGATCCTGGGGGAACCCCTGCAATCCCACAGCTCAACTCCAGCCTCCAGCCCAGGCAGGCCAAAAATAACCTGCTCCCAGGAATTCTGTGGTGTGAACTTGGAGGGCTTGATGTGAAACTTCAGCTCTGTGAGTATTGTGCTCACAGGCTCTCTTTGTTAGCCTGAATTACATTAAATCCCTGTAAGCCTGTTTTATACTTCCCCACTAATTTGATTGTGCTTGTATTAACCAGAGTGGGGGATTTACATGGCAGGGATGTGGGGCACCCGGCAGGGCTCTGGGGGACACACCTGCAATGGTGGCACTGCTACACACACTGGGGACACACCCACACCTGCACTGGTGGCACTGCTATACATACTGGGGACACACAGAGACACTGGTACATGATCTGGGGACACACCGTGGCACTGGTAGATGTTCTAGGGACACTGGGGACACACAGACCTGCACTTGTGGCACTGACAGACATACTGGGGACACACACAGTGGCACTGGGGACACCCAGTGACACCGTGGGTACACACCAACCTGCACTTGTGGCACTGGTACATGTTATGGGGATACAAAGTGACACTGGTAACACAGACACCTGCACTTGTAGCACTGGTAGACATTTGGGGGTCACTCAGAGACTCTGGGGACACCCACTGACCCTGGGGTCACAGCCACCGGCACTTGTGGCACTGGTAGACATTCTGGGGTCACTCAGTGACTCTGGGGTCACAGCCACCAGCACTTGTGGCACTGGTAGATATTCTGGGGTGACACACAGTGACTCTGGGGACACACTCAGTGACCCTGGGGACACCCACTGGGGTCACAGCCACCTGCATTTGTGGCACTGGTAGACATTCTGGGGTCACACACACTGACTCTGGGGACACACTCAGACCCCGTGGCGACACCCAC
>VZTN01001417.1:181150-232359 GCA_013400515.1 Erpornis zantholeuca | reverse complement strand
CACCCACCTGCACTTGTGGCACTGGTAGACGTTCAGGGGTCACACCCACCTGCACTTGTGGCACTGGTAGACGTTCTCGCCGCAGTTGCCGCACACGCCGGGGTTGGCGGGCACGGAGGCACTGCAGCGCGGGCACTGCAGGGTCTCGGTGGATGCCTGGTAGTTCTCGTAGAAGTCGGCGAACTCGATCATCAGGTTGGAGGCCACGATGGGCAGGGGCAGATCGATCTTCACCTCTGTCTGTCCTGGCGTCAGCTGCACCTTCTTGGCCTTGTGCCAGCGAGCCGGCCTGCAGGAGGGGAGGGAGGGGAGGAAAGAGAAGGAAAGGAAGGAAAGGAAGGTTTTCCAGAGGGAAGTTCCCTCCCCACCCACGTGTGAGGAGAAGCCAAATGCAACCGTCTCGGCTCCAAATCTCCTTTAACTGGGATGAATGGAGAGCAGTTTTAGGATTCGTTTCCTTAGCTTCTGTATTGACATGATATGTAGCCAGAAATACATTTTAAGCCTTTATCCTCTTCATAGAGAGAGACTGTTTGGGATTAAAGAGCTGTTGATGCCTCATGGAAAAACTTTAATTCTACAGACATTTTCTAGGGATTTTCACCTCCATTTTTTTATTAGTAAGGACATTTGCATGAAAACAGGATATTTATTTCTTAAAGATCTCATCTGCTCCCACTGCTTATTCTCAACCTGAAGTCAGAATCCTCTCTTTGTGACATCATAATCCTCTCCACAGCAGCCACTTGTGATGTCACAGAGGATTAAGACTTCAAATAAGCAATAAGCGGCAGGCACAGATTAATCCCTAAGCCAGAGAGATCTGATTCTGGTGAGAACATCTCAAGAAGTAAGGAGGGGAAGCACATAAGCAGGACTGGCTCCAGACTGAGCAGTGTGTTGAAAAGGAGTCATTTCTGGTAGGTAAAGCAGAGCTGGGAGTGAGATCATCCAACTTCTAATTTTAATTCTACTCTGTGGCTTCAAACAAACAATGTTAATGCTTTCAGCATTCCTGGACATGCTGCGAAGTCCAAATCCCTTTTGGAGTCAAACTACCCATGGAGTGCTCTTGGTATTACTACTGGTTCCACACAATGCAGTCAAGTGCTTAAAAGCGAGCCTGGACAAAGTTGGAATCCACAGATTTTAGAGACATTTTTTCAAGCTACAGAGGAAATCTGGACCTTTTCTTCAACAATTGTAGGGGATTCAGAACAGTCCCACCCAATGTGGGCTGAGAGTGATGAGTGACAATCTAAGGATGAATCTTGGGGAAAACGAGAAGCCAAGGGAATGAATCAAATTCAGAGACTGCACACAAAACATGATGAACGTACTTGTTCTTCAGCTCCACGATGGCCTGCACGGTCCTGTTGTTGTAGTAGAGGTTGATGGTTCGCACCATCTTGGTCCGTTTGAGGTCTCCAATCTTCACTGTCACCTTGCTGATGGTGTGGCTGCCAATGAGCTTCACCACCTGCTGCGTGGTCGTGTAGCGCGTGTCCACTTTGATGGAGGAGAGCTTGATGTACTGGGGAGACAAATCAAGGAGTGCTGCCTGTCTGAGGGCATCCCAAAACCTCAGGGACATGGGAAACCACAGCTGGAAAGGGCTGAGGTCCCTGATGTACTGGGGAGACAAACCAAGGACTGCTTCCTGTCTGAGGGCATCCCAAAACCTTAGGGACATGGGAAACTACAGGTGGAAAGGGCTGAGGTCCCTGATGTACTGGGGAGACAAACCAAGGACTGCTGACTGTCTGAGGGCATCCCAAAACCTTAGGGACATGGGAAACTACAGGTGGAAAGGCTGGGATCCCTACCACAGGAAAGGATTTAACAATAGCAGTTACAGCTGGTGTCATGCAGAGCAGCTGGAGCTGTGCTGGGGGGTTTAGGTTGGATATCAGGGAAAGGTTCTTCCCCCAGAGGGTGCTGGGCACTCCCCAGGCTCTCCAGGGAATGCCAGATCTCCACGAGTGTTTGGGCAGCGCTGCCAGGGATGCCCAGGGTGGGATTGTTGGGGTGTCTATGCAGGGCCATGAGTTGGATTTGATCCTTGTGGGCCCTTTCCAGCTCAGGATATTCCATGATTCTGTGATTCCAGGGTTACTTACACAGAAGGGCACCTCGGGATTGTTGCAGACAAGGCAAGGATCACTCTCCAGGTAGTAGCCATCGAATTCCACAAGCCCAGACAACGTGCTGGAATGGGGGAACAACACTGACACACAGAACTGGGCATTTGCTATGTTTAAACGTGGGCCAATCAACCAGAACAGCTTTAAATTTCCCCCAGCCCCAATGTGTAACAGAACTGTTACAATGTAAATCACACTGGAAAAAAATGGTTTTAACTAAGCAGCATTTTCAGTGTAATTATCAATGCCAAGGTGGGACCAAGATCACAACACTTAAATCTGCAAATCTCTACTCTCCAGTTGGGACTAAAATTTGATAACATTTACTGACAGTGAAAGCAGAAGAGCTAAAGCCAAGCCCTGCTGGTGGGGCACAGAATGTCAGGTTTCCACCTGGCAGAAAGGATTCTGCTGTTCTCCCAAGCCCAGCAGACACAGAACCTCAGCAGGGTCCCTCCCCAACAGCACACCATCAGCAGAGCTGGGTATTCCCCCATGGATGGAGCTCAGCTGGAAAGCCCTTCAGGGACAGGGATCAAAGGCAGAAGTGACTCACTTGTAGATGTTGGAGTTGGGGTGGTTGGTGAGAATGTGGTTTTGAGTCCGGAGGATCTCTACAGCCTTTTGGGAATATTCCTTCAGCTGAAAAAAACAGCCCCCAAAACAATGCTTTTACTGCAACACAGACACAAATATTCCTCATCCTGTGGTGTTCCAGGTCCCCCAGAAGAGGCACACGCTACACCCATAGGAATTTATGTGTTTAAATCATTACCCAGGAGTGTAATGGATCCTAAAATTAGAGATTTACACAATTGGTGCTGTTTGTCAGTCAATCAGTACAAATGCCTGCCAAGATCTGTACAGCATTCCCAGCTCTTTAACCAGAGTCATGCAATTATCAATGGGTCCAAATGATTTGTTCCCAATCCCACCGATCCCCTAAAAGAGGCCATCACTTCCTTTGCTCAAAAACCATGGTTACAAAAGATTTCTAAGAACTGCAATATCAAAAATCTGCCAATTGGAGCTGCCAGATCCACAAAAGCCTCCCATGGGAAAGGAGTCTGAGAAATCCTTCTCTTTTGTCACTCTTGTCTCCTAATCTGTTATCTCTTCCCCCTTACTGTTGTCAAATATTCCTCTCAAATCTTTCCCAATAAATAAAAAACTCACCAAGATAATTTCACCCCCAAAACAATAAAACAAAAATTCTCACTTCCTAATTTTTTTAAGGATCCTGCTTTTTTTTTTAACATGAAAGTTCTAGAAACATAAAAAGCTTCCACCAGAAGCTCCTCTGACAGAAAATCTGTCCCAGCTGTACCATAAATGAGCACCTGGGATGCTGTACCTCCCTTCTGGAATGCCACTGTACCTTTTTCTCAGTCTGCTGTGTTTTCAGGGAGAAGTATCCCAGGAGATCTACAAACTGGGCAGCCTTTCTTCCATAGGCTGGGAGTTCTGGCCAGATGGACCACATGAGATCCAGCAGTAACTCCTGCTGAGACTTGTTGGAGTTCCTGTTGAGTGGATCACAGACAGTCAGGCTCCTGAAGGTGGCACAGATCTTGTGCAGAAGGAGAACACAAGCTCCAGTTCACCAAACAGGGAAACCACCATCCTGAAGAGTTCCCAGGGCTAAATCCCACCATTCCTTGAAGCCAGCTGTTTTCCAGCCCTCCAAAAGGAAAGCAGCTGTTCTGCAACAACTGAACAGAGCTCTGAAGGAGTCCAGCCCCCTGAAGAGCTCCTTTCCCTACACAACTCTCAACTTTTTACAGTGTGAGTCTGGATCTGCCTCAGAAATTCATGTGGCTCACAAACACCTGCTCCTGGTCATGCCAGTGGTCAGATTTTGCAGGCACAAATAAAATACTCCTTGCAGGTGACAACTGAGATTGATCATGGGTAAATCACAACTTCTACCTCCACCCCATAAACTGCAAACCAGTGAGGGCAGTTCCAGGGGGGACCAACACCTGCAGGCTCCAGCAGGGAGGGGGGCTTGGCACTGACCCAGCCCCAGGGCAGCACCAAGGCCAAGGCCAGGCTGCCCAGCTCACCTGTAGATGTGCAGGGCCAGGCAGTGGGCCTGCCACCTCACTGAGGAGGAGTTGGATTCCAGCAGGAAGCAGCGCAGGAACTGGATGAGGGTCTCCTTGTCAGCAAACTTGTTCAGCTGGTTCACCAGGGCCGTGCACAGCTGGTCTTCCTGGCTGCCTGAACCCTCACCTAAGGACACAGGGATGGCTTTAGGGAGAAGATAAATGCAGCATTTCACAGGCAGGTCACTCTCCTATTTCACAGATCACAGAGCCAGGATTATAGGGACAAATGACAATGTAAGTTTAACATTCCTGTCTTTTTCAGAAATATAACCTAGTACTCCTGACTAACAGGAAAAAAACTGCTGGGAAACTTGCCAGTGAGGACGTGAGAAATGTGCTACACATTCTGATAAAAAGGAAAGGATTGACCATGAGGCACTGAAAAGACTCACAGAGAACCATCTGATGGTGAAAGCCAAAGCGGTTCCTTGAAGAAAAGCCAAGAGAGAATTTATGCCCATGACTTTTATAGGGAAGCTTAATTACTTTCCCAGGACTGTGGATATTCATTAAGCAGCAGCCCTGGCTCCAGCAGAGCTTCCAAGTCAGCCAGAGGAAACAAGTCTGAACACAATCACCGAAGAGCAGAGCTAACTGGGTGTGCATCCCCAGGATTTGTTTTAATCCTTGTGAGCATTTCAGCCTCCTACAACCCATGACAGGCAAGTTAAGTGGAAGCTGCTTCATCACTAAGTTAGGTAACACCATTAGACAACTTCAAACACACTCAAGGCAATAAACATAGTGCCTTTGGGATGTCCTCAGCATGTGATTTCAGCCCAACTCTTGGGACACACTGCTTCACCTTAGTCCCATCCACACACAGAAAACTGCTCCTCTCTCCTGATTGTGGCTGTGGGTGGCCCTGCCATGAGCGACAATCCTTCCCCAACAGCAGGATTTATCACCCAGTTCTTTCTAAACAGAGTAAGAAAGGCTGTGAGGAGCAGACTTGTTCCCTGAAACCACCACAGAACAGGGCCCAGCTGCCTCTCACCCTCTCGCTCCTTTTCCTTTTCCTCTTTCTTGCTCTTTTTGGTGGAGGATTTGCTCTGTGCTGCCGCCTGCCCAGAGCCTGATGCTGCAGGGGCAGAGGTGGAAGAGGTGCTCGAAGATCCAGAGGATGAAGCCACAGACAGCACTTTGCTGCCACACAGAGCACAAGACAACAGCTGCAGGAGAACTGGGGACACTCCTTCGTCTACCAGGAAGCTGACTTGGAGCAGGAAATAGAGAACCGCTGTGGAGGGAAGGAGAAAATGTTTCAATCACAGAATCATGGAATATCCTGAGCTGGAAGGCACCCACAAGGATCAAATCCAACCCCTGGTTCTGTACAGACATCCCAACAATCCCACCTTGGGCATCCCTGGCAGCGCTGTCCAAAAGCTCCTGGAGCTCTGGCAGCCTCTGGGCTGGGACCATTCCCTGGGGAGCCTGGGCAGTGCCCAGCACCCTCTGGGGGAAGAACCTTTCCCTAATATCCAACCTAACCCTGCCCTGACACAGCTCTGTGCCATTAAAGCCTGAATTAAAAAAGAAAGAAAAAAAAAAAAGAAACCCCCCCTCCAACCTAAACCAAAAAACCTTTGTACATGAGGACCAAACTCTCAGAACTGTCCTGTCCTTACACCATAGAAGCCTAATACTGGGCTACACCAGGGAAAGTAGCTCATCCCAAATTACTGTCTGGGACAGAGGTAGCACAAGCAAGAGAACACAGATCTCCTGTTCCTCCAAGTTCTCCATTACACCGTATTTTGCTCCTTAGCCAAGGCCCAGATGCAATTAGGGCACTGGGATAATTAGTACTGGGAACAGTTCCGTCCTAACAGGACTCTCAGCTGTGTGTCCCCTTCCCTGCTGAGCTGCCCCATCCCAGCTGCCTTGGTCCCAAGCATGACCCCACTGCTCCCCCAAACCCTGCAGACACAGAACTCACAGTCATCCTTGATGCAGAATTTCTGCCAGTTCACAGTTCTCTGCGTGGCAATCTCTGCACAAGCCTTTAAATGCTCCATCTGCAGGGACAAAGGGACAGGATCAAAGAGCACGTGAGCATTCCTGGCACCCCTATGGCACCCCAAGGCCCTTCCCTTCCCTTACCAGGGAGATCAGGGTGTCGTACTGCAGGGCAGAGCCCGAGCTGGCAGTGACCACGCTGGCCCTCAGGAAGATGCCCTGCTCCTCCAGCAGCTTTTTGATGCCCCGCACGTGCGAGTCCAGCGTGTGCAGGTCCCGCAGCTGCCGGTACTTGTCCTTGGAGCCGCAGATGAACAGCAGCAGCTTGCGCACCTGGCGGCGCACGAACGGCGTCTGCTGGATCATTAGGTACTGCAGAGAGAAGCCAGGGCAGCGTGAGCTCACCGGGGGCACACTGGCCAGCAAAAATGTGTGTTTTCTTCCAAAAAGAGAAGAAATGGGACGTGCATTCACCCAGCTTTAAGGTACTGTAAGTCCCAGGTGGAAGAAACACTGCACAGCAGCACTGCAGCATCCTGAAACCACTGCTGAAAAGCAGCCCTTGTCATCTCCAGCCTCAAATAAACAACCAACCAAGTCTAATTAAGAAATCCTATCTCATACTTGTGTAAATATAAGATAACTTGTTATGCAAAGTAGGAAGCAAACTGAGAAGACAAACTCCAAATATCTTGCCAATTTCCTTTTTAAGGCCCAAGTACCAACAGCTGAGCATGATGTTACATTTTTCCATCTCACAGCAGGTTTCCTCTTTAAGTTTTGTGGCAGCAACCACTGAGTTCCAGGAAATAACAGCAACCTTATTTTTCATGTATGTTTTCCTACAGATTCCTGTTCAACGGGAACAACACAAAGCCAGGAGTTCACCTTCTTTCAAGGGGATTAAAAATACAAGATGGAGCTGAGATCAGCTCTGCAAAAGCTCATCTCTCCCATGAAATAAATCATTACTGGAGTTTTCTTGTGGAAATCTGCAGGTGTATCCTGTTCTTGCTTACCTCAGACAAAAAGTAGAACCAGGAGTGATCGAAGATGGGTGGGGGGATGCGGGAGTTTGTGTCTGCAATCTTCTTGATCTGGTAGGGCAGGCGCAGCACCATCTCTGTCAGAAGCTGAGTGTAGGCCTCAAAAACATCTGCAGCGTGACCCTGGAAGCAAGAGAAATCCCTCAGGCTCTGGCTCCGAGCACATCCAGTGCACTGTCATGACAAGTGACAGGGTGCTTTTGCTGATTTTCTAAAAACAAGGGATTTCTGCCCCTTCGCAGCCCAAAGAACACTCCCAAAATGATGAGTAAAAACCTGCACAAGGCCTTGAACTGGATGGCAGCTATGAGGATGCACTAAGCCAGTCTGGAGTAATAAAGCATTTCAACTTGGGAGCTTTCAGCTTAGAAGACATGCTTACATTTAATCAGGCTTTTTGCAGTGCACCTGTACGAACACCAAAGCGTGGCACGAAGGCACCACAGCGGTGGCACAAGCTTGGGAATTACTCTGGAAATCCCCATCCACTGCCCCACTTCCTTGCCACACTAAGTTCAGGAATTCTGCCTGCCAAGCACAAGGAGTCACGGGCTGGAGCAGCTTCCCTTCAGGATGATTAACAATTCCCCAGGAACAGTGACAGCAGCTCCACAGGACTCCTGCGTTAGGAGTGCACTGAGGGATGCAGGGAGCTGGGCTGCCCTGTGAGAACTCGGAGCACTCCCAGTTGTAACTTTGTGCTAAAAGATGGATTTTGGTTGCTCTAAGAAGGGTGAACTCGCTGTGCAGGGCTGCTTTCCCCAGCTCTGTGCAGCCTCCTCCCAGTGCAGGCCCTGCCCAGCTCCCAGCACAGGGCAGGACTCACCTTCACGTACTGGCGGAGGAAAAAGGGGCTCATGTCAGGGGGAGAGGAAGTGGTGTGAGGCTTCAGGAGCTGGCTGGTGGCCACGGGCTCCTCGTCGTTCTGCTGGCTCTTCCAGTACTCCAGCAGGGACTTGAGCACGTGCAGACAGTAATCAACAGCACCAGAGCTCAGCAAGGCAGCGGCTGTGGCACTGGAGATCAGGGAGGAAGCCTGGAACAGAGGGAAGGAGGTGGATCAGGAACACACCTGGGAAGCTGCACTGGGAAGAGCTGGGGCAGCCCTGAGCACCTGCTGACAGCGTGGGCAAGAGAGCAGGTTTGGATGAAACTTTGCAGGCAGCTTTTAAGTTTGGGGTTTGTTTGAGGTTGGGGTTTTTTGGGTTTTTTTGTGTTTATGAAGAGCAACTCAAATATTTACAGAGACTCTTTTGAACAAGTGCTTAGTAAAGGAAAACAAATAAAATCTCCTCTTAAGTCTAATCTCCCCTCGACACATGTGCCAGAGGCCACTCTGCTATGGATTAGACGACTAGGGCTTTTTTCCCTTCCTTTTTTCCCCCTCCCTTCTTTTTTTTTTAAAGTTGGGATTTCTATTTGTTTATCTGGGATTTGGCCAGCTGGGCGTGAATCCTGGTAGAGAAAGAGTCCCTGTTGCAGCTGCCGCTCACAGGCTCTGCTCCACCCAGGTATTGCTCCACCTGCATTCTGCAAGACGAGGAGCTTTGATTTCTGTGGGAAGCTCAAGTGAATAACAAAGGCTGGAGAAAAAGCTACTGTAAATAAAACTATTAAAGCAGCCCTGTAAATCCAAACAAACCCCACAGCTCATAAGCTCATTAAAATTTGATGCAGTTCAGACTAAATTTTTTAACCTCTATGCTTTTTTATTAATCTCCTTCCCACCACACATACTGCTTTTTATGCCTTATTACTGTACCTTTTAGCAACAAATATCTAAGGAATCCTCTTAGCGACTTTTACGTTGACACAGCAGCATATTGCTTTCCAATAATCACATTACAAATCCTCTTTAACCCCTTCAGCACTGGGAAGATGCAAGGGAAAAATCTGCCAGCCTGTTTTAAGTAACATCATTAATGTGCTGCCGTGAGCTCAGTCTGAAACCGTGCACAAAACAAGAGCACTTGTCTTCACATGGCTGCTTCCTCCAGCCCCAGTCTCAAAACTCCTTTTCCACAAGAGTCAGGGAACATTACAGGTTCCCTATAAAATTTTCCAAAGCCCTCTCCAGGATTTTTCAGTTTTACACCTGTTATTTCCATTAGCAGCTTTTAGATCATCTCTGATGAACAAAAGCCCCCCAAGCACATCATGGAATCCCAGACTGGTTTTTGTGGAAAGGGGTCTTAAAGTTCATCCCATTCCAACCCTCTGTCATGGCAGGGACACCTTCCACTGTCCCAGGCTGCTCTGAGCCCCATCCAACCTGGCCTTGGACACTGCCAGGGATGAGGCAGCCACAGATCTTCAGGGCAATCTCCCTCACAGGGAGGAATTTCTTCCCAATATCTCACCTAACTTTCCCCTTTCAGCTTAAACCCATTCCCCTGTGTCCTGTCACTGCAGTTCCTGATGAACAGTCCCTCTCTGGCTTCCCTGGAGCCCCTTCACAGAATGGAAGGTGCTCTGAGGCCTCCACACAACCTTCTTTTCTCCAGGCTGAACATTCCCAACTCTCCCAGCCTGGCTCCATAGGGGAGGTGCTCCAGTCTCCTGATTAACTCCATGGCCTCCTCTGCACTTGCTCCAACAGCTCCATGTGTTCTCATGCTGGGAACTCCACAACTGCGTGCAGTGCTCCAGGCAGGATCTTGTGAGAGCTGAGCAGAGGGGGAGAAAATCATCCCCTGACAAAACCATTTGGAGAATGTACCTCACAGATGGAAGTCTTGGATCCTGACTTGGTTCTGGACATGAACACACTGAGCAGCCTCATCACCACCAAGTGCACCTCATTCACGGGGGAGCGCTCGTTTTTCTTGGACACATCCTGCGAGAGAAGACACATCCTGCTTGTTAAACCCCAGAGCTGAGCAGTGTCCCAAGCTTCTCAAGTTCAGTGCTCTGATCCCCAGGAAGCATTTCTAATTTAAGCTCAAGCAATAAGACTAAAAAAGCAGCACAAATGCCTCAGTAGAAGGGTAGGCAGTGGCCTGGCTGCCAGGGAACAGTCCCACACAAATGAAAAGCTACATATGTCAATCATGCATTTACTAATCATGGCTGTTCTCAGAGTTTAATTCCAGCAAAACAAATTTTCATGCTCACTTGGGAATGCCAGACCCAGGAAACAGTGGGAGTTCCACTCATGTCATTTCCTTATGTGAAGGGATGCAAGAGGAATAAACTGCCTGAACACATCCACACAGCAGTGTTTCTGTGACTCCCAAGCATTTAATTCCTCCATGGAAAGAAACCCTGTCTAGAAGGAGCAAATTCAAAGCTGTGTCCACACTGCACTTTACCTTTTTTTCCATGCCCAGCTCTGCAATCAGCTGGGACAGGAGGTTATCCAAAGCTCCCTTGTCTTTCTCATCGTCTCCATCTAGGTCTGTTGTGAGCATCAGAATAACCTGGGAAGAGCAGTCAGAGAATTATTAGAGGGCACATTCCATGTTTTCAAGATAAATAGTTAACTTTCACAAAACAGCACAGATTTTATCTTGATTTATCTGTGTTCTTTCCCAAATCCAACCTGTGCCTCACGCTCTAATATGAACATTCAATATAAACCCAAAAGACCTTCCCAAACACATTGGAGCTCAAGGATTAGAGCCCCTCAGGCTCCTTGGTCAGCTGTCAAGTCACACTGAGAAAGGGCACAAGTCCAGCAAAAATCTGTGGGTAAGCAATGCTGAGCAACAGATTCATACTGTGGATTCAACAGATTCAACAGGACGTGCACTGTGACTGGGCAGGAAGAGAAAGCACAACAGAAACCAGTGACTGAACCATTGGATTGGGGCTTTACTCTGAGCCCTCCTCCCTCACCTGCATGTAGGGGATGGCCCGGACCCCTCCCACGTTCCTCAGCTGGGGTAAATTCTGCAGCAGCCTCTCCAGCAGCATCAGCCGGACCATGTGCAGCCTGGGGGGTCAGAGCCAGGAGTCAGACACACCACAGAACACATCACACCCAGCAGGATCTCCCACAGAGCACTGCCATCTGCCCCAGAAACCACAAATCATCAAATCCTCCCAGGGAGGGGAGGACTCGCTCAGACTTCTCAGGGAAATGATGCCAAAGATGCAGAGCACCTCTGACGATGGAGCCACA
Organism: Erpornis zantholeuca; assembly: GCA_013400515.1. NCBI lineage: Eukaryota > Metazoa > Chordata > Aves > Passeriformes > Timaliidae > Erpornis > Erpornis zantholeuca. The sequence goes on along the minus strand of VZTN01001417.1, from coordinate 220,973 downwards.
GTGCCCAGGCCTGGCCACCTGGAGACTGCACCTGCATGGAAACATCCTGCACATCAGCTCCACACTGCACTGGAGAAGGGACTGAGCACCTGCTCCCACAGAATGAAAAACTGCCCCTGTTCCCAAAGGACACTTGCACATGCTTTTGTCCTAACAGTGAGTTTCACAGGATCCCAGGATTTTAGTGATTCCGTGTTAATTAGACTCATGGAGGATTTTTTCATTGCTTCCTAGAGGCAGTTTTGTGGGACACGTGCTGGGTGTGTGCACCACGTTATGTAGTGATTGCACAGGGGGTGCTGGGCACTGCCCAGGCCCCCCAAGGAATGGACATAGCCCTGAGGCTGCCAGAGCTCCAGGAGGGTTTGGGCACCGCTGCCAGGGATGCCCAGGGTGGGATTGTGGGGGTGCCTGTGCAGGGCCAGGAGCTGGACTGGATGATCCTTGTGGGTGCCTTCCAGCTCAGGATATTCCACGATTCCACAGTTATGCAGTGGCAGTTTGCTCCAGTCTGTGTTTCTGACTTTGCACTCTCACAGATCACGCTCCCGGAGCTGCAGCAGCCGCAGCCCCTCCTCTGCAAACCCCCCCAGTGTTACTCCTGAAGAGAAACAAAGCCTCTTGCCTGTTGCTGGTGTGCACGTCCCCCTCTGCCTCCCCTTCCCCCTCGGAGCCCTCTCCCTCCTGCTGGCCCGTGGTGGTGCTGATGGCTCCCGTGCTGGAGCTGACGCTGCCCGGCCCTGCCGGGTGGCCCTCGGCTGCCGTGTCCCCGTAGGCACTGCTCCGGCCAGACACTGCGAATGGAAAGGAAAACAGGGAAAGACAATGTCAGCACAACTCAACAAGCACCCTGTCTGCTTCACATCCACCAGCACAGCTGAGCTGTACTTTGGACTCGTGGTTCTAAGGAGATGCTGCCTTTGGTTCTCTTCTTAAAGCTACAAGAGAGGCTGAAGATGCCATCTGTAGAAATCTTTTATTTGCCAGCCTCATCTTTGTGGTCCAAACTGAACTGATCCCACAGAAGTCATTCAAACTGAGTCAGACAAGGCTTGGATGAGCAGTGCAGACAATTTTTTAAGTAAGAGTCTGTGATTATTTTACCTGGGTATCAGTCCCAAACTAAAAAGGGAGGAATTGATCCTATCTCATTCAAACTTACCCAGCAGCATAGTGAATTCTCTCTGCCTTGCTCTAGGCATTCTGAGAAGAAAAGGCCCTGGGGAGACCTTGTTGTGGCCTCCCAGTACCTTAAAGAGTACTGGGTACTTATGGTGCTTATGAAAAGGAGGGAGAGGGACTTGCTAAATGGGCAGAGAGTGACAGGACCAGGGTCAGTGACCTTAAGCTGAACAAGGGCAAGGTTAGATGGAGTATTAGGAAGAAATTCTTTACTCAGAGGGTGAGGAAGCCCAGAGAAGCTGTGGCTGCCCCTGGATCCCTGGAAGTGTCCAAGATCAGGCTGGATAGGGCATGGAGCAACCTGGGATAGTGGAAGGTGTCCCTGCCTTGGGGTTGGTATGGGATGATCTTTAAGGTCCCTTCCCACCCAAACCATTCTGGGATTACATGATTCTGTTATTACAGCCCAGCAAAACCTGCTGCAGATTCCACACTTCCAGAGAACCACAAAAAGCAGCCAATATTCCATCTGTGGGCACTTGGGAAGAACCCATGAAACGATGGATGGCAGCAGCCACTGGGAAGCGAGATTTCCTCTGTGCCAGGGATCACCCACACACTCCCATGGTGGGCAAGGCTGTGGCAGCAGGGAGGGAGCAGGGAAGGGGAAGGGAGAGAGCAGGGGGCAGCAGGGAGGGAGCAGGGGTGCAGCGGGGGTGCAGCAGGGTGCAGCAGGGNCAACAGGATGGGAGCAGGGTGCAGCAGGGAGGGAGCAGGGTGCAGCAGGTTGCAGCAGGGTGCAGCGGGGTGGGAGCAGGTTGCAGCAGGGGTGCAGCATGCAGCAGGAAGGGAGCAGCATGCAGCAGGGTGGGAGCAGGTTGCAGCAGAGAAGGAGCAGGGTGCAACAGGATGGGAGCAGGATGCAGCAGGAAGGGAGCAGGGTGCAGCAGGGGTGCAGCAGGCTGCAGCAGGGGTGCAGCAGGGTGGGAGCAGGTTGCAGCAGGGTGCAGCGGGGTGGGAGCAGGTTGCAGCAGGGGTGCAGCAGGGCTCACTCACCGCTGTGCTCCCCAGCCACCGAGTCCACGGCGCTGCCGCCGCTCTCCGAGCCCACGCTGCCGCCATGCTCCGCGGGCGATGTCCGCAGGGTCGAGCCGTCCGTGGCTGCCGTGCTGCCCTCGTCGTCGGACGCTGGAGCTAAGAGAATAAAGAGAGCTGTTACAAGTAAAAACACTGCCTGGGAACAACTGCAAACGACGCTCACGCTACGAGGGAAAGGCTGTGGGAACTGGGATTTGGGTTTGGGGTCAGCTACAAACGGAAAGGGAGCTTGGGGTGAGCAGCAGGACAATTAAGGCTGCTGAAAGCAGTGGAGGGGAGATATCCCGAGAGGAAACCTTATCAAATGCACAGGCATGCACAGTTACTTAAAGAACAGTGTCTGGTTGTTTATAAATGCAAGGGAAATACAGCACATGCTTTGTTTTGTCTGCTTCAGTTTAAACAGAGGAAGTAACTTCCTCAGAAGTCTACTGCGAGAGTCCATCAAAGCAGGGAAAAGCTGTAAGTACACTCTCATAAATACATGAAGCCAAAAGTAATAATTGGCTCTTCCAAACCATATTTGCAAACCAATTTTGAGGCATTATTTAGGTCAAAATCAGAAAAATCTGATTGCTTGCAGTGAACAGTTACCTGATGCCGTTGTGTCCGAGAGTGTTCCGGCATCCAGTGAGGAGGAGCTGGGAGCTTGGCCAGACAGTCCTAAGCTCTGCAGTCCAAGGGCACTGCTGCTGCTCCCTGCAAGCAGAGAACAAGTTATGAGCACATCTTTCTTTGAGAGAATGAAGTTAACTCTGGCATTTCCTGTACATTTCATGGTTCTGCTGTCTTTGGTTCACTGGTGGTGACACCAACAGCTTTGCTTCACTTCTTTCCCAGTTTCCCAGATTCCATCTCCCTTTTGCCTGCCAACAGAGCCCACATCTGACCTTGCTGATCTTGTTGCAGGCTCAGGGCAATAGCCAATTCCACCATTGTCTCATCATCTGCATCTGGAGGGATATCCAGCATCGGAGGGAAGCCCTCTGCTCCAGCCAGCAGAGCCTCCAGAGGTGAAGGGTTCCCATTATTCACGTTCTCAGAAGTCTCCAGAACCATGGATTCAGACTGTGGACAGGAGACACAGTGAGAGCTTTCCCCAGACCACCACCAGTAATAGAGCACTACAAGCACGTTCATCAGAACTACATTTAACTCAAGTCCCAGCACACTTCAAAGGCTCCAGGGAGAAGCTCTGGACTCACCACCATCTCAAAGTCCCCATGATCCACCTCGCTCTGCTCCTGGCTCTCCTGTCGGATGTGCTCTCCATTTGCTATCCCAGAGCTCTGCAGCTTGTCCTCTGCATCGTCGTCATCATCATCATCCTTATCTCCTGAGGGGCAGAGCACGAGTTCATAAATGCACAGCTCATCCCATCCCAAACGAGGCAGTTAATGCTGGGAAAAAGCCCAAGCTACCCCCAGTTACCAAGAGACTCCCTGACACCTAGGATTTGCTTCAATACTAAAAAGCCTCTCTTGGATGGAGCTCTGATACTCTAATTCTGGTCTGCACACATCTTTGACTGATTTATTGGAACCTGAAAAGGCACAGAAACACTAACTCTAGGTTACTGCTCTCTAGATAAAATGATCAGATTTTCCTGTCACCGAAGGGGGAATATCTCAGATCTCCTCTTTAAATCCCAAAATATCAACAAAAAGGTGAGTGTTCATTAAATAAAATTTTTTAAAGGGGTTTAGGGGGCAAGGGAGAACAAAAGAAAGGAAAAACACCAATTTTAGTCTTTTTAGACCTAATTTGTAGCAAGACTACTTTATTTTCTTGTCCTTCCTGAGCAAGAAGGCCATGCTGGTTTGAAGGCAGGGGGATGCCCTGGCATACCCATGGGAGTGTTGCTGCGAGGGGATGATGGCAGGGTCACGTGTCTCCTCTTGTTCCGTGGCCTCAGCACCCTGATCAAAGCTTGCTTGCAGGAAAAGCTCACTGCTGGGTCCTGCAGGGTTAACAGTTCATCATTACACTCCTGAAGCTCTCAGTCCTTCTCCACAGCATTTGGAAAGATGGCTAAAAATGCACTTGTGGCTTTCGCTGGTTGTGGTTCATGTAGGACACAAGTCACTGCCTCAACTCCCTGTTTCCCTCAGGAGCCACAAAGCAACACTTGTAATTCCACATGCAGCACATGGCAAACATTACTGGAACACAAGGAGAGAGAATTCTCCTTGATTCACTTCTGGCTGGCTGGTTTTGGCTGTATTTTGTGTCTGTATTCTTGTTCTACCCACATTTAAGTCTTTTCACATTATAGAATCATAGCAACATTTAGGTTGAAAAAGCTGAGATAGAGTCCAACCATAAACCAGACACTGCCAATCCCCCTAACCCATGTCCCAAAGTGCCACATCTATACTTTTAAATCCCTTCAGGGGTGGGGACTCAACCACTGCTCTGAGCAGCCTGGGGCAGGCCGGACAACCCTTTCCACAAAGGAATTTTTCCTGATATCCAACCTAAACCTCCCCTGGTGCAATTACAGAGCAGAGCAAGATGACATACTGGGCAAAGTAACATCTGCATGTAGATCTTGGATGCTGTGTGGATACAGTCCAGCTCACATGTGCAGTATCCATGGATAATATCCACCAAAGCATTGACTGTGGCTTCCACGTGAGTGAGACCTAAGAGGAATAAAAGCAGGACTGGAATCAGCTCTCTCTGCGTTTCAGCACAGAGTGAGGCACTGCAGGAAGCATCTTTTGTTTGCAGACTTCAGGGCACAATGTTAACAGCAAAAATATATTGATTTTCAATCCAGACTGAACCAGCCTTGCCTGTCTGATGGAATATTGTGAACTCCATATACCAGCAGCACTGAATATCCTCTACCACCACCCACGAAGACAAATGTGGGTAAATCAATCATCAGTCTGTTTTTCCTGGCTTAATGCACGTCTCCCTGAACAAAAGCTTTGGAGCAGAATTTGCAGCTCCACATCACAAAGCCCTCAGTGCACCGCTAGCATTGAACAAGTCATTTTCTCTGTTTACAAACTTAAAATAGGTCCCTTCAGAAGCCACAGGCTTGCCAATAGCAAAGGAAGAGCTCTCCCACCTGGCAGGCAAGCAGGGGCCAGGAAGGCGTTTTTGGGTTTTGATGCATGGAGCTTCCAGAAGTGGTTCACCAGCTGGGTAATGAAGGTGCAGCCCTCTCCTTCCGTGTGTTTCTGGGCCTCCTGCCCTTCTTCACTCTCTGCACAGATTAAAAAACACCTCTCAGAAATGTGCAGGGGAAAGCCTTAATGAGGGTAACACCAAGTTTATTTGAAATGGCTTTTTTCAGAGGCTTTGATGTTCTCACCACCAGGATATCACACACCTACCAAATGTGTCAAACGCAGCCCCTGTCACTCTGAACCTGATACCTCAGCACAGCTTCAATTATTACAACACAAACTTAGAGAAAATTACAGACTTATCTACCTGTTTCCAGCTGTGGCAGCTTCGATTCTGTGTAGTGGACCAGATTGTTGGGTCTCATAATAGCAATGGATCGAGCCGTGATGACCAGCCTCTGGAACACCTCGGGATCAAGGTCCTTTCCCTCTTTGGTTGAGGAAGTCAAATATTGAATGGCTTTGCTGAGCAGTGCTTGATCCTGTAGAGTGAAAGATAACACAGGCAAAGAAAAACAACTGACTGCAGCACCAGAGAGCAGCTGGAGTACAACCACAGGGCAGATCCTGGGGAAATCTAAGGATTCTGGCACTTGTCATCTAACGAAGGACAACTAATCCTAAAAGGTCAAAGAATCACACAACTCTGGTGAAACACAAAAGCCAGCAGGGCAGGTAGCAGGAGCTAAAGGGAGATGAGGCAGGAGGTTTGTGCTGCACAGAGGAAGGGTTCTCTAGGGCTGAGATGCACCTCAGCCATGACCTGGCAGGTTCCAGGAGCCTCCAGATCCCCGTGCCCTGGGCAGTACCTTGTGGTTGTGGTAGGCTGAACGGCTGGTGTGCAAGCTGGCCAGGAGGCTCTTGGTCTGCTGCTGCACGCTGGAAGGGGCTGGCATGGACAGCAGCACAGTAGCCAGTTCTTGAGCTGCAATCTTATTCTTCTCCTAAGAACAGACAAACCCCATTATTCAGTGCATTTACCATCACTCAGTGTACCTGCAGCTCCCTCCCCTCCATACCCTTCTGATCACCTCCCCCAGTTTAGTATTTGACACTTAGGGAACATTTCCCTTGTCTACATAAGAAAAGTCCTTTTGAGATTTATGGGCTCCTACCCTGCTGTTTCTGTAAACGAGGTCACTCCGCAGCACAAAAAGCCCACCAGCGCTAAATGCAAATGCCAATTGTCATTCTAAACTAGTTTCAAATGCTTTTGGCTAAGGCAACTTTCAGATCAGTGCTCTAAGCAAAAGGGATGCAGCTCTGCTCCTATCAGGCCCCCAGGGCTGCAGGAGGTAGTGCTGAGCTCTCCCCTCCTCCCCCAGCTCCAAAGCTCAGGAATGTATTCAGAAAGTTACTTGCCTTCTCGTTGACTGGTCCCACAGCAAAGCAGCTTTCCAGCGCTTCTAAAGAACTCACTACTAGCCTGGAGGGAGAGAGGAAAGCAGGCTTGAGTACAGCAACCCTTCTCTCTCCTTAGCACTTTGCTTTATGCGGGCTACAGTCATGAGTAGCTCAGAGACAGCTAACGAATGCCAAGTACAAAATCAAAGCATGATAAAACCTGCCACAGGCACCATGCATATCATTTCATTGTGTTACAGACCAGAGTTAAACCTGGCTCACGCTCACAGACAAACTTAGGACTGCTTTAATAATCCACAGCTGAAAGACAGGGGCTTTTCTCTCCCAAAGAGGATAAAACATTTCCTTACGCAGCCTGCAGCAGGGATAACTTGGATTGTCTTGACAGTCCCAATTCACCATGGCCCCCAGACGTACAGATGACTGCAGATCAAGGCTGGCTATGACACATGGGAAAAAGCGGAACCGACTTTGCTAGGGAGCAACATTCTACTCGCTTGCTATTTTCACACAGGTTGCTCTCTCCAATTTGGAGTTTCAGCACAATATATTCCAGAGGGAAATTAACTCGGAGCACTGGGTGTGACCCCAAGCGAGGAGGGATGCTGAGGTTCAAGGTCTGGACAGCAAGTGGGAAGGCAGGCTGGGAAAACACTCGTCCCGAGGGAAAACCTGATTTCCAAGTGGCTGCAAAGTCCCTGTAGCAGCACTCCATGCCCCCAGGTAGAACTACCTGAAATGCCACCTGACACACCAGAAGGAGCAGGAAGATACAGGAAAAAAGCAGGGAAGAGAGAGCACTAAGAGGAGAAATAACACCGAAGGATTGGATATGAGGCAGGAGGAACAATTGTCTGGTCTGGTGATGATAAATAACATCCCCCTCCCCACAGCCACCATCATAAAGCTTGGAGGGAATACAAGTGGGATAAGAAGGCGCAAGGAGGGAACAAAGCAGAGAGGAGTCTGTCAAACAAGCAACAGTTATGCTGTGTACAGTAAAAATCTGCAAACCACCTCATCTTTACATTTGCTAAACCATCTGCCATGCAATGACCAGAATGTAAAGAAGCAAATGTCACTTGAAAAACAAAAAAACCCCAGTCACCAAAAGCCACACCATGTGTTCTGTCTCTCTGACACACACTCATTCGTGCAGAGAAAAGGATGCCATACTAACCGGTCCAGGGTGGTTAGGGACTCAGTGTCAGAACTTTGGGGGAGCAAAGAAAAAGGAAAAAAAAATAAAAATGTGTAAAGCTCACAGAAAAACTCCCTAGAACACATTCTAAGCAAAAGGCAAATTAAATGGGGAAATCAGGAAGCCGGGGGAGCGTCAGTCTAAGCAGGGTCTTTCTACCTGGGCAGCACACACTGGTCTGGAGCAAAACAAAGACAGAGAGGAGCCAGATCACCTCACATGGAGAAGCCAAGCACCACTTAAAGCACCACCCAGGCTTAAATTCGAGTGCAGACACCACGCTTGGATAGAAAAGCTGCCTCCTGCCTGCCATGAGCTGTTCCTACTCCAGAGGCCCTTTAGAAGGTAACACCAAATAGGAAGAATAATTTTTTTATCTCAATTTTTAGAATATAATCCCACTGCTCTGGAAACCGGAAAGTATGTCTGTGCTGAGAGGGACATCTTGTGGGGATGTCACGGCAGAGGAGGGAAGGAAAGGGAAAATAAACACAGGAAAAAATCCCATGCACTATTAGACAAAATATTAAAGGATGGCTGAACAGGTCCCTCAACTGGGCCTAACTGGCACTTCAAGCCCTGACCCTTTACCTGAGAATTTCAGATGCTCAGAGCTGAGCAGTGTATGTATCCTCTAAAATGCTCATTTTTCAGCAGTACCAGCTCCTCTTTGAGCTGTTTCCCTCCTGTCCTTGGTGCTTTCTACAACCCTTATGACACAGACTGTATGAGCTCAAAGAAAAACACAGTGTGGATAGAAGAATGAACACAAGTTCTATTTATTCACTGAATTTATGTCTAGGTCACCCTTGGGGTTTGGCTCTCAGCAGGGATATGGGGGAAACCCAACACTTTCCCCAGCACAACAGTTCAGCCTGAGGCATGTGGGCTACAGGGCAAGTTGGTGGGAGCCAGGAGCCTAAAGCAGGGTCACGCACAAAGCCCTCCTCAAAACTGAGCTTAACTTCAAAGAGGCCTGACCTTTGTGAGCTCAAGAGAATGAGAAAGGGCCAGCTTGAAATGAGAGAATGTACCAAGGCAGCAGAAATTCCTTTGAGCTCCTTGAGACTGCTGAAACACGAACTAGGCAGCACAAGCATGCAAACAGATCTACCCATCTACTGCACCAGATCCATCAAGAGCCACCACGAACCCTCCTACCAAGATAACCACAGTTTTCAATTACTGCTTCATAAGGCAGTGACAACACCTCACTAATTCCCTCCACTTCTCCCAGTTAGGAAAAGCACACAAGTGCACCCAAGTGCCTGCCACAACAAGGACCCCTTTCCAAGGAGAAATAAAGACAAGGCTGTGGAAATACCTCTCCAGGACAGTCCCACTGGCAGCAGCAGGGGCAGCTGACTCCGTGTCCCCAGTGCCGTTCCCTTGGTTGAGGTTTGGGGGACAAACGTTGCTCACGGAAGCAGAAGGGAAGTCCTCGGGGGGCTCGTCAGGCCAGCCAAACTGCTCTTTGGTTTTGCCATAAATTTTTATGGAATCCATCATGGTGACTCCAGCAGGATCCACAGATGCCCCAACTGTAGTGATGAGAGAAATTTCTTAAAAATGGAAAAAAATGTTGCTTTTGGATACAAACCAACCTTGTTTCACAGGGCCAGGACAGCAATTACACTGTCATTGATACACAGCCACCAACAGTGCCATCTCATTGCAAGGCCATTCTCCTTCTATCACCTCAGCACAAAACCACTGAGCTGAACTACTGACCATTCACTCACTGTAGCAAGAAACTGGGCTATAAATAAAAGTAATTAAATGTTCAGGGTTCCCCCCTCAGAATGTTTCTGCAGTCAGGGCAAACCAACAGACTGTGGAAACTCCCTGCTGAGAGGTGAAGCAGCTTCATCCCACCCAAACAACACCATGAGTGGGTCACACCAAGCAGAGCACAAAGCCTTACTGAAGATGGTGAGTTTCTTGTCAGCCTGCAAGGCCTCCTCCCGGGTGAAGGGGAAGTCGAACCAGCGGGCGCGGGTCATGTTGAGCTGCATGGTGCGGCCAAAGATCTCCAGGTAGGAGGGAGCTCGCTCGATGGCCTGGGTGCCGATCTGGATCCGCATGCCTGTCATCACCATCGTGCTGTTGTTGTTGGTCACCTCGATGGTGAAACCCCCAGGCTGCAGAGAACAAACCCCAGCTCAAAAATCCTCTCCGAAGCCAAGGAGTCCGTACAGAGGAGCCTCTACTGTTTACAGAATTATGGTATTTGTGCGTGGTCATTTGAACAAAGCAGACTCCTTATGGCCAGGCATGGTATCAACATGAACAATAACCCAGAAGCCCAAGAGTCCCCAGACTGCCCCACTTACCTTGGTGTTAGCCACGTACATGCCCGTGGAATTGAGGCGGTGCTTTATCTGCTGGGCATTGTACACCTGCAGCAGGTCATTGCCTCCGAACTCCACATCTGTGAGCTGCTGGTTATGCTCAAAGAAGTCAATGGGGAAGTTCACCTGGCTGGATGTGCGAGTTGCTAGAAGGGGAAAGAGATATTTATGACAAAAGACATTCTAAACAGGCAAAGTTGTGCAAAAAACCTGCAGAAACAACTTGACTCCTTTGGAAAGTACTTCTAAATACATCCTTGGAAACATTTTACCCACTTAGCCAGTGCTTAGGTAATTGTCAGAGGTGAATGTTTAAAGGATTTAGATGATGCTGATCAATTTTCACATCTCCATTAGTTACACAGATCACGTGAGGAGCCCTTACTGATGGCAGCTGCCTTGCGCTTGCGGACGGGTTTCATGATGCTGATGACACTGCTGGGCTGCAAAGAGGGCTGGAGCCAGTAGGATGTGTTCTCCACGTTGGCCATGTAGATCCTCAGGCTGCCATCCTCACACAGCAGGATCATGGTGGTCCTCTGCTGCTCGTTGCAGGCCGTGTGACGGATGGCCACCATGTCCTGGATCTGCAAGGCAAAGCAAGGGAAGGGCTTGGCAACTCTTGCTTCAAGGAACAAACTACTTGCATTAGAAAAGCTGCCAAGACTGGGTACCTGGTTAATAGAACAACAAGAACCCAAATTTTAAGGGTCAAAAATACAGGGAACTCTGATTAACCTTTGCTTTGGCTGGCAAGGTCTTGATCTCCTGGATGAGGAAGGTGTCTGGCTTCACCATCACCACAAGCGGGACACCCGTGGTCTGCTGGACACAGCACACCAGGCCAGGGTGGTTCATCACCTCAGACCACTGACACAGGGCTGGAGAAGTCTTACTGCCACCATTGGAACTGCAAGAGATGAAGCACATAAGCACAATGACATTAATTTAAGGAGCAGCACAAGCAAAACCATGCAGATTTCACAGTGTTCAAAACAGTTAAAGCTTCGTCCTGAGCAGGGATGCAAGCACTGCAAGCATGAACAGTGTCTGGTTTACAGGTGAGAAACCTCACACAGTCACCAGAGTAGACAGTTCTCAGCCCTGATCCCTACCCTGCAAACTCAAGGAAAAACATGCTTAGTGCTGCATTTTATGCCCCAAATCCGGGAGGTAATTTATAAACGGCTTTCAGCAACCTTTTTACTGAACAGATGAACAGGTCCATGTTTCAACACACCCAGCAGCAATAAGCAAAGGCCAATGCAGGAGAATATGTGTGACTGCTCACTGGAAAAAGTGAAAAGAGAGTTGCAAAAAGACTTAAGCCAAAGCGGACTGGAGTTCAGGAACTCTTGGAACGTGACCCTCCTTCAGAGCCCACTTGTGACAGTGGCTTTTTGTCAGGCCAGTGAAGAGTCTGTGGCCTGATGGCCAGAACTGTGTATCAGAAAACACAATAGAACTGTTTTTTTCTTGCCCCATTCTTAGAGCAAGAGATTGGTTTCCCCCAAGGGAGTCTGAAAATCAGCGTGACACGCACAGGGCACAAGGCACACTGCAGCAGTGGTGCCCCAAGGAAACAAAGGCTTCCTGCTCGGCCCCCTCGGCGAGGGCAGATAATCCCATCAGCCCCACCAGGAGCAGCTCACTCTGTGCAGCTCCACTGCTCTGCAGACACCTTTCTGCTCTGAATTCCTGCTGGGAAGACAAAATGCATGCATGGCCCACTGCTAAAGCAGCCAGCTTTGGTTTTTAATCATCCTGCAACTGGGATATCATGGAATTCCTGAGCTGGAAGAGACCCACAAGGATCATCCAAGTCTATTATGACAGAAGGACCATGAAAAGTAGCAAGAAATCATCAGTCAGCAGGGGATCTTCACCACAAGGTCTGGCTATTCAGAGCTGGGATGTTTAATAATAAGCCATACTTATTACTAATGAAAAGAACTAGAACCACAGGGAGTTTCCTCCGGGATCCTCACCTCTTGATGTTAATTGGGAAGAGCCGCTGCACTTCCAGGCTGGCCCGGCTGATGGTGGCTGCGAAGGATTTGCCTTGGCAGTAGCTGAAGAACAACATCTGCAGCACGTGGGAGTAATAGACTGACACCCCCCCTCCTGCCACCTGGCCATTGCTGTCCTGGGGGAGCCAGAGAAACGCCAACATTTAACATAAACACAAATGTCCCCAGACACTCTGTCAGGTTTTTAAATTTACGATGGAATTATTCCCAAAGCCGCCCCTCCTCCCCAGCAGTGAGAGAACAGAGCCCTAAATGACAATCTTCTAAGCTGAACTCCTGGGTGAACTCATCCATCAGACACTTCAAAGGCTCTGGAAGGGGATGCTGAGCCTGCACACCCGGAGGCTGTAGGTAACACCCTGAGCTCCCGCAGCTGTGAGCCTCAGCGCCGTGTGACAGCCTCACACGGAGCATTCCCTGTATTCCCAGCTCATAAAAGACCTTCCTGAGGGCCTCCTTCTCATCTACTCCTGTTTTGAAGCAGGCTGGGGTAAAAACACTGGAGAGATTTTAAAGGTCACCCCCAAGACTAGAAACAAAGGCTGACTCCAGCTCTCCAGCCCCAGCAATGGTGATTTATCCCTTCTGCTCCTGCACCTTTGGAGTGCCTCGCTCCGAGAGCAGCACTGCTCTGAAGCCATCTCCCTGCTGAGAAATCCTGCTGGGCACGACTTCAGAGCCAGCCATAGAAAACATGCTCCATTTTCTAGATGAAAGGATCAAGGGGTTTAATTTTCACCCCCACCTCCTTTTACTGTAAGGATATTTCTCTCTTTGGAGCAATGAGAAAGCTCCTTGATCTAGATCAGGGGGCTTAAAAGGAGAAGGAAAAAAAAGAAGGAAACTTCTGCCTTCAAATGGAAGATGCAAATAGAGAAAGGGAAGTCACCAGCACCTTCAGGTCCTCGTGATTGACTTCGAGCACATTGGTGACATAGAAGGGCCCGTGCTGGGCACTGCTGGCCTCCTCCATGAGCTGTGTGTAGATGTACCCAGCAGAGGACATGATCACTATGATGTTCTTCCCCTCCTCGTTGAACAGGAAAGTGACATCCCTGATTTTGGAACTCGGTAAGAGGAAGTAGAAAGTTGGACTCAAGGCATCTACAGAGAGATCGTAAATCTGTGGGAAGAACCACGGAAATAATTAACTACAGTGATCATCAAGGCGATAATTAACTGCTATGATACAAAACAATGCAAACAGACAAGAGCTGAGATGAGGGAATCCCTATGAGATGGTACAGTTTGGGGTTTTGCTCTTTGAGTTCTTTGGTTTTGCTTTTCCTCACAACAGCAGCCCAAACATCCCAAATTTGTATTTTCAATTTATTGCTAAGAATATTATCACATTCTCCCACATACAACTGCACGAGGATCCAGACTCTGATGTCTGACAGAAGCTGTATCATCAATAGCTCATGACCAGACATACCTTCACAAAGTCTGCAGTGACAATGGCCAGCTCTGTCTGAGATCCTGGCAGCCACACGGCTTTGATGATGAAATTCCCAGTGGCCAGTTGGGGATGAAGTACCAAATGATCAGAGACTGATCCAGAGCTGCTGAACGTTAACACATGGCAATCCTGGAGTAATGAAGAAAATTGGTTAAACATTAGAACAAAGTGTTTATAAATATTTGAAGCCAAGAATGGAGTTAAAAGTCAGAATTTCTCTTAGGAAAAATAATGATTCAGAGAATCTAAATCTAAATTCCTTGCATTAAAGATAAATTATAGGAAGGTCTGGAAAGAAAAGAACAAAAAAATCACAGAGAGTGCAGCTTTTTCTCAGCTAAGTAACACATCTGTAGATTCTGCACTGGGAAAGCTGAATCTAAATTTGGGAGAATACAAAAAAGAGGAGTCCTTGCCAAAGAACACCAATAGTTACAGACTAGTTTTAACACACTAAGTCTGACATGAATAAATCTTGGCTCTTGTCTTAAAATATAATCAGCCCAAATACACTAAGAAGTACTATTTCAAGGCACTGTCTCATTAATTACATTGTTCATACAGGTCCTGCTTCTTTTACCTCATCTATCTAGCAGGAAAATGACCCAGGAGCTACATTAGTGACAGAACTTTGGAGGCAGCTCTGTGCTAACTCCTCGGAGGAAACAAACACAGCTGGCTTTGAGCTGATGTCTGCAGCTCCCTGGAAAAGGGTTTGGCAGGCGCTTACCTTGAGCCCACACACAGCCAGGTAGTCCTCCTTGCAGGGATTCCCAGTCAGGCTCAGCACAGTGAAGGGGACAGGCGCAGATGCCAGGCGGGTGAGGGTCAGTTTTCTTTTGCTGGAGTCGGCTTGTTTCAGCAGGGCTGAGAGCTGCAGCACTGTGATCTGCACCACAGAATGAACTCAGTTATCTGACTTTGTGACTGAGGGAATAAGGCATTTCAACACCAGATCCCAGTTACAGAATCAGAGCCACAGAATGAACTCAGTTATGTGATTCTGTAATCGAGGGGAGGCAGGCGTTTCAATTTCAGATCCCACAGTTACAGAATCAGAGCCACAGAATTGTCAAGGCTGGAAGACATCCACAAGATCACTGAGTCCAACCACCATAATCACCCCTACCCCACACCTCCAAGTGCCATGTCCAGACACTTCTGGAACACCTCCAGAGCTGGTACCACATCTCTGGGCAACTTATTCCAATGCCTGACCACTCTTGCAGTCAGATTTGTGTTTACAGTAACTGATTTGAACCTCCCTTGGCACACCCTAAGGCCCTTTCCTCTTATCCTTTAACTGAGTCATGGACCCCCACCTCCTCTCAGGTGCTTGCAGTGAGGTGGGTGATGGCAGCGAGTTTTCTCACTGTTCCTGCTGCAGGAACCCTTTTCCCTGAAAAGGTTTTTCTAAAAGATGTTCCCCTAAATTACACAAGGTTTCACACCAGATCTCAGGATAGGCAGAACCAACCATAGACCTGTTGCACAGTGCTGTTCCCCTTCCCTTGGGAACCCAGGGATCCAGCACTGTTCCATCTCCCTGGGAACCCAGGGATCCAGCACTGTTCCATCTCCCTGGGAACCCAGGGATCCAGCACTGTTCCATCTCCCTGGGAACCCAGGGATCCAGCACTGTTCCATCTCCCTGGGAACCCAGGGATCCAGCACTGTTCCATCTCCCTGGGAACCCAGGGATCCAGCACTGTTCCATCTCCCTGGGAACCCACGGATTNCAGCACTGTTCGTTCCCCTTCCCTGGGGAGCCCAGCAGCTCCAGCACTGCTCCCCTTCCCTCAGGAGCCCAGCAGCTCCAGCACTGCTCCCCTTCCCTCAGGAGCCCAGCAGCTCCAGGGCTGCTCCCCTTCCCTCAGAAGCCCAGCAGCTCCAGCACTGTTCGTTCCCCTTCCCTGGGGAGCCCAGCAGCTCCAGTGCTGCTCCCTTCCCTCAGGAGCCCAGGCTCGGTGCTGGGGCTCACCTTGCCCTTCTCGTGGCTCACAGCCAGGTGCTGGCGGCGGCCGTGGGGCGAGGACAGCACGCACATGGCCACGCGCCGCAGCACGTGCGCGCTGATCAGCTGCCGGATCGTCTGGCCCTGGTCCCCGCTGTAGTTCATGCGCACGTTCTCGAAGGCGCCTTCCTGAGAGCCGAGGGTTGGGACCTGAGCCAGGGAAAGCATCCAGAAGGTGTCACTGGAATGTCTCTGTTTAAAAGGCACTCCCCCCATTCCGCACTCTGTTAATTCCTTTTGTTCCGTACCATCAACTGATCTGTCATTTCTACTGATTTGTCCAAAGTGTGGAGCTCGTTGAGGGCCTGCTGGGCACGGCTGCTGCTCCCCATGGCTGAGGCTTGCTGGAAGTTAACCTGGATGGCATCCATCAGGAAATTCAGCATCTCCAGCACCAAAGGGGCAAAGGAGAAGTTGGCCTACAAGAAACAGATCAGGCAAATGAGGAACAAGATGCTCCTGCTGGGAGCTGCACATCAACTGCTTTTTAAAGCCTGACACCCCTTTATGACCCCTCTCATAGTGAAAATCAAACAACTCGGCTGATAACCAACCCAGCCTGCCCAAAATCCTCCTCATAGCCCATCTCTGTTCAGCAGTTATACCTGGGCCTGCAGCTCCTCTCGACAGCCCTCCACGTTTCTGCACAGGCTGCTCTTCTTGGGCTTCTCCTCGTCGGGGCCCTTGCCCTCGCTGATGGTGACCTTGGCCTTCTCGGCAGGGGATGTGCTCGCGTGGCGGATGACGCTCTCGGGCACGCGGGGCTCGCTCTGGAAGGCTGATTCCTTCATGGTAGAGCTCATGCCACTGCTGGGAGTTCTCTTCACCAGCGCCTGGGAATGACAGAGTGATGCTAAAAGCCCAAACCAGACTCAGTCTGGCTATGGATGAAGTGAATACAGACTGTAAGAGCAGCAATTAGAGCACAGTTCTAATGAAATAACATCCTGCACATGACTCTCTACCCAAGGATTAAAAAATTTCCATATTTAAGATAGAATTATTTCTTTTGCTGGTAATGGAAAACATGGGAAAAGGTGTTCTTTGCTGTGCTGCAAATTCTGTAAAGGCAGGTGGAATCCCAGGAGTCACTAGGACACAGATTTGCCAATGTTCTTATTTGGTGCAAAAAAATTAATTTCCAAGTGAGCTGTAAATTCCATGGGTTCATTATAAAGTCAAAGCCTTCAAGTCTTAGCACTTCTGCATACTCAAATCCTGACATAACTTACTGCAGAACAGAAAATTGCAAAGGACTTGAAAATCTGAAGACATAAAGAATTTACCAGGCAGCTGCCATCCTCCTTGGCTCCACAGTCACAGAAGAAGGATCCATACTTGGCGTAAGAAATCTCATGATCCTTGTGACAAACTTTAGCACAAACTGTGCAAACACCAACCCCATCAACCATCTTGCACGTGTGACAGTGGTACCTGCCCAAAATAAGCCAGGTGAGTTTTGAAAGGCAGTGCTTTGAGGCTCACAAACTACACTGGTTTCCTTCCCAATGGGCAGAAATACCAGGCTGAAACTCTGAACACAAGTTTGAGATTCTTACCAATGTTGATTCATGAATTCTTTCTGTGTGATAGTGAAGGTACAGAGCTTATTACAGAGAGAATCTTCATCCTATCCAGAAGAAAATAGTTTTAGGAAGGTGTCATAACTGCAGCTACAGTGAAGTACATGTACAGAATAAATTCCCCAGACACCAAATGTGCATTTTAGGAATATCAAGTTTTAGCAACACTAAGCTAGAAGGAGGCAGCTGGAATCAAACCACATGGAGAGAGGAGATGGTGACACATTGTAGTTACATGAAATGGTTAACAAGAAAAAGAAACAGTAACAAAATTTTGATACAAAAAACTTTAAAGAACATATTCTTTCTTTCACCACCCAATAGCCCTTAAAACTTTTAACTAAGTTGCTTGCTGATACAAAAAACAGTAATTGATGAACCAACCAGTAAGAACAAACCCATTTTACTCCATTCCTTCTTTTTTTTTTAATTAAAGAAATAAATATTTAACTTTTGTTGACATCACAAAGTCAAGAGATCTAGGCAGGAATGACCTGAGATCTTCTTCTCCAGACCTAGCAAGCAGGGCTCTTCACTCAGTCTCACATCAGGAATAACCAGCAAAATCTCAATTTATAAGCTGAGTGGTTTGGGAGGTGCAAAATAAACCCTCCTGTCCTCTGCAGCATTCCCTGGGCCCCTTGCCTACCGAGTCTTCAGCCTGAGAGTCCTCCTCCTCCACCGCCAGCTCCTCCACCCAGTCCGAGTCCACCTCGATGGCCCTCTCCTCCCCATCCACAGACAGGTGGCTGGGGCCCTGCCCGCCGCTCTGGCTCAGGGCGTTGGTGACATCGGCCAGGTAGGACACGATGTGGCACGTGCACTCCAGGATAGTCACGTGCTGGGGAGCACAAGGGAAGGACAATCAGAGGCAATGCTCGCATCCCACAACAGCTGCTACAGGGCACAGGCCCCCCCAGCCAAATGGCTTTAAAATTCCCACCATGAAACCGAACCAGGACGGCTGAACTCGTGCCTGGGATTCATTCCTGCAGGTGCAAGTCTTACCTTCCCTTGCATGACGTTGGCATTCATTTTTTCTACCACGTTCTTTTGGGACAGGTATTTCTTGCTGCAACACAAAACTGGGAATTACTACAGAATGGTTTAGGATGGAAGGGATCCTAAAGCCCATCCCATCCCACCCCTGCCATGGGCAGGGACACCTTCCACTATCCCAGGTTGCTCCAAGCCCCGTCCAGCCTGGTCTTCCAGGGCTTGGGAAGGCATCTTCCAGGCATCTTCCAGGGATGGGAAGCCCAAACCCCTCTATTCCAGTTGACAGCATTTGGGAAGTATAAACTCAATCCTGACCAACAGCTTCCAGCATTCAGTTCGCTTTAGATTAACAACAGGGAATGTATAAATGAAGTAATTAAACCACCCAGAGTGGAAAAGAAAGAAAAAACGTGTGGAACAGATGGACACAGATCAGCCTCCCTCAGACACTTTATAGCCCAAACAACAAACAGTAAACTAAGAGAGAAGGGAATACCTGTGAACACAAATTTCTGTCCACAAAAAAACAGCAAAGAAATAACAAACACCACACAAATGAAGCATCAGCAGTACAGAGTTCACTCTTACCATCTGCCCAGCCAGTCCACAGCAGCACCATGAAGCTGGAGGTGTCCTGCCCCTTGTCCTGCACTAGCCAAAGTTGCCATGACGACCATCAGCTCAGGAAAGCCCGTGCCATCCCCATTGGCCAACATCTCCGTTGCCATTGGTATCAAGGTGCTGAGCAGAACAGTGCACACGCCTTCCCCCACTTGGCTGAGCAAAAAGAGGGGAGTTTCACACAGGTACCACAAAGAACCAGCAGCAACTCACAGGAAATTTGCACAAGACAGGACCACAGCTGTCCTTTACCTGTTCTCCCGAACAATGTAAGTTGTCAGGAGCTGCAGCAGCTGCCTGTTCTCCTGCACCACGTCCAGCTGGTCTGAGTCCTTGGGTGGGGACATGGTCATCCTGGTGAGCCAGGCCTGCAGCCTCACGGGCTCCACGCAGGCCAGCTGAGCCAGGGAGCCGCAGAGGCGCAGCAGGCTGGGGTTGGGGCTCTTCTCAGCTGGGGGGAAAGTCACTGTCAGTGACAGATGCTCCAATGAACACTGTGAAAATGGCCTTCCCTGAAAGCGTGGAGCTGTGACCCCACTCCCTCCCACAGCTTCCTCCCAATCTCAGACCATACAAGAACAGTGTGAAGTAGGAAAGGCAGGATGGAGGAGATCCCAGCAGCACTTACTCAGCTGAAAGAGCTTGGTGAAGAATTTCAACACCCTGTTACAGAACTTGGCCGAGAGGTTCTCGTTGGCTGTTGCCATCATGATCTGCACCAATTCTCCACTGTACAGAGAGGGGAATTAAATCAGCTTTGTAAAAAGCAGCCCATTCCCCTTTTCCACTGGCTGCACTTCTGTCTGCCCTCACGTTTCAGACTGGCAGGAGTTTGTGTTAACATTGCTCAGCAGCCAAACCACAGAAATTATTTTCAGCCAAACAGCAAACTCAGCTCAGACCAAAACTCATGAATGAGCTCCTCAGTAGCACTTCAGCATCCTCTACATATCACAAAAGGGCCTGAACTAGTTTCCAAACCAAAAGTGAAGATTTTCTTGCCTATCTTTCCCTTCCATACTAACAGTGTACAGCCACCAGGCTGCTTTCACTCTGAACTGCTGAACAAGTAGAGAGAAAAACCAGGCAATGGTCAGCTTTCTGAGGGAGAAAGCCTTTCCTCTCCTTCACCTCACACTCAGAGGTTGTGCTAGGCTGTTTCTATCACAGCTGCTCTAGGCTGCTGCCAGCACCATTTGTCTTCATGATTCAAAGTCAGGCCAATCCCTCAACTTCACCCTTAGAATGATCAACCTGTGTCCCCACAGAAGCACTGAGAGAATCTGGGATTTTGCAGCTTGGTCTGTGCCTCATGGAGCAGCACCTCCCAGAAACCTGCTCTGACAGAACAATCATCTTGCAAGATTCCCCACTGACCATCACTGCATGGACTTGCTGAGTATTTGATTTGGACAAAGACCCACGTCCCCTCCCCCCCAGAGTCTCTTCCCACTCTCCTGCACTGCCTGAAGGATATCCTGGCTTTACAGAGTCTGTATTTTCCTGCACAATGGCATTAACATCACCTTTGTGTCTACAGTGACAAGCTAACAAAAAAGAATGAGAAATGAAGTCCTTGTGCTACAACTTCCATGGTGACTTCACCTTTCTGAGAAGAATTCCTCCATGGCTTTTCTGGCCTGGCTGCTCTCCAGCTGTTTCTCCAGATGCTGCAAACATTCCTCCAAGATGGACTCATCCAGGCCACTGAGGATTAAAAGAGGAATAGATAAGGATCAAATAAGAATGTACAGAAACAATTTCAACAATCAAAACAATTCTGAGAGCCCAGAAGGGATCTATTCTGCTATTACAATTCCAGTAAATTTTCCACCAACTGAAAGCAGCTCTTCTTCCAAGAGACAGGAAAAAACCAATTGATGAACAACTTTACATAAACACCAACAAATCCACCAACTTCTGAACAAAGGGACACATGAGGCTCTAAGGAAAGTCCCAGTCAGATCTCTACAACAATCCAGACCTTTCGGATACCTCACACACAAATTCCTATACAGAGCTGCTCTTTTTACACTTTAAGTCTCTTCTAGTGTTATTCCTCCCCATACTCTCTTGCCTTTGCCCCCACTCCACAATTCTGGTAATGTGAATACAGTATCTCATATTTATAGTATACAAGTAGAGAAGCTTTCAACAGATAAAAATAATTAGATTTTTTCTGTTCTAGAAGTGACACTGCTGTAGCCAATCTCTGCACACAGCTCTGTTACCTGTTTGGGTCAGAGTGATGGGCCAGGATGTTATAGCACCCTGTGATCAGCTTCTCATAAACACGTGCCAGGAACTCATCGGACTCCGCAGGGCCCAAGATCCTTTCCAGGGAGTTGCTGCTGATTTCTGCCACACTCTCTGTGCTGATCTCCAGAAGGAGGGGCAGCAGAGAATGGATCACCTGGGGTGGGTTCAGATCATCTGACCAGCTTGAAAAGAAAAGGACACAAGTTAATTCTCTGCATGACATATCCCAGAACATCTCTGCTGGAAACCAGAGTTCACATTAAGTGAAGCACAACTCTGGATGCAAGTTAGAGACTAAACGATTTTCAGAAAGGTAGGATAAATACACTGGCCCAGCCATTTTCCCCCTCAGAAAAACAGCCACCCTTTGGAAAATTCTACATGTTACTTTTGCATATATACAGTTACAACATCTGCCTAGACAGTCCCCCTGTCACATATTGTGGCTTTTGGGCTTGTTTGCAGTGCCAACAACTACTTTTTGGTTTCAGAGTATTTTAGACTAAGTCCTTGGGAAAGAAAAGGCATTTCACTTTTCCTTACACATTAAAAATGTCATACAAGTGAATGATAACAAAACACAAATGAATTCATTAGATCCATATTGTGTCAGCTCAAGTCTGTATTTGGCAGAAAGGTTTCTCGCAGGGAGCTTGACTTTTGGAGATACCACATGAAGACACAAAGACTGCCTGTCATTCATTTAGTATTTGGAACTGTGAACTGGAAGGTTTAGTTCAGAACCAGCAGCAGGTCAGTGAGTGCTCTGTGGGCACAGCCTCACCAAGTCAGCCCTGGAGGACACAGACCAATGCAGCCAGCAGTGCACAGAACACACAGTGTAACACAATGCCTGACTTACACGATGAGATCCCCGGTGAGCCTGACCAGGGACAGCAGGGTGTGCTTGAGGGAGGCTGCCAGGGGCAGGCTCTGGCTGCAGAGGGTGCCCAGGTGGGCAGCCTGCACGGCGCTGATGTAGCTTTCTGCAGGGATGGTGTCATTGGCGAAGGCGTTGCGCTGGGGAGGGACACACACACACACACATCAGAGCCCTGGATGTGGGACAGAGACACACAGTGCCCCCATTCCCAGCAATTCCTGCAGCTGTGGTCACACCAGATCAGTGCCTGAGGCTGGACTCACCCATGAGCCGATGTTGGGGAACTCGTTGGTGTGGATGTTGTTCCAGGACTCACACAGGGTCTGCACAGCTGATGGCAAGTTCTGGACAAGGGCTGGACCTGCAGTTACACAGAACAATCATGCACTGAATAAATTCACAGGTCTACAAGTCAAAATCATCCCTGAGTTTTTAAGAGTGCCCCAGCTTCTTCCACTTCATTAAAACGGCAGAAAACATGGCACAAATACTAATTCACAGAGTCTTCAGCATACCGACATTTCATAGCTCCCCTTGTTGTTCCATGCCACCAGCTCCAGTATGGTTATAAGAGCATTTCACTAATCCAGAGGAACCCACAAGATAATGTTCCTTTCAAGGTTTGCCCAACTGCTTCAGTTGGTAGGGTACTGAAAGGAAGAGGCTTCACAGTGTGCTGCTGGCAGCACAATCTACTCATTTGAGCAAAGTGGTGGAGATCACTTTGAAATTGGGTACTGGCAGCACTGTGGAAAGATCCACCTAGGGGAAGGCACCTGGAACCCCTGCCCCTGCCCCTCACCCAGAGTGTTGGACTTGCAGCGGCCGGAGCCGATGGCCAGCACAGCGGCGTAGCCCCGCAGCTTCTCCTCGGAGGGTTTGCTGTCCGACGAGCCCTCCTCTGAGAGGCTCCGCAGCAAGTAGGATCTGCAGGCAGGATGGAGAGGATTTACTGCAGGAATCAGCTCTGCAGTTCAGAACTAAATGTGTCAATGGAGTGACAGATAAAATACAGACTTCTGAAGTTCTGCCCCACACTTCATCTTACACCACTAAGGGAGTTCTGGGCTTTATCCCCTCTAAGCTACTTACCAGGAGAAGTGCCCAAAAAGAAAAAGCTGATTTACTTTTGGTTTCTTCTACACAGGTTCTAACGAGAGTTTAGAAGAATTCAGATTTTTAATGTAAGAATTAGCCCCCCTCTCTTTCTTGATGGTCTGACAGCTTCAGCATTATCCCAGACAAATAACCTTAAGTAGCACTATCCTAGAGGGTGGTTTTATCTTTGGAGGAAAAGGTGGTTTTGCAAACTTGCAAGGAAGCCTTGGAAGATCAGACTAGGAGCCTACTCAGAAATAACATCTTCCTATGCATGGCTTGAGAAGCTACTTGTTATTCTTCTTTTAAAATGATGGACCCTCTAGAGGACATAAAGTAATTACTCTACACTGTAAAACTCCCAGGCACTTCTAAGAAAATAACACATGAAGTGCAGAGAAAGCCCAAAGCACAACATGAAATTGTATTCCTGCTGCAGATCCCAAGGACTGTACCTGGTAAATGTAGCATAAGTGTCTATGAGCTGCAGCGTAGCAGGGAGGAGGTTCTTGGTTATCTCTGAGGACTTGTGGGGATCAGTTTCTGCAGCTAACTTGGAAAAGTGCTCATCTAGAGAAACCTGGATCTTGGAGATTGCAGCATCAAGGGTGTAAATGGATTGTAAACTGGGGACTTCGTGCAGTTGGAGAATGGTTGTGCAGTCAACAGCACAAAAAGAAGAGATCTGAAAATACAGAGGGATGGAATAGTAAGTGCACATCATTCCACAGAAGCAGAAGTTCTGCGTGCCCAGCTGTGCTCCCACCACCTTACCTGTCGAGCAAAGTATTCCTCTGCTATTTCCACGTCGTACTTCACTGAGATGCACTTGCTGGAGGTCAGTTCGATGAGAGGAGCAGCATGTTCAGCCTTCATGCCCTGCTTGATAAGGTGATCCTACAAATGCCAAAAGCCAGACCCACCACACTTGAACGGTGCTCTGGAATTAACCAGTTTAGGAAAGACAGGCCCAAGCTCCCCCAGAACAAAGCCCACGTGCAGTCAGCACAGAGGAGACAGACACTCATTTCACCATCCCCACACACCCCACGGAGCTGAGGCTGTACCTTGATCCACACGACATAGGAAGGGATCTGCAGGCGGGAAGACCAACGCAGGGTGTGCAGGAGGTCACAGTCACTCATCTCAGGGGTGTTCATGGCCAAATGGTGCATGTAGCTTTTGGAGGGAGGCAAAATCCCCAGGATCCGCCACAGGATCAGGAAGTAGTACTGAAGGGCACAGGCTTCCTAAACAGAGAAACAGTTGGAAAAATCAGTACAGGAAGATTGCAGTTTCCATCATTACAGCTACTGAAATATCTCCTCAGGGACTCCACACTCCTGCAGATGTGCCAAAGCAGATGAACACATTCTAGACTGAGCTTCTGTCATATTAAACAATAAAATATGGAGTGAGAAAAGAAAAAGGAGAAGTTATACAATTTTCTCCTGTTTAATCGTGTTCTAGCCACACCTCCTGGAACTACCATGGACTTACAGCAAGTTGAAAGCAAATTATGAATTAAAAACTCAAGAGGTGTGCAGCCACCACGAACATTATGGTTAGTTATGAGATTTTAAAGTTCCTCATTTCTCTGAGAACAGTCCGAAATACTTTGGTTAAATACTTTGCCTGAAAATACTAAGTTTGAAAACTCATTATTCCTCAACACAGGCAGCAAGACAGTCTTACCAACGCAGTGACATTTTTGTTCTCCCTCCTCCTGAGTGTATCAAACTGGGACCCAGCAGCCAGTAACGAGGTGAGGGCTGCGTAGAGCTCGTCGTACTTCGTAGCCCTGGAGAAAAGGACCTCACAAACCTGCAGGAGATGACAAGTCAGGACCCTTGCTGCGCAAAGCTCTTTAAGCATTCGGAATACCCACAGCCCAAAACCATGCAAGATAAATTTCAGGGAGAGGGTCTGTTGGGACTGAGGATGAATGGACTGCTAAGGAGCAGCACGAGAGAGAGCCCAAAACCCTGATGGCAACAAATTTAGTGAGGAAACAAAACCCAGGGAGAACCTGGAGCAAAGTGGTGAGAAAACAACTCTAATGGCACGTGTCTTTGTCTGAATCCCAAGCACTCCTGCAAGTATTACAACAGATCTTCACAGACTTTGCACAGTGACTGCCCTGACATCCAACTAGGAGTAAAAAGGAATCCCAAGTTATCTTATCTGGCCACTCTTCTCCACTTAGTAAAAAATTCCTGGTCCCTCTGTTTCATCAAGTCTTTCCTTCTTGTCTGTTTTCCCTGGCACTTGGCAAACCCCCACAGCCCTCCAGAAAGTCTCTACCAGCAATGCCATACCGTGCTATCCAGACGGTTCAGATCATCCTCAGAAGCTTCTGGAGACAGGATGCAGTAGAACCTGGGCTGTGGAGCCGAGTCTGGAATGTGAGAACAAAAAACACCCTTCAAAGTGGCAGTTTAAACATGCCACATGATACTATGTTCTCTCCTCCATCCCCACAACCTTCTACATTTTAAGACCACTACCAGAGTCCAAGCCAGCTCCATGACACATTATTGGTGCTCTAACCTGTGGTGCATGCAGCCAAAGTTTTCCTACTCCTACAATCCTGGCAAAATAAACACATACTTATTTTTAATTACTTGTTGCATACTCCCTAGATGAGAACAACTTTGAATTTTGTTTAATAAAACAATTCTTGCATTATTGGATGTATTTTTACCTATTGTAACTATGCCCATTAAAAGCAGGGAAAGCTGCCCAGACCAAGGCACAGAAAGGGCTCTTATTTATTTATAGAAGCAAATCTTGGAATAAAAATTCCTTACATTTTCCTTCTTACCTGATGAACAGTGTTTGGTCCAGTTTTCTTCCACTTCTTTAAAGCCATGATAAAGTGGGACAGATGTTCGTCTGCTGCTGTCCTGGGATCCACTCACCCAGCCAATGGGTGGAGTCAGCAAATTATATTGTACCTAAATTAAGGAAACAAAAAAACCCACCCATGGCATCCTTCTCATAGAGGGGTAGGAGGAAAATACCACCCCACAGAAACAAACACAAAATAGTAATAATCCTGTTCAAAACACAACATTCCACACTGCTGGGAGAAACCCTGGACCCTCTCTGATGGTTTTTGTTGTGGACTGAGCAGTTTAAACCCATGGCCAAGCTTCCCACAACTGGAAAAGCCAGGCACAAAGCACCACCTCATCCCATTAACGAGAACAGTGCCAAAAACCTCCACAGTGAAACACTAAAGCACAGAGTGGTACAAAAGATGTTTGTGAGATAAAAAGCCAAATACTGAAGATTTTAAAGATATGGTGGGACAATCATCCTGTCCTTACCAGGACTTATCAAGACACCAGTCACGCCAGGAATTTACACTCCAACTGAACCTGCTGCTAGGAACCAGCCATGATAATTAATCATTCCTTGGAACTTTAAAGTTTGGTAACAACATCAAAACTGATTTACTCACAAGGGTCATGGACAGAACACACCAATGATTGCCCATTACAGATTCCTGCTGGGTGACCAATTAAATACCCAGAGGTCAAAATCTTACCTGTTCAAACAGGTACACGGGGGCCTTGGAATACTGGTGGAGCAGGTAGTCAAACACCAAGAGCAGCCGTGCCACGATAAGAGGCACAGAACACTGCTGGGTCTCCATGTTTGCTGTCAGCTCCACGATGGTCTGGATACAGAGCATCATGATGGACCTGCGGCCCCTCTCCGAGAAATTGTGGAAAATGAGCAGTAGCAGCTGGAGATGCTCCACATTCAGATCTTCTGTGTCATTGGGGAGAGTTCCCTGCAAGGCGTTTTGCTTCAGGGTGCCCACAAACCTGGCAATAAGAGAGGAAGTTTGTCAAATTTAGTTTTCTCTTTAGATCCCCCTTTAAAATCTCTTTAACCTCTTAGAGGTTAATTTTTTTTTTCTGATTATTGTTCTAATACTGGCAATTTCACAAATGGTTCACTGCATTATGTATTGGAATGAGACTGTGTGAGCAGTAAAACCTACAGAAATTAAATTATTGGCCAGTGTATTTCATGGAAAATAGGAGCAATCATTCAAATGGAGAAAGGGTGATTCAAACCTGTTCCCTGGGAAAGGCTGTTCATTAGAGCTTTAAACCAGCTAAACTCTATCAGTGAAAACCAGGTAATGGCAGAGAGGAACAATCTTGGCACCATCCTAACAGGACCTAGCAGAAACCTGCTGAGATAAGACACTCTCCTTCCCTTTTCACAGCCAGCATTGCTGCAATCCAGCCTCCTCCCACCTAACTCCTGACTGCAGGTCTCATTTCCTGGGCTTTGGGTGAAGGATTCCAGAGCACAGCACACTGAGCCTCTGCTCCTCCCAGCACCACACGGATCCCAGATCAGAGAACTCACACACTTGGAACGCTAGGCCCAGAGAATTTTCACTTGGCAGGAAATGAGAGAGGTAAGAGATGACTGATTTTCAGCTTAGCATAAAATGATCTCACCTTTCCCAGACTTTAAGGCATTCTGGAACATCAGGATCTCCCTGGGCAGTGGCTTTGTGCTGCCAAATCAGGAGCAGTCGGGACAGCACCGACAGACTTTGAGGGTGGATGTAGAGAGGCCACGGACCTTCAGAAAAAGGGGCAACTCCCAGTTGCTGGAGAAGCGTGTTCTGGAACAAACAGAGGCTTGTTGGGAAGAGGCAAGTCCTGCCTGATGCTTTAATTAACTAAAAGTATGATCTGAGCATAGAGATGACAACAAACAGCAGAGCTCTCAGCTCTGCTCACACAGCAATGCCTCTCCTGTCTGATACAGGGCAGAGCTGCTGAGGGACACTCAATGCTGTCACTTTGCCACCTAAAACACAACAAAGTCTTAACACCAATGCAGAAAAAATGGCATTAACAAGCTTTTCTCATTCACTGCAATATCAGAGCAGGAGAGATTATGCTGCTGTGTTCAGTATCTGTGAATTTAGAGGAAGAGCTCTTTAACTGATATCAGTAACATTTGCTTATTTTCTAATATAGTAGAAAGGCAGATTGCTGAAAAGTCCCACTGCTTTTAAAAATTAACAAACAAAGAGTGTTTTAAATACAGTAGAAAACAGCCAACAAAGTATAGGGATTGAATTCAGTGATGGGTGAAGCAGGTTTGTAACTTCTGTGACAGGATTAAGTCAGGTCAGCCCATGACCAAGCAAAGAAACCTAGAGGCTACAAAGTTGGGACATGAAAGCAAAAGGATTAATTTGATTCTCTCCTGAGAGAATTCCAAGGCCTTTTGGCATCTGTCCTGCAGAGCAAATCCGTAGGAATGTCTCTCAATAAACTCATGGATGGAGACAACTCTCCAAGACAAAATACACAAACTCATTTCCTTCTCAGTTTTCATCACCTTCAAAGTTCAGAGGATTAGTCTGAACTCTAGATGTTAAGTATACACTGTGCAGGATGTTTTGTGCTGGATGACTGCAAAGGTCATTCAAATCATAGGACTCAAAATACTCCAACCTCTTTTTGCAGAAAATACTCAGGGCCAAATGGAACAACCAACACAATACTCAAGGGGTGGAGAACCCACATAGAGGAATAAACAGAGACCAACACTTCTTCATTTTATTTATGCATTCAATCCTAGCTTACCTGCAGGGCAGGGGACTGAAGATCTGAGGTCACCAAGGAATGGTTGAAGTGATACAGAGCAGCAGCAAACTCCTCATCTGATGTGCCTGTAAGACAGGGATCGAGAACCACTTACTACCTTTGCTCTCCAATATTGAAAACTATGCCATGAAACTGAAAAAAGAGACACCTGTGAGCTGTACAGCTCTACCAGAGAGGTTGTGCTCACTCACCCTTGAGGCCATCCTTGTCCACCTCCTTGATGATGCTCGCCAGCGTGGCCATGTGCTGCTCCGACAGGGACACGCTCAGGTAGTTGCGGATGAAGTTATTCCTGGAGTTCAGCATAGAAGAAGTAATAAAGTTCAAAATGTTTGAAGCTAGGCTCAAAAACTGAAAAGAAAAGAGAAACACACTATAGAAGCAATAAAAGCAGAGGGACATCATTAAATAAAAACTAACCCACCAGCAAAATAAATCAAGTCCCTTAAACCTTTTCCCCGCTGCAGCAGAGGAAAGGTGCACTCAAGGCAATCCAGCTCCCTACACTGTGCTCTGGGCCAGGACTGATTCCAGAACTCTCTGAGAAGGTTGGAAGCCTCCAACTTCTCCATTGCAGTATTTATTTTTGTCTTTACCCAACGGAGTTGGAGCTAAAAGCATTCTGTCAGCAAATCACTTCACTTGCAGCTCTGCCCCCGTTTCCCCTCTCCCTCTGTAACCCAAACAGATACAATCTCCAGCCTCTGCTTCCCTGTCAGCAACAAACCCTGAGACATTCTGCCTGACAGAAGAGGAAACACCCTTCTCCCCAGGACACTCCCTGATTCCCCCTGAGCAGTGCACCAGAAGCACCTGCCATTTCCCACGGAGGCTGCCAGCACAGCTGTCCCTGGCAGGAGCACGGTGCCAGAGCCCAGCAGTGCCTGCCCCGATCCCCCACAGCTCCCTGGGGCCGAGCTCTGGCCGTACCAGCTCGGGATCCTTGCGGCTGGCCAGGATGTTCCCGTTCTCCCCAGCACTCTGCTTGTTGGGGCTCTTCACCCTGGGCGAGCTCTCCAGAGGAGGGGGTGGAGGGGGCGGCGGTGGGGCCACTTTCTCTTTGCTGGGAGAGATTGTCTCTTCAAACCATTGCCCCAGAATTGGTTCACTGTCATCATCTGGCACACAGGACAGGAAAAACAAACCCATACTGTCAAAAGCACATATCTTACTAAACCACCATGCCTGGAAAAGGCCTAAAACAGAATTTCAGTGAGCAGAGTTAAGGTGTCTGCCATCTTCATTTCTTCTTTCCAAATCGCAAGGCAAAGCCCTTCCACAGAGGTTCAGCAGGAATTTACACAAAGAAATTACTTCCACTCTCTTCTTAAGCAAATACTGCCAAATCCCAGCCACTCAGGCTTCAGTTTACACAAAGAGGGCAGTCAGCACTACTTCTGCCTCACAGACCTCACAAACTGCTCTGTAGTTTCAGTGGTACAAACAGGAGCCACGTTTCCACTGAATGTGAAAAGCAATGCAAAATCCTGAGTTGCTACAAACTCCATTACCTTGGCTGCTGTCCTCCTCAGTACTGCTAAAATCATCCTCGTAGTAAGTGTTGGAGTCAGTGGAGGCACTGGCATCGCTGCTCATGGAGCCCTTCCTCTGGCGCTGCAGCACACAGGCCTGAAGAACAGAACAAGGAAAATTTTAGGATTATGAAAGATAATAATTTGAAAATAAGAGTAACTTCCTCATGCCCTTTAATTTTCTTCTAGCAAATTTGCCTCAACTAGTTTATTAATAGCTTTTCAAGGCTTAAGTTGTACTAAAAATTACACAGGATGGTTGAAAAGAAACAATCTATACCAAGCTTGTAAGCAACACTAGAAACAGTTCTAATATAAAAGCATCTGTTATCAATGCAGCCTTTTCATGTTCCCACCAAAATCACAAATACCCCTGAACTTACAAAAAAAGTGCATTATCATTAGCACGAGTCTGTCAAATTTACATCTCTGAAAAGAGGAAAGAGAGAGGCCCTAGCTAACAACTTCTGAAAGAAGAACTGTATGTTCTCAGCACAGGCCCAGTTTGTAAAGTGATGGCAATTTGTAGTGGCTCAGCTCCAGAAGTTCTCTAGCTGAGTGCCAGTTCCTACCTTTCTGTAGGAAGTAGAGAGCAGAGTCAGCAGCAAATTAGTGAGTGGCACAGAGTCTATGAGCCGCTGAATCCTCTGGATGGATGTGCTCTGAGCCATGATATCCAGCACTGCTGGTGGGCCGTCGCTCTCCCAGCCCTGGAGAACAGAATTTCATATTGAATTGAAAAAAAGAGAAATTGGTGGGAGAATTCAAAGTGTGTATCAGTGCAGAAGGCAGAATGTCTCAGGACAATGTCCGTGCTACCTGCATACCTTGTGCAACGCCTCCACTTGCAGATCTTGGAAAAGAGATGACAGCAATTTGATGGCATGATTTGCCAGCACCACTGACAGCACCCCAAACCCTTGATGCCTGCAGAAATAGAAAGGACAGAATGTCATTTCAGGGAGAAAAGAATAAATAAATAAATATTAAATAAAGTGACTGCTTTGCTAAACTGGAGACAACAACTTCTCTTCTTTCCAAGACTCAGGACGAGAATTG
Source organism: Erpornis zantholeuca (assembly GCA_013400515.1). Classification (NCBI taxonomy): domain Eukaryota; kingdom Metazoa; phylum Chordata; class Aves; order Passeriformes; family Timaliidae; genus Erpornis; species Erpornis zantholeuca. The sequence continues at coordinate 189,505 of VZTN01001417.1, read as the reverse complement.
CAAATAGAGATAAAATTTCAAGAGACCAACAAGAGTCTGCAGTAGCTGCTTGCTGGGCCTGGTTAGATGCCTGGACAATGATTCCTGCAGGGCTGTCACATACCCTTTGCCAGGCCCCAGTTTGGGGGACCCCACGCCCTCCTTAGTGCGAGCAATGATGTCTCTGACGCGAAGAGCGGCCAAGGGATCCTTCTCCTTCCCCTTATCAGCCAAGGCCGTGGAGCTGAGGTTCAAGATGAGGAACAGGCTGTTCAGCAAACACCAAGCCCCGAGCAGCTGGAAGTTCTGATAATGCTATCGTGCCAAAAGTCAAGGGGAAGGGGGGAGAAAAAAGCACCAAAAAGACAAAACACTGTCAATGCAAATGCCAAAATACACCAGCACAAGAAGAGTGAAAAAGTTTCCTGAGATGGAAATCTTACCTCACCCCCTGCACGGCGTGAATTGCTGATTGCTTGTCCAATCATTTCATAGATTTCAAGCTGCAAATAAAGACAAAACCATGGTAAGGCACCCCACTGGCCAGCAATAAAAATAAAAACTCCAAATGCAATTGTATTTTACCCTCTACAATTAGCCATCCCTTTAACTCCTTTATCAGCAAGGCTAATGTCCCAAAATCATGGTTGTGTATTACAATGCAAATAAATACAAATTCTTCGTTTGTTGAAGAGGAAAACAATGAACACTCTGTCATTTACTTACACATTTCTGTACAATAGTAGCAGCATCATTTTCATAATCTTCTTCTTTGGAGCTCGTGGACCCGGTTCGTACCTGTTGGGTGCTGCCCACGTGCAGGATGGCCATGCAGGTGGCCACGCTCACACCTCAGGGAAACAAAGTGCAGGGGACATTCTTAGAAAGAGCCATTCTTGGGACAAAATGTTCCTATTTAGCACATTAAGACAAGCAGTATCGAATGTGTCCATCAACTTGATGGAGCAGGGAATGCTCAGTATGACAGCAAAAGATTAAAAAATCTTTAGTACCCTCAAAAGGGTGAAGTTTTATCCTACAGAAACACATGGGAACAGTAAAATGAGGTAATGTTTTACCAAGTAATTCAATACCATTTTTAAGACAATCTTCATACTCGAGTGCCACATGTCCTTAAAGTCTCCCCCATACCAATTAAACACTCGGGATTTTGGTGTGCTTAAACCACTCCTGGGAAACAAGGCTCATTTGGGGCTATAACAAATTAAGCTGAAGCCTAAAGTAAAAATATATTATGCTCTGAATATAAAAAGCAAGAACAGAAATTACAGGCTGTTAAGATGTTGAGTCACTCAGTCTTCTTCTTAGATACTGACAGGAATAGTGGCAGAACATTATCAGTAACAACTTCAGTATTAACCCGATCACCACGCTGTGCTGCAGAGCTTCAAGCTCATGAGAAATAAGGGCTATTTGTGGGCTGAGCCTCCAACACGCAGGTAACAAAGCAGAGCAAAAAAGCTCCAAAAAAACTACTGGAGATCCACTCACCTGCATAGAGACAGCTGAGAGCAAGGACAGTCACGTCCTGGAGACGTGTGGGCGTCAGGGGCTCCAGCACGGGCAGCGACAGAGTATCCAGAGCCATGGTCACGTCGACCACCAGCGAGTGGAACCTGCGGGCACAACCCACAGTGAGGACAGGCCAGAGAGCACTGCCCAGCCAGCACAGCGACCTCCCCCAGGCACACAGAGGTGCCCGAGCAGGGCTGGCACTGACCCGTTGCGCACGGCCGTGGCGTCGGCCACAGTGGCCGGCATGATGAAGAAGGAGTTGGCGGACACGGCATCCTGGAAGCGGTTGATGTAGCGCAGGAAGTACGGCAGGTTCAGGCACACGCGCAGCAGCTTCTCGGAGCCACCTGCCAACCACAGCAGCAGGGCTGTGTCACTGCTTCAGCCCTAACGGTCCTCAGTAATTGACTTAATTGCTCTTGGTGGTGAGAAAATGCCATCGAGGATGAGGCAATAGGATAAAGACTGCTTTACAACACTAGCTGCTGAAGTTTCCAGCCCACACGTGTAACGGGTTGTCACAAAGCTCTGGTTACAGGGCACACCAGGTCCAGCTGGTGGGACATGATAATCCTAAAGGTCTTTTCCAACCTTCCTACGATTCTAATCCACATGTGCTCAATAACCCATCCCATAAGGTATTTCACACTGTCCACCTTATCTACCCCTCCTAACACAAATACCCTGAGCTTGTCTCTGCAATGAAAACTCCATTCCAGCCATAACCTCCCCTGGCAATCACCAGGGAACCCAGAGAACCCTTTAGGTCAGAGAGTTTCTTCCCACTCAGACATGTGAGTTGTAACACTGAAGAGACATTTTTCCAGCACTTTTTTTGCCCCAAGCTAGAAAGCTGATTCTCACCAAGTTCTTGCAGACTGGCCACATTCTGAGCAATGAATATGCTCTTGGTCTTTGTCGCAGAGGTTTGATCTGTGGCAGCTTGATCTTCACTCTCTCCTTCCACCTAAAGCAAGCACATACCAAATTTATTATGGAGGCACTAAAAACACACAGTATTTCTCTAAGTCTCTACACAGAAGTGAGGTGTATCAGCAGCACGACTCCAAACAGCCACAGATGTCACTGAACGTTGCCTTCCATGAGGAAACAAATCCAGTATTGCCAATACAGCACAAACAGTGGTTGTTTGCCATTTATCACATGCAAGCAGGATTTACGTATTTAAGAAATGTTCTTTTTACATTTCTATTAAGAAAAAACTTAGAGCACTCTGTCCTTCCCGGCACTGGGTTATGAATGTTGAAATTCATATGTTAATTCAATTAAGAATGTTGAATTCTTTCCGTTTTAGAGGCTTTTTACCTGTGTCTCTGCTGTGATGGATGGTGATGATGAGACTCTGGGGTTAAAGACTGATGTCAATTGGTTGAGGAAGTTCATCTGCACTTCCTTCTGTCTCAGCTCCGGGCTCACTGGGGAGGCCAATTCCTTCTGGTCCTCAACTACAGGGAAAACAACAACCCCCCCGTTTCAGACAGCAAACCCCAGATTTTCTGTGCCTAACTGCGGTGCTGCAGTGAAACACACACAGCTGAAGCCCCCTCCCTACCATCAGAGAGGGTTTTGACAGTCTGAGGCAGCTTGGCTGATTTCATCATCGCTGTGAAGGTGATGATTTCCGTCCGGTCCAGGCGGCTGCAGCCCGTGCACAGCCCCTTGATCAGCAGAATGAGGTGTTTCTACAGAAAACAGAGACATCAAGTACCATTTAAACTCTCTTGATTCCAATCACTCCTCCAGATCGTTTACTCTAAGCAGATGGATTAAGAGTAATGCAGCTTCAGCTGGTGAGGCCACTCGAACAGCTCTGAGCCACTCTGATCTCCCCCCAAGATCGTGACACATCCCTGACTGCAGGTAATCCAGGACACTGCCACTGCCTGTGCTTCTTATGGAAAACACCTGGAAAAGCTCTCTCTGCTACAACACACATCACGTGAACACTGCTCAGGGGCCTTCCCTCTTTCAAACGGTTTTAAGCTTTCCCACAAGACACAAATACAAGCAGGCAAGAAAACACCTTTAAAAACTCAGCAAATAGCTGTGATCCGGGTTGTTGCACAAAACCAAACCAGACTGTAGGAAACTGGAACAGAATTAACCGAGGCTTCAGGTCACCTTTACTGAGTTGTGAGCAAGCTTTGATTCTGAGTACAGAATTCAGAGGGAAGATTCAGCAAGAATCAGTGTCTACCGAAGTGTAACCTTAAATATTTTAACAGCTTCATTAATTTTGCTTTATGCATTGAACATTAGAGAAGATTATTTCAGAATTGGAGCCCAAAGTCCATTTTCACACTGAGGCCGGCCCGGGAGGTCCAAACCTTTGCTCACCTGTGAAACAGCACATGCTTCGTCTGGATTCTCAAGGCGCAGCAGGGAGAATTCAATCAGGACTTTACAGGCAGCTGCCACTGACTGCAACTGGTTTCTTGGTACTGAAAAAAAGCAGATCCTTGTACTCAAAGAAAGCTTTAAAATAGTGCAGTGTAATAAGCTCCCAATGCTATCAATAAAGCAGGATGCTCTGCAGTGTGGGTACACACTCAATCTATCCTGCCTAACACAGATGCAATATAATAAACTCAGTCTCATTACAATGTAACCCAAGAAATGTCAGCAAAGTGAGGATAATTCCTTCTGCCAAACAGGGGAATTCAGACAGATAAAACAGTTTCCCCAGCAACATTATTTAATGATGACAGAAGCTCTGAAGAACATGAAACAAGTTCACAAAGCCCAATTTTTTTGTGGCAATTGCTAAATTGTCAGCCAAAATAACGGAAAATATTTTGAGTCACAACATTTTGATCATTAACTCCAACACAGTAACATAACTACAAAAGCCCTGAATGGTTTAGGTTGGAAGGGACCTTAAATCCCATCCAGTCCCACCCCCTGCCATAGCCAGGAACACCTTCCACTAGATCAGGTTGCTGCAAGCCCTGGCCAACCTGGCCTTGGACATTTCCAGGGACAGCAGTGTTCCAACTGCTGAAGGATAATTTAAAAATCCTGAAAACTGATTTAAACCCTTGACCAAAAATTAAATCAGGTCAATGAATAAGCAGCCAAAAAGGCAATGCTGTCCAGCAGCTGGTGGCCAAATACTCCCATCTACAAGCTTCCCTTTCCATTAGGGCTGACGTTCTGTGGTACAAAAGCCAGCAATGCTGGCCTTAAACTCTGATTCAGCCAGAAGGCAGAAAACAAATACAAAAATCAACAGTTCTGATTTACTTTTACTGCACCCAGTCATTAAACAGGAGCAAGAGGAGCAAAGGAACACTTACTGAGACCACACACAGTAGTGATGTAATGTGTGGAAAGTGCAACGAAGGAGGAATAAAAAGGCTCATACTGCTTGTCGTGGTGCAGGATCTCAGATTCACTGCAATGGAGAAGAGGAGAGAGGTCACCAGACCCAGCACAGCAGCAGTGCCACCCAACACCCCAATGTGTCCAGTGACAGGGGCAAGGCAAGATGACAGCTCTGGGATCACAACCCTCATGTCCCCAGGACTGAGTTCTCCAGCAGGAGCCAGATCACAGCATCAGCATCACTGTTCACACAGGAAATTTAAGGAAATAGTTCCAGTGCTGCCAATGTTTCTCCTCTGCAGCATCAACAGGTCAGGCTCTACCAGCCACACTCCCTGCCAGAGGCTCATTAACCTTTAAGTTGTTCTAAACTCAGCTGCCCAGAGTGCCTGGACTGTGTGTTCTGCTAACACTTGGCAGGATTTGCCAGGCCTGGAGCACAGGCATTCCCTTTCTGTCACGGCACGGAGGCAACTGGAGTTTGTGCAAGTCTGCAAATCAGCGAGATCAAACCAGGCAACTGCAGAACCACAAGAGACACACGGCACAGCCCTGTGACCACAGCCCACCTGGAGAGGGAAGGCTTTGGGCAGGTAAGGCAGTCCCCGAGGCTTCTCAGTGAGACTCACCAGCCTTGGACATGAACCTTCTATGGCAGAGGTGACACCTTAAAGGTGTCCCACCACATCCCACCTGCACAGACAGGGAGAACACAAACTGCTCTGCCTCCACACCTAGTTCTGTCCCTTGATTTTACTGTGACAAGACTAAGGGATGTGCATATCTGCCTATCAAATGATCAATTACTTTCTTTCACCTTTTCATGCAGTGATGTGAATGAGCAAACTGGAAGAACAGATTATTTCACTCAGCTTCACTTTGCCTCTCCAAACCCAGCCAGGCTTCTCCACCTCTTGGACTGAGGTTATTCCTGGAGGGCAGCAGCCCATGGCACAGGCTATACTCAACTCCAACCACGATTGCACCATTCCCTGCTGACCTGAACAAAGCCCAGTTTATGCCCAGTCACCTTTCCTTTTTCCACCCTAAGCCATGGTTTCCAGCTGTAATCAAAACAACTCTGTAACAGAACCATTTCTCCACAAGAATGAGCAGAAAGAAATACTCATCAGCTTTGTAGTTTGATTTCCTAGGTCTGAGGTTTTATTTAGGCTGCCTAAAAAACTGAAATAGAAAAATAGAAAACGAAGAGAAAGGCTTTACTGGAAGATATTCAGCAGTGTCACACGACCGAGTTCCGATACCTCAGGCCTCACCTCACCTTCTGCTGCCAGAACTGCTCTGGTGAGGAACGAGCACAGAGAGTGAACATGCAAAACAGTCTGTGCTCTCTCTTTTCCAGACACTAATTTTGCTCACCTACCTCTCAGGCCCAACTCAAACCCAGCAGCAGTAAGTATGTAACTATTGTTAAGAGAACAAATTAGAACAATTTGGGAATAACAGAGTACAGGAGAGGCCAACGGCTCCTAAATTACTGCACAGGTCAAGCTGTGCAACACACAGTGCCCACAGGGTATAAAGAACACAGAGGTGCAGAATCCAGCACGAGATAGGGATTGGGCAATGAGAGGTTTGAGTTTTACTAAAACACGTTGTGGATGTTATGATAACACGAAGTGGAAGGCAGCTGTCAAGAAATCATCAATCCTTGCAAATAACCATTGAGAGAAGATAACAGCTCAATCTGTGATGTGCCAGAGTGTTATTTTGAGCACACAGTGAGATTTAATAATGACTTTCAGCCTCTGTACTGTGGTTTATTGCTCAAAGGGGTTTTGCTTGCCAGGGAAGCTCATTACTCAGGCTGAGGAGAAGCCTCTGTGTCACTATCAACGTTAATCAGCACCAAATCCCACCTCCTGCCTCAGCTCTGCTCCCCAACCCTGAGCAGCCCCCAAAGAGCCCCTGTCCTTAGGGCAGTGGGCACCAAGCAGCCTTCTCCTCGGGAAGGCACTGCTCCAGGTGCAGGAGTTCTCCCCTGTGGAAACCCCTTCCCCAAAAACCAGCCTGGAGTGACTTCACAGACCCAGAGTTCCTCTCCAGCTGCACCTTTCCAAGTCAGCATTCCCATCATTTATGTCAAATAAGGGACTAATTTCTATCAATTCTTGAAGACATCTGCTAGCAGAGGAATACCAGTAACCTGACGATGCTTACACTTATAAATGAAATACAAGAGTAGTTAAAAAAATGAGTTTATTGATTTATTTTGAAAAGAATAATACTGGTGATTTCGCTGTCATAGCACCAAGCTTATTTAAGGGGAAATCCAGCCACTTTGGGGTTGGCTGACACCATCAAGAGTTTAACAACTGCCTTCTAAAAATAACTTGGACAGATAAAAGATTTTCTGTGAGAAATCTAAAGATAGATTCTTGTTCGGCACAGAAAAGCACAGCTCCAGACACGAACAAGTTGTATTTATTCCTTTGTGACCTAGCACACCATACCAAGGCATGAAACAAAAGTACCATCCTGCAAGAGCCCAAATCCTGCCAGATCCTCAGACACACAACTCCAACCTCAGGCAGTGCTGCTGGAAGGCAACAAACTGCTGTCCCAAGTGGAAAATGGAACCAGCATTCCTTCTAAAGGAGGAAACAGCCCTCTCCCAGAACTCAAGTGGATCCACTCCAGTGTCCATGGGATGTTTTAATGAAACACTCCACTGATGAACTTTAGGCAAAGGGACAGCAGAGCTGCTCGGGGAAAAGTGACACTGGAATGGTCCCTAAAACAAAGACTGCCCAAAGAACTGCCCAAACCCATAAACACTGAGCGTGCAGCTTCTGGGAGAACAACTCTGTGTATGCAGGCACAGAACTCTTTGAATTGAACTCTTTGAATCTGAAGCATCCACTGCACACTCAGCCATTCTACATTAGGCAAAAGACCACATGGCTTTACTTTATCATCTTCCCCAGTGCAGTGTTTATTTTATGTTTCCTAACAATTTATTGTGGTGGGGGTTATACCTCTGTAACTGAGCGTGATGTTGCGGCATTCACATCTCGTGTTTTAGATCATAAAACAAGCTGTAAGTTGAATTAAGCAGCCGCGGTGGGTACTCTTATGCTCGGAGTACAACCTGTGCGGTTAAGACAAGGCAGACTTGATTTGGTTCTGCTTTATTTCTACTTAAAATATGAGAAGTTTCGCAGTGGTAAAGACTTACAGGGAAGTCTGGTCCCCCCAGAGCCCGGTGAGACAACACATCCCACGGCCCAACCGGGCAAACTGTGACACGCCTGGACAAAAGCAAAACCACAAGAACAGTCCCGAAGCCTCTCGGCGGGCGCCTGTCCGAGGTGCTGCGGCCGGGCGAGCACCCTCAGCCCGTTATGGGGCCCGAGGGCACCTCCGAGAGCTCCGGCCCCGGGACAGCGGGAGGAGCCGGGAACGGAGCTCGGGGCTTTGCCCGGCCAGCGGCAGCCCCGCCGCTTGCCCTGCCGGGCACCGGGCACCTCACAC
>VZTN01001417.1:161055-180977 GCA_013400515.1 Erpornis zantholeuca | reverse complement strand
CGCGCGCTCCGCCCCCGCGGCTGCCCCGGGGCAGGCAGGGCTTGGACCGGCCCCAAAAATCATGCAAAAGCCCCAGAAACACTTGAACAGCGAAGCCCCCCCCGGCTTCAAGAGTCCCCCGAAACACTTAAATAATGAAATAACCACCCTCCATTAGTTACAAAAAAAATCCCCACTTAAATAGCCAAAAATCCCCTCCTAAGTAGCTCAAAATCCACTGAAGTAGCCCCAAAATCCCATTGAAATAGCCCCATGAAACACTTACACGGCCCCAAAAACCACCTCAATGGTCCTGCCAAAACCCACTTACATAGTTCCCAAATTCCCCACCTAAATACCCTCGCAAAATCGGTTAAATAACCCCTAAAAACTGCCTAAATAGCCCCACCAAAACCACTTAAACAGCCGCAAAAGCCCACTTAAGTAACCCCCAAGCCCTTTAAATAGCCCAAGAAACACTTCAATAGCCCAAACCCACTCCCTGCTCCGCAGCTTTTATTTGGGATCTGGACACTGGGAGGGGATGGAGGGACATGGCCTCTCCTGAGGGAACAGCTCGATGCCAAACTAGATCTTAACAATTTAAATCCACAGAGTTCAGAGTCCTGCTGAAGCACCCTGCCTTAACCCCAGTGCTGCACACAGAAAAAAAAAAAAAAAGCAGGAAAATTTAGAAACAAATGGGAAGGAACTGATGTCATAATAAATAAAGAACGTGGAGAGACTTTAGGTTCAAGCTCTTCCCACTGCTCTGCAGCTTTGGCAGTGGCTCCATGAGGCCATTTCCCACTGACAGACACCCAATTCCCAACATTTTTCCTAAGGAAATCACCCAAGGTCTCTTCCTCACACCAGGAGCTCATTACCACATCTCGGTAGCCAACAACCCTCACCCCTCCTCTGTGGCAGATGTGGGGCACAGCTGGTGCTGAGGGAGAGCCCAGGAGGGACACATACCCTTAGTGATCTCTTCACCAACATCAGGGAGACACTGATTTGGGGGCTTTAAAGGAGGTTTGGGACTTTCTTTTTCAGTCAGAACAGACTAACATAGTTTCTATTTTTCATCTCTTCCGTTTCTCCTCACAGGAGACACGTGGGCAGTGCAGATTCTGTTCCACCAGCAGCTTTTCCTCACAAGCATCTTCCAGCCAAATGGAATCGAGGCGTTAGGATCCATCCCCCGGGGGGGGCTGGGATCCCAGCAGAGCCCTGGGGGCAGTCCCAGCCCAGCTGCTCTCCAGGCTGAGCCTCCCTCAGCGCCAGGCCCGGTTCAGCAGCTTCACCTGGGCCAGTCTCTTGGTGATCATGGTGGCAAAGACCAGCCCGAAGAGCACGCTGCTGATCAGCACGTAGTCGTAGTCGTCCTTGAGCACGTCGAACTGCTTGGAGGGGTACACCCGTGTCTGGAAGATGTCCAGCCCGTAGGCTACCACCTGCAGGGGCGAGAGCAGGAGCTGGGGATGCAGCCTGGAGGATAAAACCCCACAATGATCCAGGCAGGATTGTGATGGAAAGTGTTATAAAGTGCTTATTGTATTATTGGCTTTCTGCAAATATTAAAATGAATGTTATATGTGTAATGTTAGAAAACTTAGTTGCATGGAGATAGTAGTGTAATTTCTAAGGATTTTATCATGATATGTAGAATGCTTTTTTCCATGTAGCTAACTCAGGATAGCAACAGATAAGCAAGGAAATTCACACAGCATCTGGCCCGTGATAAGGACTAAGAGCTTAAGACTCTGGAAGGAAGAAGTTATTGATCTGAATGTGAAACAACAGGATGACCAAAAGGATGTGGTCAGCAGAACTGGACTACAATAGATTACCAACTTTTTTTTAAACAGACCTGCAAGAAGGAAATAAAGGCAGGATGGGGGAGGACTTGAAACCCAAGAGATACCAAAAAAGGAATATTTGAATGATGCATAGAAATCTATGAATATGTGTGAAACTTGGGCATTTAACAGAAGAGGTTTGTTAGCTAAGGTGTGCCTCTGGCATCATGCCAAGCATCCGGCTGTATTAATTTTTGCTTTATTTCTGTCTCCTATTGTCCCTTTTTATTAAACCCCTTATTAAACCTTTTAAAAATTTAACCAGGAGTGAACTTCGTTTTTCACAAAATGATGCTTAAGCTGTGAGCAGCTGGGCTGTGGGAATTACAGAGCTCCCTACCACAGGCTGTGGATTGGAATCCACTCCTCAATTCCACCCCGAGGCCCTGCACTCACCAAGCACGTGGACTCGAGGCCAGAGGGGGCTGTGTAAATCCCCCTCATCCTGGAGATGGTCTGGTTGTAGTTGATGAACCTCTCGGCGTGGATCTGCACATCTGGCGAGTATGGGATCAGGTTCTCCTCCCTGCAAGGCACCACAGGAGACATCACAGCCAAGCAGCACACGGGGGATGTCACCAGTGTTTCCTACCCTGATTATCAAAAACTGACCTAAAACAGCAAATTAGGGAGCATTTCCCAGTGCAGATTCATTATTGCTGCAGGGTGAAAATCCAATATATCAGCTGGGTCAGGCTAAACTGCAGCCACCTCCTTTCAGGCTTCCAAAGTTTTAAAAATAAGTGTAACTCTAAAAAATCCAGTTCCTCTGCCTGCTCCTTCCTAAGAATAGAGAGCCCAGGCTGGTTTAATGACTGACCTGCTGTAATACAGACAAAAGTATCCCATCAGCACAGACTGGGAACAGAAGCACAGAATCCTTTAGACCTCCAAGATCATAGAGTCCAACCTCTGACCTGAAGGAACCTCCCTTCATTCTATGCACAGACTGCCCTGACTCCAGCTAGGACAAGTTGTTACTCTCCTCACAACACATGACACACAAAATCCAGCCCTTTCCACAGCCCAGGAAGAGAGGTTCTCACTCCTTCCCTACCTGCTCTGCTCTGTCGGGATCTCTGGGCGCCGAGGGTCCAGCAGAGCCTTGGGAAGGGACAGGATGGCCCCGGAGGGAAGCCCAACTGTGCATAAAAGGAAAAGCATCTTAAAAATCACAGAATCCCAGAACAGCTGGAGTCGGAAAGGCCTTCTGGGGATCACCCAGTCCAACACCCTTGCCCAGGAGGGGTCACCCAGAGCACCTGACAACAGGAATGTATCCAGCTGGGTTTGCAACATCTCCAGAGAGGGACACACCACAACCTCTCTGGGCACCTGGGCCAGTGCTCTGCCACCCTCAAGGGAAAGTTCTTCCTCACGTTGGGGTGAAACTCGTTGGGTTTTAGTTTATGGCCACTGCTGCTCTGAGTACCACTGGAAACTCTGGCACCCCATGGCCATTTCTGACAGCATTTTCCAACAGCCAGCAGAAACACTCTCCTGCTGCTTATCCCTGCACTTGCAGGAGTCCAGGCCAATCCCCAGGCACTGTTTTTTGGCAGCAAAGCGAATTTTGCTGGGATTTCAGTGCTGCCCGCTGAGCACGGGGCAGGTACTCACTGAGCAGGTGGCGGCTGGTGATGCCCCGCTCGGTGATCGTGGCCTCCATGGCGCTGATGGCAGAGGGGAAGATGTAGGATTGCTGGAGAACCTGAGGCAAAATGGGGCGGTCCAGGGAGCTGAAGGCTGTGGCGTTGTACTGCTCCGTGCCCTCGTAGAGCTCCAGCACGGTGAACTCGTTCCGACGCGCCTTCATGTTCCAGTACTGGTACTGCAATCGGGAGTTTCGGGAATAGCAGGGAAGCACTCAAGGATACATGGAGAGACTTTCGGTTCAAGCTCTTCCCACTGCTCTGCAGCTTTGGCAGTAGCTCCATGAGGCTGTTTCCCACTGACAGACACCCAATTCCCAACATTGTTTCCTAAGGAAATCACCCAAGGTCTCTTCCTCACACCAGGAGCTCATTACCCCGCTTCAAGAGTCACCCAAAACAAATAATGAAATAACTACCCCCCACTTAGTTACCAAAAAAGCTTCCACTTAAATAGCCAAAAATCCCCCCCTAAGTAGCTCAAAATCCAGTAAGTAGCCCCATAAAACCACTTAAACAGCCCCAAAAAACACCTCAATGGTCCCAATGGTTTTGAAATCTGCAGAAACCCCCTGAAATCCAAAAGCTCTGCCCACACAGGGGAATCATAGAGGGTGCTCAGAAAATTGCCTCCATGCACATATAGGAACTGCCCCAGTGCCAAAAGGATTTTTGCTTTTTATATATTTTCCACGTATTCATAGCTCTGTAAACTGCTATTGTATAGTTACATAGCTCCTTAACTAACTGTGGCACCTTCCTACCCCTCCCTTAGATTTCAGAACAATAAGCTAACCTTGCTGGAATCTTATTTAGTCTTTGCTCTAGAGTGAGCCAAGACATCTCATTTTCTCCATGTATCATAGACATAATAAATGGGGGATAGAAGCAAGGGGGAGCTTCAGAGGGGGCAGAACCAAAAGGGGGGATTACTTAATTAACTGTGCCTCTAACTGGAAGACTCCTGTTAAGTTTCCTTGTTTGTTAAACTCATAAAACTGTCAGAGTCCTGCATCACGTGTGCATTTTGCCATATTTGCACCGTGAAGGACATTCCTTGCAGGTAACTGCTTTTTACCACCTTAACACTGTTCAGCTTGTGATTTTAGGGGTCACCCCAAACAAGAAGCAGCTCTCACCACCACCCAGTTCTCGGAGTGCACCATGTGCACAGGCCCCTTGGCCTTCTTCTGCACGGAGGAGTGGATGATCCTGCCCGTGACCCCGTCCATGAGGTAGATCCCGATGAAGGTGCGCTCGTGGTGCGTGTCCGTGCTCTCGGTCACCACGGCCAGCAGGTTGGGGTTCAGGGACTGGGGACAAAGGAGAAACAGCTGAGGCTGCCTTTCAGTGCCACAGACACCTCCTTCCTGCACTTCATCTAGCACTGGGCATATTGTGGACAAATTAGCATAAATCACCTCAAGAAATCAAGCTGCTATTTCCCCAGTATCAGACTTTGACTGACTTAACTGCTGCATGAAAACATTTTAGAAAAGAAACCTCCAAAATGAGCATTTTTCTGCAGAGACACTGGTGCCCATAAAGCAAAACGGGCACCACAGGGCAGCTCATCCCAATGCAGCAGCAGGGAATGGCACTGGGATCTTCCTGGGGGACAACCCCTCCAGAAAAAGCCCACAGAGAGCTGCAGGAGCACCTTGTAGAGGACGCTGCGGTCACCCATCACACGGCCCTGGGAGTGCACGTGCTCATTGGACCTCTTCCCTTTGACCATCACTATCCTCTGCACCTCCGTGGGGATGGCCACCTCCCAGCTCTCCTCTGTGCTCAGGTCCTGCAGGGAAAAAGCATGTGGGAGCTTGGCTCTTGTCCTGCAAGGACACCACCTCCACCAGCAGGATGCAGGTTCACTTGCTTTGGGATTTCACAAGTTTCTCCAGCATGTTTTGAGGCTGAACACTCCAGTTCTAAGCCAAGCTCCGTGAAGGAAACAGAGATCTGCCATTATCCATAGGGCATTTAGGAAAGTGTAATGGGTCTTCCATACCTTCTTCAGCCTGAATCCAGAGAGTTTTCCCTGCTCAGCATCAACTAGGTAAAAATAGATGGAATGGGCTATTTCTTCTAACTGGCGAAGGACGTTTTTAGTAGCTGGGAAAGCTGTAACCTGGGAAAAAAAGAATTGAAATGCAGGTTAAAACAAACTGATACAGACAAAAAACGCACCCCAGAATAAACCAGAAAGATTATTTCTAACATGTTTATCAAGATAAGGTCTGTCTTACCAGAATAACCTCATAGCTTTGTGTGAAATGTGGCTCAATGGCATTTTTTCCCATCTTGCTCCAAAAGGGAGAGGGATGATTAACCAGAATGTGAAGAAAACTGCCTCCAGGCAAAGCAATTTACCTTGTACTCATCATCAATCAGGAGCAGCACTTTGGCATAGTCTTGATCCATAATAGGCAGAAGCAATGTCTGGAGAATTGGGCGTTTCAGAACAGGAGGAGCTACTTGGCTTCTCTTCCCAAAGATGGGGTTAAAGACATACAGAAAACTCCTTTTGGTTTCCTGAAAAACAAGAAAAGTGTTGCCTCTTGTCTAAGTCAAAAAAAAGGTGTTTTTCTAACTGTTACTTGCTGCTGTTAACTATTGATACTCTGGGTTCAGCTATTCCATCCTGAAAATATTCTGTGTGGACACACACATTTGTCCAACATTTATCCCACGTTTGTCCATCGCAGCCATGATCATTTTTAAGTTTCCTAGGCTTCTGTGTCTGCTTCCCTCCAGATCTTTCTCCCCTCCCATCTCCACGTCAGTGACAACCAGATGACGCCCAAGAAGATGTTTTACTGCCCTGTCCAAGGGCAGATTTCCATGGCCAGTGGAGGGGCAGGGAAAGGGCCTCACCTTGTCCTTCACGAGCAGAGTGCACTGTGGAGGGTGGGGGAAATGGGCTGTTGTTCTCTGAACCATCAGCTTGAAGGAGGAGCCTGGTTTCACATTCCTGAGGTATTGCTTCCACAAGATGGTGCCAGAGCTGCTTTCAATGCCAAAAAGCTGAGGACAAACACACAGGAAAGCCAAAGTTTAGGAAAACATCTCTCCTATTCAAGCACTACATCTTCCTCTGTCATATCCCAAAGAAAGCTGAGTCTCGGTCCCCCTTTAAAGCCACCACAAAACATCCTGTGCATCTTCCCATGATTTCTGCCCAAGCCTGGCTAAGAACAGGGCTGGGAATTCAGAGCTGAGACTCTTTGCTCCAGCCTAGAAACAGATTCCTACCCTGGCATCCTCACCTTCCCCGAGGCAGTGACCATCACCATCATTTTCTGGAGATTGAATTCGTCTCTGGCCAAATTGTCAATGTTAATCTCATTTTTAATCTGGCTCCGGGGCTTCCTGGCATCATAGAACATCTTCCAGAGATGAGCAGTCCAGGCTTGCAGCAGGATGAGCTGGGATGAGAGCCGCTTCAGGAACATTCCCAGCAAACCATCTGCAAAGGGCACTCACAGTGACAGCAGCAGGGAGAACACACACGTCCCACCCAGAGCTGAAGTTATGGTGTCAAATGCTGCCATGCACAAACCCAGGGTAACTCCTCACCTCCCACTCTGCAATGTTACAGTTGCCATTTCTGTGACAGACTCTGGCATTTACCAACCTTTCCCACTCCACACTCATTCCAAAATACACAACGGAAAGCAAACTTTCATGCAGAGGATTTCATGTTCCTTCTCCCTGTGCCCACCTAGAGCTCCCCCACCCCTACAAAAATCCCTCTGCACCTAGAGGAATTAAAAATACTTAATTCTGCCCAATCAGGGTTTGTATTTAACTTCTTAAAATAACCAAACCACCGGATTTCAACTCTGTTTCAGCCCAAACAAGAGCAAGCAGAGGGGACCAGTGGCACCAGGAAGCATTAGGCAGGAGCAGTGCACACTCCATGCAGGATGGGGTTACCTTGGATGGCTGCATCCAGGACAGCAAGGAAAGACAAAACAAAGCAAAAAAAAAGCTATTGGAAATGAGTCTTCCAGAAAGAGTCACAAGAAACATTCAGGAGACATGGCCAAAATCCCTCCTACTGCTGCTGTTTTCTTAATATAACAATGTAATATATTCAGGTCATCCGGATTGGATTTCCAAAGTTTAGACAGAAAAGGGTTTATTTCTGCTCATTTTAATTGGCATCAGTAAAGATTTAAATTAATCTCTCAGCTCAGAGTAAACAGAAAACAATCCATACATTTATTTAGGATGGAAAACAAACTCACAAAGGTAGTTCTGTTAAACTCACCTGCTTTTTTTCCAAATTCTCCCTCCAGCTCAGCCTGTGCACCCGTCAGAGGCAGATCCACCATCTCCAGGCTCACCACCTCTGCCAGTGACTCCTCTCTACTCCATACAACTTTTCCTGGAAAGAAGTAAGAGCAGAATTTCAGAAAAATCAACTTAATATCTGGGAATTGACTCACTCAATGTAAGAGTAACTTCAGTGCAACCTTGAAATACAAATCACCTCTTGATGAAATGCAAAACAGTGTATAAATATCTAATATAATTAAATTAACTATTTCATAAAAGACAAATACTTCATGCAACTGGAGCCACTTGTAGGAAGAAAACGTCAGGATCAGTAAAAGCAATCTGCTGTTTTAAAAGGGTCACAGCCATGGAGTCTATTTAAAATAAGAGATTCACAGTGTGAACTCCGGGATTCCTTTACAGCCCCAGAAAATTCCTGTCACTGAGCTGGGACTTTGAAGTCTTTCTGCAAATTAACATTTTTGCCATGAGGACCTTTTCTGAAAATCTTTGAGGAAGATCTACAGCAGGACTTACATTCTCATCCTACAAAAAGAGTTTTAAAATCTGCAGAAACCTCCTGAAACCCAAAAGCTCTGCCCACAAACAGGGCAGAACTGTTTGTCATGGTCAGGTGTCTTGTGAGGGTGAAAGAGTCTCCTGTGTCTTTCCTGGGACTCAGATGAGTTAAATTAATTTTTCCAGCTTCCAAGGAAAGCAATGATAAAATCTAATCCTTGAGGAAATGCAATTTTCTCCTGGTGGCTGTTACAAATGGAGGAAGCTGTTTGTGGGAGTCACCTGGCTGCTGAAGGAACATGAGCATGTGGTCTTCTGTCTGCACCAAGGCTCGATAGCCCACGGAGTCGTCCTTCTTCAGGAAAACCTGGATGTACAGCTGGGGAAAACACAAAGAAAAAGGCAAGGAAAACAGCGAGATTAATGATCACATCATCTCCTTGGAGAAAGCAGGAATCAAGTGAAACCAGAGCAGGCAGGGTCATGCTGTAATCCCTGGAATGCTTTTCCCCTGGGCTAAAGGGCTCCCATCCTGCCAAATCAGGGAAGGGAGGGCACTGCCAGGACTGAAATAAGCCCTCTCTGCTCACCTGCTGTGGCTTGGCCCCTCCCTGGTCAAGGTTAAAGGTGATTGTGGTATCCAACAATCTTTGCCCAGTTTCCACCAGGTAGAGATTTATGTTGTAGGTTTGATTGGAGCAGGTTAAGGAATCCTGTAGCAAACAAGGCAAAAACAGGGGTTACACACATACCACACCCAATTCTGCAGCAGGATTCAATGCCCAGCAAGAACTGGGGCTGTATTTTTAGGTTCTATAGCTGGTGTAACACCTCTGTCATTTTGTTCCTGCAGGCAAAGGAATCAAATGGACTGAGAAGAACTTGGGAACAAGAGCACCCCGTACCTGCCTCCGGGCCTCCTCCAGAGCACTGCCAGCATGGAGGCCATCAGAGCTTCCAGGCT
Organism: Erpornis zantholeuca; assembly: GCA_013400515.1. Lineage (NCBI taxonomy): Eukaryota > Metazoa > Chordata > Aves > Passeriformes > Timaliidae > Erpornis > Erpornis zantholeuca. The sequence continues at coordinate 171,717 of VZTN01001417.1, read as the reverse complement.
TCTGAAGTGAGGATGAGAAGAGATGTAACATGGCTTCAGACACCAGTAAAGCATAAAAAAAAAGGTTTTCAACTGCCTGACAAGTCTCAGCTCGCCTGTGACATCAGGCAGGAAACAGCTCTGTTCTGTTCTATTCTGATAAAAATGAAACTGTGTTTGATATCCCCAAGAACTGAAAACCTCTCTGGATCACTAAAGCAAATTCCTTGTCACATGCCCACCTTCCACAGGGCTGAAACAGGACATCCACTGAGCCACGCACACCCTGAGCTGGACATAATCAAGCCCTGCTTGTGTTATCACTGAAACTTATCAAATCCTCCTCTTCCTCAAGGGACTCCCATCCCTGGGCCTACGAAACACCCCTGGAACCCACCCCCAGTGCACATCCCCAAAGCTGGGCTGGTCCCAGAGTACAGGAATTGTGCTGACCAGTTCACTCCTGCACGTCAGGACTGCGGCCACTGTCTTCTCCCCGGTCGTTGCAAAACTCACCAGAGCTGCCTGGAAAGGAAAAAAAAAAAAACAGCATGAAATCATTATTAAAAAAACTTCAATAAAACCCCAAACCACACCAGAAACTATTCATGAAGTAAATAAAACCACAGTGGAATTAAAAACAGATGAACTGTCACAGCCAAATTTTAAATTGTATTGTTCCCTCTCCCAACAAAAAAAAAAACCCCAACCAAACAAAACAGCGCAAAAAACTCCACAAACAAACAAAAACTATAAAAAGACTGAAAGTACTTCTCATAAAGATGGGAACAGTTGACCTGCCACAGGTTTTTGAGCCCTTATGCCCAGAGTTACTGAGATTTTCAACACCTGCCAGCTGGCCCAGCAGGTTGAAGGATGTTCAGCTGCACTTGGCCCTCTCCCTGTCTCAGGTACCTGCTGGAAGTCCCGGAGGTGGCTGAGCAGCCCCTGCTTGTACTGCAGCAAGGAGAAGTGGCTTGGGGACAGCTGCAGGAAGAACTGAGTCCGTGAGGCGCTGGTCACACTGGGCTGAGTGGCCAAGATCCTGGCCTGGAAGTCATCTGCAAACTCCAGCTCCAGGGACTGCAAGGGACACAAGCATATGTTTTGGGAGAGTTGTCCTTCACTGAGACCATCGCTTTCCATCCCCCAGCAGCAGTGAGAGAGCCCCTGGGTCAGGGGACAGAGCAGGAGCAGGGAATCTCTGAGGCTCCACTGGAGCAAAGCTCTGAAGATATTGATTCAGAAGGAGTAACAGACAGAAAGCTTTCCCACCCTCCCCTCAATTTACAGATGATGATCCCCCATCTCCAACCATTGCCCAGCTCACCGACAGAGCATCTGGGCAAGGAATCACAGGGAATATCCCTGCAGCAATCTCACCTGCAGTGGGATCTGCCTCATGTCCTGCTCCGTGTCCAGGGCGCAGAGGTGCAGCGAGCGCGTGGCCGTGTCCGCACACAGCAGCACAGCCTCCCCCACCACGCCACAGGAGCCCTCCAGGCCCCGCAGCCACGGGGCTGCCACCCTCACCTGCACAGACACACAGAGCCAGGGCTCAGCGGGACCTCCACAGAACCAACGTGCACACAAACTGCCATTTCAGTCAGAATTATTTTTATCTATGATTGGGAGGAACTACCTGTCAGCCCGAGGGATTTAGGACAGCCTTGACTAACAGCTGCCAGTCTAATTCAGTTTGGTTTTCAGGGCATTGAGCCACGAAATCCCTGCTTTGGAGGCAATGCCTCGGTGAAAGGGAGGGTTCTCTGTACCACAGCAACAATTCATTCCTCTGCCCACCACACCACAGGCTTGGGAGCATGTTTGTTGACATCAAACGCAGCATTTTGGCTCCATTACCTGTTTGGTGATTTCTCCATCTTCCACATTGAACGTCAAGACATTCAGGTGGCTCTGGGGAACGATGCCAACCACATGGATCACTCCAGTCCCACGGGAATACAGCAGCTGGTACTGAGTGCTCTCACTGCAAGAGAGGCAGCAACCACCAAGCATCACCTTCTCACGCTGCTGTTTGCAGAAGCACAAGGCAGGTGCAGCCCCCCTACCTCTGCCCCATGCCAGGGGCTCACACCTCTCCTTGAAGGTCTTCTCACCTTTCTGGCAGGTGTTCCACCCACTTCTGGTGCCCGTTGGACAGGTAGTGCAGAGACAGGGCTGCCTTCTTCAGCACTGCCACGTACTTCACCGCCTCGGGGAGCCCCACCAGGGCAGCCCCCTGGAAACTGAGCACAGACACAAGGAGTTAGGGGATTATTCTACTATTTTACCCTGGGGAAGGGGCTGGAGGGAGCTGGGAAAGCAGCTCAGCCTGGAGAAAAGGAGGCTCAGGGGGGCCCTTCTGGCTCTGCACAGCTCCCTAACAGGAGGGTATGGCCAGCGGAGTTCAGGCTCTGTTCCAATCTGTTCACATCTGGGACAGGATAGGAGGAAACAGCCTGAAACTGTGCCAGGGGAGGTTAAAGTTGGCTGTTAGGAGGAATTTCTCCCTGGAAAGGGCTGTCAGACATTGGCAAGGGCTGCCCAGGGAGGTTTGGAGTCCCCATCCCTGGAGGTGCCCAAGGAAGGCCTGGACATGGCACTCAGTGCTCTGGGCTGGGGACAAGGTGGGGACTGGGCACAGCTTGGACTCGATGGCCTGGGAAGGCTTTTCCAACCTCAGGCATTCTGTGCAAGGTTCAGGCATTCATAAAGAATTCACCCAAAATTTGTTTTGGAAAATTTGTTTTTACATCTGACTAATTTTTCTCTACAATGCAAACCCAGACCAATTCCATGACCCATTTTTCTCCTTCCCAGAGCAGCACTACCAGGAGAAAAAGCCCTCACAGACAGGAAATCCCACCTGCCAGTGTCCAGGGAGGTCTCCCAGTTCAAGCCCCCGATGTTGGTCTCCCAGGAACGCAGAATTCGTCCACCATTGGACACAGTGATTGCATCTGGAAAGGAGAGGGATGAATACAGAACGTGTGCCTGCCATGGACCAACTAAAGGGTGGGTTCTGCAGGTCCAGCCTGTGCTCTAACGCTGGCTCCACATTCCAGGAGCTCTGCCAGCCCTGGCACGTTCCCCTTACCCTGCCCATGGATCAGCATCGCATCGATGGCTCCTTCCGGGGTGCCCTTGTCCACATGGCGCCACACTGCAAGAGACAGGGCCGGGGGAGAACAGCATTTATCCCCACGAAGCCGTTCCTGTGTTATTATGTCTAAACCTGGTCTGCTCGCAGAGCCAGCCCTCAGACAGAGCTCTGACCTGCCAGTGAAGCCTCCCTCCCGCCGCCATGGCCCAGCCAGCAGCATTAACCTCTCTGGAGGAAAAGCCAGCACGACCGCATTGACCCTCGGCCCCAGAGCGCCCGCACTCACGGATTTCGCCGCTCCGGGAGTTCAAGGCGGCTACTACATTCTCCTCGGTGGCCACGACGAGCTTCTTCGAGCCCTGCGAGGCCTCCAAGGAGGCGAACTTGAGCTTCCCCACGTACTGCTGCCTCCTATGAGGGAACGGGAGCGCCGGTGAGATGGGACTCGAGGCGGCAGCGACGCGACGGGCGCGGGCCGTGCCCTTGAGAGGGGGGACCCAGCCCACCGGGACCCTCGCTGCTCACCAGTCGAACTTGCCCACTTGGTCCTCGTAGACGGCGGCGGCCAAAGGCAGCAGGANAAAGGTGGGACGGGACCCCCGCAGCCCTGACCCCCAACACCGTGCCCGGCCACGTCCTTCGCCCCACTCCCTTCCTTTCCCATTCCTCATCCCTCGCTCCCTTCCCTACCCCGCTCCCCATCCCTATCCTTTGTCCCTTTCCCTGTCCCCTTCCCCAGTCCCCTTCCCCATCCCCGTCCCGTTCTCCATCCTATCTCTCATCCTCTTCCCCATCTCTCGTTCGCTTCCCCCTCCTGTTCCCCACCCCTTTCCCCATCCCCCCCTGACGCTCTCTCCTCTCCCCGCAGTGTCCCTGACGCGGACGCCCCGCAAGGGGTTGGAGGCCAAGCAGGCGCTGATCGCCGAGGTGAGTCTGGCCCGGGCTCGGGCCCCTCTCTCCTTTCCCTCTCCTCCCCATTCCCTCGCCCCCTGTGCCCGTCCCTGTCCCCGTAACGGCTCCCTCGCAGCTGCGGCGCTGTGTGGACACCTACAAGTACATCTTCGTCTTCTCCGTGGCCAACATGAGGAACAACAAGCTGAAGGATGTGCGGAACGCCTGGAAGCACAGCAGGTGGGCAGGGGGCTGGTGCAGGGGGGGATGCCCAAGGGGATGAGCTCTAGGGCTGATATCCTTCTCCTCCTCCTCCTCCTGGGCCAGGATCTTCTTTGGGAAGAACAAGGTGATGATGGTGGCGCTGGGCCGGGAGCCGAGCAGCGAGTACAAGGAGAACCTGCACAAGGTACCTGCTGGGGGTTCCTCTGGGCATCCTAAAGCTTCACCTGGCTTGTTCCATGTCCTGGAATAGCATCCTGGGGTCACCGTTCTGTGGGTGTTTTAATTGAACCCATCCATGTCCTGCCACAAAGAGTCTGCTGGGAGTGGAGCTGTGCAGGACTGAGCCCTTGGCAGGTGAGTCCTGGTGCTCCCCAGTCCCCATGGAAGCTCCTTTCTTCCAGGTCAGCAAACACCTGAGAGGGGAGGTTGGGCTCCTCTTCACCAACCGCACCAGGGATGAGGTGGATGAGTAAGTACCAGTCTGGCATAGCCTTTTTGCTGCCACAAAAGCCCTTCACTCCCTGCTGCTTCCCTTAAAGCAGGGATGGCCTCATGGGCCTTTTCCACTCATCTTTGTCAGCCGTTCCTGTGGCAGCTGGGGAGAATCATGGAAGGGTTTGGGAGGGACTTTAAAGCTCATATCATTTCACCCCCTTGGACACTTCCAGGGATGGGGCAGCCACAGCAACACCAGACCATAGGGCAGGATGTGCCCCAGTCCCTGCCTCAGCCCAGGGCTGTTCCTCCCACAGCTGAAGCTCCCATTGCCCATTTCTATCCCAGGTGGTTCTCCAAGTTCAGGGAGCTGGACTTTGCCCGTGCTGGGAACAAGGCACCGTACGGGGTGAGCCTGGACACAGGGCCCCTGGAGCAGTTCCCCCACTCTATGGAGCCGCAGCTGCGGCAGCTGGGGCTGCCCACGGCGCTGAAGAAAGGTACAGCAGGGGCTGGGGGTCAGCTCTGGCTTTGTGCAGGTGGCATCTTCTGTGGAGAATGTTAAATACAGAGTAGGATTTAGGTCTGGAAAAAACCTGAGAGGCAACTTTCCTTGTTGGGCTGGGGCTTTACCTCCTTATGTCTTCCTTGTGCTGTTCTTGCCAAACTTGTGTCAAAGGCTGAGTAAAACCTCCAGATTTCTCCACAATGCCACCCCTCTGCAGTGGAAACAGCTCAGGTTAACCCACTCAGGAACCAGGTGTGGGCTTATAGAGCTGATCTCACCCATCTCCGTGGACTGCACTGATACTGCATGGGAAGGTGTCAGCTCCAAGAGGTGGTGTTGGAGGGGGTTGTGGCTCTGCCCTCCACATTCCAGGGAGTTCCCAGGTCCTGGGAGCCTCTTTTCAGGGGTTTTGCTCTGCAGGAGTGGTGACGCTGCTTTCGGATTACGAAGTGTGCAAGGAAGGGGATGTTCTCACCCCAGAACAGGCCCGTGTGCTGGTGAGTAACACAACAGCCCTGCTTCCTGACACGAAATAACTAATTATTAATTAACACAATTCCTGAAACTCAGCAGCAATCATTTTAGTTCCTGCCTTGCTCCACTTCCCACCTGGAAGCAGAATTTACTGTTTTGCTAGGCTGGACATGGAGGCAGTGAAGCAGGAATGACAGATTTGTGTCCCCTCTTAGAAACTCTTTGGCTATGAGATGGCAGAGTTTAAAGTCACCATGAAGTTTCTGTGGAATTCTGAGACAGGAGACTTCCAGAAGCTTGTGGGAGACACAGCAGAGGAGGAGGAGGAGGAAGAGGAGGATGATGACGATGGCAGCAATGAGGACTAACAGCTTGGACACCAGACAGTTCTTTTAGGGACAAAAAGAGGAGGATAGTTCCTTTCTGTGGGTGCACCTGGACTGGGATGATCTTTATATAAAATGACCTCATTATGCTTTTTTTTATATTTATATAAATATCTATGTAAAACTCCAGATGGTTGTTGCTGCTGCCTGTTACTGTTGCTGGATCCTGGGATCTGAGGAAATGCCACCTCAAACATGAAAACTGGGCAGAAAGGGTGTAATGTAATGCAATTTTGATACAACACAATGGAAAACATGCTGAGGGTTTGTTATCCTGGTACAGAAGAAGATATTTATCTTAATCCTTGAAATTTTGCCTCATCTTTGGAAGTGTCCCTGGCCAGGCTGGATGGGGCTTGGAGAACCCTGGGACAGTGGAAAGTGTCCCTGCCCATGGCAGGGGGTGGGACAAGATGAGATTTAAGGACCTCCAACCCAAACCATTCTGGAATTCTGTGATTCAAAGTCCCCAAGTGGTGCCAAAGAGATGCCAGGTTCCAGGCACAGGTCAAAGATGGGGCTTGCATTAGAAAGAGGTTTTATTCTTGTATGTAATTAATTAAGATTTCACATTAAAGCAGAACAGGGGCCTTCACCCCATTACTGTGTTCATTTTCCTGATCAGCTGTATCCTGAATCATGGGGTGTGCTGGGGGAGCTGAGGGGCTGGGAGGCAGGAACAACTAAGGCACGGGTGAGGATCCTACAAAGCTTCATTGATTCAGGAAAACCCTCCAGCCCTCCACCTGTGGATCAGAGGGCAGAGTGGGGCGTACCTCTCCCGAGTTCCCAGAGCCTGTGCCAGGTGTCCCAGGCCTTCCCTAGCGGAAGTAGTTGGGGCAGTCGTGTGCAGTCAAGTTCCAGGCCTCGTCGAACGCCTGCACCACGGCTGGCAGCAGGGGACCCTCCTCACTGTAGCTGAGGTTCTGCTCCAGCTGCTCCAAGTTGGACATCCCAATGATCACCGCGTCTCCTCGAGAACCCTGGAAAGAGATGGCAGGTGCTGCTGATCCCAAAAGAAAGTTCACCTCCCAAGCCACTGTGGGCCAAACAAAGCATTTCTTTCCACTAGAGAACATCCAGGAATTAAGCAGCTGACACCACAAAGTTCTGCTCAATAGGCCAGGGCATCCCCAGGTCATGCCAACTCCTCAAAAGCTGCCAAGTCCTACTTTATGATGGGCTGCAGGAACATTTAGGGCAGATGGGGAATATTAAGCATTAGTTTCCTTGTCCAATGAATGGTGAGTCCTCTCCTTGCAGGGAAGCTGACTGCATGGGATGCCAAGACCCCAGTAACTGGCACCTAACATCTTCCACTTCTTCCCATTCTGGCCACATGGGACACCATGAAGAAAGGCAGAGCTGCCTCTCTCCTGCTGCCTGGCAGTCTGTACAGCACTATTCACTTTGGAATGCCACAATCCCACAGGATTAAGACACCTATACTGGAATTTCCCTGTTGGTGAGGGAAGTAGTGCCCACGACAGCAGTGCCCAGTGCTGGCAGCAGTGCCCAGGTCAGGCTCTCACCTGCAGTTTGGAGTGGTTATAGAGCCAGCGCAGTGCAGCGGATGCCAGGCTGGGTGCAGTGGAGCCATAAGCCTCTTTCAGAGCTTTTTCTACCAGTGTAATTCCCTCAAAATTGTGTTTTTTCCAGTACCTGCAAAAAAAAAAATCCTTGTTATTGTCCTTGGGACCTCTAGTCAGTGACACATCTATATTCCAATCCAAAGGCTTTCAGGAAGCCTCATACAACACTTCCTAGCCTCTGAGGTCTTCTGCAATCTCCCTTGGAAGCTGTAAGGAAGCTGAGTTTAAAAACCACCCTGCGGAGCTCAGTCACACACCACAGCCCCAACCATGTGTGCTGACATAATCCCAAGCTTTGGTCAATTCTGCTTCCTCTCAGCTGACTACTGAGTGTTTTTTTAATGCAGCCGTTCCTGCTCATCTGTCAGCTCAGGACATACCTGTCCCTGTAGGCCTGAGCCCAGTCATTCCCAAAAAATCTCCCAGTGGGCTGGCGCGTGTCTTTGTCCTCGTACTTGTACTTGCCGGTCAGCAGCCCCCCTGTGAAAGAGGGAGCAGCAGGTTTAGGGTGGGCTGGCTCTGCACAGCCCCCATTCCACTGGGTTTTGTCCCAAAGCCTGGCCTCGCCCCTTGTACCTGCCAGTGGGTTGTAGGCGTAGAAGCGCAGCCCGAAGTGCCTCAGGCAGGGGAACAGCTCGGTCTCCACCTGGCGCGTGGTCGCGTTGTACATTCCCTGCACGGGGTGGGAGACAGCCTCGAACAGGGCTCAGGGAACAGCATCTGCCTTTTCCCACCCTTCCCTGGCCACACTCATCCAGGAGAGCAGCTTCAGCTCACACCAGGTTATGATTTGCTTAGGAACAGACTTGCTGAAGGACTGCAAATAATTTGAGTTCTGTGCCAGGGGAGTCACTGGCTCCAGCGATGAACACACTGAGCTGTTTCTGAGCAGTGACCTCGCCCAGCTTCCTGAATTTCCTCACTGACAGGGTGGTCAGGCATTGGAAGGGGCTGCCCAGGGAGGTTTGGAGTCCCCATCCCTGGAGGTGTCTAAGGAAGGCCTGGACGTGGCATTCAGTGCTCTGGGCTGGAGAGAAGGTCCCCACCTTGGGACCTTCACAGGGATTGGGCACAGCTTGGACTGGAGGTCTTTTCCAACCCCAATGATTCTGTGAGTTCCCAGACTAACTGCAGCAGATTCCTTCTCTGTGTTCATATCTGGCACACTGGGGGCTGGGCCTAGATTTGGGGAGCCAAAATCAAAGATTTCCCCCCTCCCTCACCTGGTACACAGTTGGCATCACCCAGTTGTTGTACTTGCAGATGGCGCAGATTTCTGCCACCTCCCACGCGGCGTAGTTTGACAGGCCAAGCTCTTTAAACTTTCCCTGCAGAAGAATGAAAGGGAATTCAATGCCAGTGTTTCAAAGGTCATCTGGACCCAGACAGCACAGATGGGTACAGTGAAAAGGACAGTCAGTCACCAAATTTTAGTCCAGAAGGGTTAATTCCTGTCCACCTTTTCTGATAGATTGAGAATCATTAAGACCTGACAAAAATATTTCCCATTTTCTGTTCACTTGGAATTCACACCTTCTAATTTAAATGACATAACTAGATAAACGAAACTCAGGAATTCTTCACCCATTACCAGCACTAATCCTAACCCAGAGAGGTTAGGATTACAAGGCTGGAAGCAAAGTTCATATGTTCCAACGTTTCCAAGAGCTCTTGGGAACAAAGTGCACCACATGAGCACACAAAGAGCAGTGATTGCTCAGCTCTGCCCTCGGCTCTGTCTTCTCTTGCCAGAGCTGCACAACCCCAGTGCTGCAGACGGGCATGACAAGCAGCCCTGGTTTAAAAAAAGAGGTGGGGAGGAGGGAATCAAGGATTGTCCAGGCTTGGACTCTGCACTTTACCTCTTTGTGCAGCTCGTTGCAGGCACGCAGGGTCTCCTCCACCGGGGTCTCGTGGTCGGGAGCATGGAGATAGAAGAGCTCCACACTCTTCCTCTGCAGCCTCTCCAGGGACGTGTCCAGCTGGGAGCGCACGCTCTCTGGCTTCAGCGTCTTCCCATCCCACGGGTTGGCCTTGGTGGCCACTTCCACTGGCAGAGAAAGAAAGAATGAGCAAGGAGCTTTCCACCTTGAGGAGGGGAATGGGAATAAGGGACATAACCCAAGTGTTTGAGGTGTTCCAGGGAAGGTGCCCCTCCTCAGGAATCACGTCAGCCTGGCAGGCGAGTCTCCCCTCAGCAGGGACTGCAGGTCTGCCCTGAACAGAGAAGGTCTGCTCCTCAAGGTCCAGGGGTCAGCAGTAGCAGCGTGGTCCCTTTTCCTCAGGCATGGCATCAGCCTGGCAGGGACAATCTTTATCCTAAGGGGATGGGCCTGGGACAAGGCCCTTCTCTGCAGGGAATGGGCCCCAGGGAAGTCCCTTGTCCTCGGGGACAGTGTCTCAGCCTGGCAGAAACCCTTCTCTTCGGGGCAGACCACTCTTCTCAGAGCAGGAGTCCTGAGACAATTCCCTTCTCCTCAAGGACTGTGCCAGCCTGGCAGGGAATACCCTTCTCTTTCCCCAGGGAAGTCCCATCTTCTCAAGGAGGAGGGCATTCGGCCTAACAGGGAAGACCCTGCTCTTCAGTGGACAAGTCCTGACCAAGTCCTTTCTCCTCAAGAACCGTGTCAACCTGGCAGAAGCGATGAGACCCTCTCCTCAGGGAAGACTCTTCTCAAGGAAGAACCCTTTCCTCAAGGAAGAGCCCTCACCTCAGTGCACGGTTCCCAGCAAGTCCCATCTCCTCAGAGAAGTCCCTTCTCCTGAGGAAAGACCCCTCTCCTCACGGAACGAGTCCTCGCCAAGTCCCTTCTCAAGGACAGTATCAGCTTGCCAAAGCGAGCCCTTCTCCTCAGGGCAGCCCTCTCTCCTCAGGACAGCGCCCTCTCCTCGGACACGAGCCCCAGGCAGCCCCTTTCCCCCGAGGGGAGCCCGCCCTCCGCGGCCGTACCGGGCTCGGTGCCGCCGGCCAGCAGCGCGCCCAGGATGCGCTCGGACTCGCCACCCGCGTACATGAAGGCGGTATCGAGGAGGCGGTGTTGGCGGCGCAGGAAGGCGCGGAGCAGC
>VZTN01001417.1:95596-161049 GCA_013400515.1 Erpornis zantholeuca | reverse complement strand
CGGCCCCTCACACGGCGGGACCGGGGCCGAGCGCCCCGAGCTCGGGAAAAAACAGCGGCTTTGGGAAAGGCAGTACTGGGATCCCATAGGGAGTGTGTGGAAAAGCAGCGATTTTGTGAAAAGGCTCCCTGATTTCCCGCTGCGGGGCTGTGAAAAATTGCCGGTGTCCGGCAACTTCCTGAGAAAGCGGCTGAGGCGGCAGAGGAGCGGCAGGACTGGGGAGAGCGGCAGAGGAAAGCCGGCAGGCGTTGGGACAGCGTTAAAGGAAACCCGGCAGGATTTGGGAGAACAGCAAAGGAAACCGAGCAGGAGTTGGGACAGCGGCAAAGGAAACCCGGCGGGTGTCTGAGGAGTTGAGGATTTGCAAAGAAAAACAGCTCAAGTTTCCAAAAGAGTGCGTTTCCAAGGAAAAATAAAGTCAAGTTCCGAACCGCGTCGGTGAGGAGGTGAGTGGCGGTGCTGCGAGGACAGGTTGGGCTGGATTTCAGCTTCTTTTATTTGTTCTCCCCCGCCCCCACCTTTTTTTCTTCTCCTTCTTCTTTTCTCCTTCTCCTTATCTTTCTTCCCTTTTTCTTCTTTTCCCCTTCCATTTCCTTTTTTCCATTTCTTTTTATTTTTCTTTCCCCCTTCTTTTTACCTTTCCTTTTTTGATTTTTCCCTTCCCCCCATTCTTTGCCTCTTTTCCCTTCTTACTTCTTCTTTATATCTTCTCCTTTCATTTCTTCTGTTTCTCCTCTGAGGCCAAACCCTGCCGGGCTGGAGGCTTTTCCAACCGCATGCAAACCCAAGGCCAATAAAGGTGTATTATCCACTAACGATCCATTTTTCCAACAGGAGCCAGCTCCCGGAGGAGCCCCAGCTCTGTCCCTCACACAGATCTATCTTTCCCCGGTGTTACTATATTTCTCCAGTGTTATTCTCTTTTCCCCAGCGTTATCCCAGCGGTTCCATGGCTGCACGGCGCTGGAGGGGTCTCCCCTTTGGGAATCTCTCTGACTGCCCCAACGGCTCCCGCTGGATCATGGATGTGTTCAATGAGTGTGCCCAGGACGGCTGGGACGTCGCCAGCATCGTCCTGGGGCTGGGCTCCATCAGCTGCTTCATCGCTGCAGCCTTCCCGTGAGTACTGCTCCCAAATCCCAGAGTCCTGCTCCCAAATCCTGTGAGTCCTGCTCCCAAATCCCAGAGTCCCACTCCCAAATTGTGTGAGTCCTGCTCCCAAATCCCGTGAGTACCACTCCTAAATCCCAGAGTCCTGCTCCCAAATCCCATGAGTACTGCTCCCAAATCCCATGAGTACCGCTCCCAAATCCCAGAGTCCTGCTCCCAAATCCCAGAGTCCTGCTCCCAAATCCCGTGAGTACCGCTCCCAAATTCCAGAGTACCACTCCCAAATCCTGCAGTATCACTCCCAAATCCCAGCCAGCCCTTCCCAGGGGATGGCAGATACTGAGCTGCCAGCACAAAGTGCCAGAATTATTAAATCCCCGCGGCAAAAGCAGCGAGGGCTTGGCAGGTTTCGGGTGAGGGGAGCAGGCAGCACAGCCCCAGAGCCTTGGTGGTGGCTGCGGTGTTGTTGCTGTGCTTGGCAGGCGGAATGTCCCACGTAAGGCACGTGCAGGGCCAGCTGGACAGCTCATCCTGCCGAAGGAATGTCCCCAGGAGCCCCGGGGTGCTTGGAAGTGCTGACACAAGGGTGGCAGAGGGGCACGTGAGGGGTCACGCTTCTTTTGAAACCAGAGGGGAGGATCCTGCAACTGGGATCATCCTCCCTGCTCCTCCCACAGGGCACCCAGTGAGCAGCAGTGGGGCTTAGGATTTCCAGCTGGGACCAAGGGAGCACATGGCCTTAGTTTTCCTCCCCTGACTGCTTTGGGATCCATGGGAATACTGGGGATGGCTCCAGGTAGAGCTGAACCAGCGGAGGATGATGTTTGTGCCTCTGCCCAATGCTCTGCAGGCAGTTTTACCAGGCCTGCAGAACGGGCATCATGGACCAGGCTCTCTCCATCTATTTCCTGCTGGGATGGCTGGGCGGAGACCTCCTCAACCTCATCGGTTCCTTCCTGGCTGATCAGCTGCCCCTGCAGGTACGGGGCTGGGCTGGCTCTCAAACACCCCAGCTCCAGGGGGAGGGAGGGGCTGGGAGCTGCTTTATCCAGCACTGGGAGCCAGAGACCCAAACTGCCCGGGTTGCTCCCTCTTTCCCCCCCAGAAATGCTCCCCTCTCCCATCCTGGGGTTGCTCCCTTTTTCCCCCTGGGTATGGTCCATTCTCTCCCAGGGATGCTCCCTCTTTCTTTCCCCTCTGGGGTTGTTCCCTTCTCTCCCAGGGGTGCTCCCTTCTTCACCCCCTGGGTTACTCCTTTCTTTCCTCCTGGGGCTGTTCCCTTCTCCACCCCAGGACACCCTTCTCTCCCCGGTTGCCCCCTACTCTGTCCCAGGACACTCCCTTCTCCCCCAGGGATGCCGGGAAAGCAGGGAGCATCCCTGTGGGACCATCCCAGCCCCCAGGCAGGTCCCTGTGCCCAGTGTGTCCTCTCCTGCAGGTGTACACAGCCATTTACTATGTGCTGGCAGACCTGGGGATGCTCTCCCTCTACTGCTACTACCGGGTGAAGAACGGGGCCAGAGCGTGTGAGTTGGGGCAGGGTGGGGTCTCTGCTCCCCTTGGCACTGGGAACAGGGAGGGGGGGATTCCAGGGGGCACTGAGAGTCTGGGGAGATTCCAGTTATTAGATGCCTCTTATTTCTTGCTGGTTTTTTTTTGTTTTGTTTTGTTTTTTTTGGTTTTTTTTTTTCCCTTGGGTAATTAGAGCCCTTAGGAGAGCCAAAGCCAAGAGCTGGCTGGGCCTGGGGTTTTTGCAGACCCTACAAACCCCACCATGGTGTCCAGGCTGAAAATAACCCCCCCGTGAGGCTTACTGGGTACAGAAATAAATAAAACCCCCACAGTTGCATGGGGACTCCACCAGGGAGCTGAGAACCACAGAACTCCTGACTCAGACACTGCTGGGAGGCAAAGGGGGAAGTTTTCCAACTGTTTTGGGGTCAGTGCTCCAGCCTTGACAGGGAAGTTTCTGTCTGTTCAACTGGAGTGAAAAGGGAAGCTGAGCAGCTCTTGCAGGGTTTAAACCGCCAGAGAAAACAGAGAAAATCCCCTTTCCAGCACTGCTGAACCCCAAACAGGCTTCTTGGGACTGGGATAATTATTTAACTTAGTGAAGACATGTAAAATTCTTAACCAGTTGATATTTGACCCATCAGATATGTAGTTTTGTTAAGCTGGAGAGCTTGTTTACTGAATATGATCACTAAAAAAAAGAACTGGAAAATAATAAATTACTACTAATAAATAAGCCACAGCAGGGCTTGCTCAGGCAGGGATTTGAGAGTGACTGTTGTGAATTACGACTGTGAAATCTTTTAGAGGGGATGATTTTTAAGAGCCCTGAACCCAAAGAAACCGAGTTAGGAGTGGTTTCTTCCCTGATAAGGTACAAATGGGCCACATCACTGAGAGATAAATCACATCACTCACCCACAGCAGCCACTGCCCTATCCCTTGGTGAGATAAGGGACATTTCAGAGGTTGCTCAGTCCCTTGGTGAGGTAGGGGAGAGTTTGGAGGTTTCTTCACCCCGAGGGAGTCTTGGCACCCCCGGGGCTGTTGGGGGTTGCTGGGTTCTCCCTAATCAGGCTCTGACTCCCTGCAGTCCCTGCTCCCATCAACGCAGCCTTTGTGTTCCTCTCCGTGGGGTCCCTGGCCAGCCCCTCCCTCCTGGGCAGTGCCAGCACCGAGGATCCAGGGACCTTCAAAGGGAGGTCTCTGCTGTCAGCTCCCGGGGATGAGCTTGGACCAAAGGTGAGCCAATTCCTAAACCTGGGAGATGGGATAGAGAGCTGGGTGGGGATGTCCTGTTGGATGCTGTGATCCCAAAAAACCACCCTGGACCCCACCACGTGTTTTGGGGCTGGGGGCTGTTCCTATTGCAGGACCAAACTGTTCTCCAGGAGACTATTACAGTAGGGGAAGGTGCCACTGGAAAGAGAACTTTTCCAGAGATTGCTCCAAAATTCGGGAACAGTTTGCTGCAGGATTTCAGACATTTCAGGGCATTTTCACTTCAGACTTCAAACACTTCTGTGGGCCTGCTCGAGAGTCAGCAAACCTTGCATTTCCCACATCTCTGTTTGCAAACAGATTTTATCTCAGGTAGCTGCATAGGATGGACATACTCTAAAAAATGTGGCTTAAAAAGACTGTTTCCAGGAAATTGGAAGACTTCTCCCCTTTAATTTTTTTCCAGCTATCCACATTTATATATATTATTGAAAATCAAACAAGCAAGGAAGTGCAGCAAGGTACCTGAGCTGGCTAAAAGTAAACGGAGGTTGGCAAAATAGTTTTGCCCTGGCAATAGATAAGGACCTCTCCAAGCAATGCAAATAAACCCAATTCCCGTTCTAACAGATTGCACTTTGCATCTTCCCGTGGCAAAGTGAAACATGATAATGAGCTCTGATTATCACCGGCCGTCAGAGGGGAGCTGGGCACGCCCAGCGCTGGGTGTGACCATGCTGGGGCTCTGAGCACAGGGGCTGTCCCTGTCCCCGTCCCTGCCTTGCAGCCTTTCTCCAGGACTGAAATCATTGGATTTACCATCGGCTCCATCTCCTCCGTGCTCTACCTGTGCTCCCGAGTGCCCCAGATCTGTACCAATGTGAGTGCCCAGCCTGGGACCCCGGGGCTCCTCACGTAGCACTTGAATGGGGCTGGGGGGGTGTCTCCTTTCTCCTTGGGGGGTTCGGGGCTCTCCTTTCTCCTTAGGGGGTTCTCCTTTCTCCTCTCTGCTCGGAGGTCCCACTCTCCATTCCACTATTTCTCTGAATTTATTTTTCTCCCCTCCCTTTAACCTACCAATATTTTGAGGGTGGGGCTTTCATTTTGTCTTATTTACAAGCCAAAGGGGAACTAAAAGACTCTCAGCATTGAGTCACCACCTCTTTTCTTCTCTTTTTTTAATGCTAGGGGAGGGGGTGATTAATACCACTTTGCAGAGAGATTTAGGAGAGCTGCAGCCACGCTCCTCTCCTCTCCCTCTTTTCCCAGTACAAGAGGAAATCCACCAGTGGGATCTCCTACTTCCTCTTTGCCCTGGTGATGCTGGGGAATTCCCTGTATGGTCTCAGTGTCCTCCTGAAGAACCCGGAGCCGGGCCAGGGCCAGGGTGACTACATCCTGCACCACCTGCCCTGGCTCGTGGGCAGCCTGGGCGTCCTGGCCCTCGACGTGGTTGTATCCTTCCCCTGGGATGAGATCCCATCCCACCTGCAGGGCCTGGCAGGGAGCAGAGCAGGTGTGGGGATGGGCAGGAGGGGTGGGTGCTGCTGCTGCTCCCTGGGGGATCTGGGGAGTCGCCCCAGCTGGGAAGTGCCTCAGCCCCTGGTTTGCAGGGAGCTCCTTGTCCCGTTCCCACCTCTCCTGGCACAAACTCCTTCCTCTGGGTGGTGGCACCTGTGAGTGTACAGAGCCTTGACCTCTCCCCAGATCTCGCTGCAGTTCCTGGCGTACCGGAAAGGACAGCCCGCAGGCCTCGAGGAGAGGGATGCTCTCCTTGGGGAGCAGGATGAGAGCCCAGAGAGCTGACAGAGGGCCCTGCCCCCCAGAGAGAGCAGGGGGAGGAAGAGGAGGATGCACATGAGGAAGGTGGCCTTAGGGCTGGGCAAACTGGCCCCTCCATCCTGGCGGCTCCTGGCAGAAGAGGCCCCGAGCCCGTGGGTGACATGTTGTGCTGCCAAGGCGGTGGCACAGGATGCTGCTGGGACCCCTCGTGCCTCTTTGATACCAAAGATGCTTTCAGGATAAAAGGGAATTTTTGGATACCTCAGCTGCTCTTCACTGCCCCAGTGCCCCACAGCTGAGCCCAGTCACTGCTGTGACTCCTGAGGGGGATCTGGAACCTCCTTGGTGCTGAAAAATGTGGGAAGAGCCTGACTGGGGAGGGGACAGGTATGACAGAGCTGCCACAGACACGAGCACCACTGTGACCTCACAACTCCCCACTCAGCTCCTTCTGGAAGACACCCAGGGCTGGATCCAGTGGGGAAGGAGCAGCAGAACAAAAGTGTTCAGTCCACACCTATTTTAATTAGCACAGCTCACCCATCTATAAAACATATCCTTCCCCACCTGCCTGCCTTGGTCTCATTTTGCTGCTTTACCTGGCAGCTTCTGCCTCTTTCCTAATGAGTCTCACAGTCCCATTTCTTTGACTTCTCATTTTTTGCCTCACCCATGTTTTAATTGCATGGATTCCTTGGGGTAGTTGCTCCACTGCCGTTCCCCAGCAGAAGAGCTGGCTCTCAGCTTGCTCTGGTTTTCAGTTCCTGCTCTCTCTTCTTGATGAATTTATCCTCAGCCTGATGAGTTCATCCCAATGCTGATGAGTTCATCCCCAATGCTGATGAGTTCATGCCCCTCTCGGGCCCTGCACTCCAGCATGGCGCTCCTTGACCAGGGAAGGACAGGAAGCAGGGATGGTCCAGGAAAAGCTGTGCCCCCAGCAGGAGAGAGTGGAGGTGTAGCCAGGCTCCCTCCTGTGTTTAAGGTGTTCCTGCTAGGGCTGAGCAGCTCATTCTTCCTGGAAAAATGAGGAAAACCAACCAAAGATTGGAGACCCTTCAGGAACAACTATCACAGCTTGTCCTTGTGAAAACAAGAGTTTTCCTGCAGTTGCTATCAGCTCTCCCTTTCCCATCTCCAGCTCCTTTCCTGATACCCAGCATCGTGTCCCTTTTGGCTTTAGCTCCATTATCATTAATGATTCCTCAGCCAGTTCATGACATTTGTCCTTCCCACCAAGAAAGGCTTTGTCCTCACACCGAGGACACCAATCTGTGGTTACACAGCTCAGCCTGGATCTCACAATAAATGGGATCCAACTGCTTGGTGCCCCCCAAGCTGCACCAGCAGGTTCACTGACACACGAGCTGGGCCAGTGCTTGGGACTGACCCAGCTGTTTTCAGACAGAAAAAGGATTTTTCAGTCTCTGAGCCCCTGGGACCAAGTGAGTGGGTCTTTATTGGATTAATTCAGCATCCTGCCCCTCTAGATTCACAGCTCACCTCATCCTGAAGCAGGATTTCCTCTCCTGCCTTTCCCTGGGAATTGTAGAAGAACAATTCATACCCAGCACTAATCCAAACCATGAGCAAATCCCTCATCTCTGCCACTTACAACCCTCAACAATTGTCACACACTGCCTTTTCCTAAACCAAGACCCTCTGCCATAATGAGGAAATACAGATACATATATACATATATATATATAGATAGATATAGATAGATATATATATATAGGTATATAAATATATAGGTATATATAGATATTTATAGATATACATAGATATATGTAAGTATCACACACAGTGTGTCCCCACAGGTGTACCCAAAGCACGAACTGGGTACAAAGCTGATTTACTCTGGCTTTACTCAGGCTGGGCAGGATGGAGTAAAAGGCGAGCAGCTGCACAGGGAGGTTACACGCCTGCAGCTATCTCGGGGGTGGCTGGAAGTTCCTGAGGCTCTCCCTGAGGTTCCCATCCCTCCCAGTCACTCCTGCAGCCCTGTCCCTGTGTTCAGGATTTTGCAGAGGCAAATGTTAAACTCGAAAAGGCCGAGCAGAAACAACCTCCCCTGCAGGCGAGGATGACTGAGAACCTCAACAGGAGTCTTCCCCTCTCAGGCTCCAGAGTTCACACAAACTCATCTCCAGCTTCAAAAAGGGTTTGTCTTGGGGCAGAACCGTGGGACAGCAACCAAATCCCAGAGCACTCCCTGGGGAACTCCAGGGCACTGTCCTTTCCCAGCCTGCGTCCTTCAGGAGCTCCAGTACCTTCCGCAGGCTCCGGGTAAACTCTGCCCACGTGCAGGAGCCTGGGTGGGACACGGGTCATGTTACAAAAGTGAAATTAGAGCATGTTAATTAATCAGTATTAATGCCAACGGGCCCCACTTGTAGAGGGTCACAGAGGGCAATTCCCAGAGCCAGGGGCAGGAGGAGCCCAGCAGATCTTTGTGTGTTTCCCCAGTTCCACCAGGTTTGGTACAACCCAAGCCTGCAGCAGGCAGGGAACCCAAAGCTGTGCCAGCTCCCTGTGCCCACCGAGGGCTCAGGGAGGGTCACAGGTGACACAGGGACCAGGGAAGCACAGATGGAACCACTCAGTTCAACACAGCCCCTCTGCCCAGGGCCGGAGACACAGGTGCCCCCAGACTGTTTGTAGCACACCCAGCCAAGCTGGGCTGACCCTCCTCCCCTGAATGCACCCATTCCACATCTGCTGGAGGCCTGGAGCACCAATCCCAGCACCTCGGGAGGGCAGCAGGCCCCTGAGTAACACGGGGCCAAGGAGCAGTGGGACATCACACCCCCTTCCAGTCAAACATTTCTGGATGTGGGACAAAAAACCAACCCCAAGTAACCCTGCAAGGAAGGAAAGAGAAACCACACACACACTTCTTCCTGGGATTTTTTTGGTTTTTATTGTTTTAGTCTTTTTTTTTTCTTTTTTTCTTTTTCCATTTTTTAGTATGGAGGCTCAAGTATCAGATGTAGATTCAATTTAAGCTTTACAAAAAAAACAAAAAATCAAAACGAAAACCCCTTTTGCATTCCATAAAAATTGACAGAAAAGCGCCTTGGAACCAGGCTATAGAAGAGCAGAACTTTCAGCAGGTCTCCAAATCACCATCTCCTGCACATCTGGGTTACTCAGTATCGTACATCCCCAAGGAACACCCTCTCTTCCCTCCCTCCCTCCAGCCAGCCCCTGTGCCCAGCCCCCAAACATACGTGGAATAGATTATTTTTCTTTTTTTTTTTTTGTTTTTTTGTTTTTCCAGTTCTTCCTCTTTCACACACCACAGTATTTAATAAATTTTTGTTTTACATTTTTTACACCAATGTAACAAAAGGCAGGAGGGGGTGAGGGAGGAAAAGACAAACAATGATCCGTGGTGATGCATATAAATGGGGGAGGGTGGGAAAGGGGGGGAAAAAAAATAATACATGGACTTCTACAGAAACATAGCCTAAGGTCTCGATAGTAAAATGTGGTGCAAAGTAGGCCTCAGAGACTGAAAAAGTTTGTACAGCTTTATTCATGGGGAGAGGATGGCGTTGCATGGAGAGTATTGGATGCAAATCGTGACGTGACGAACAGAAAAGGGCGGGGGATGATTCTCTACGAAAGGAATCTAACGAGTGCATGGCATGGCTGGTTAGCACGGACAGGACTTTAACTTTGCTGCTTTCTCTTCAAAGCCTCCACCAGGTCGTTTTTAAGAGCTTCTTGTTTTGATTTGTCTGCAAAAGTCTGCACAGACCTGCGGGGAAGAAGGAAAGGTGGGTCAGAGGCGGCGCAGGGGAGGAATGGTTGGGAACAGTCCTGGGAGTCAGGAGGAAGGAGAAGCCCCTCAGCCCAGGCTCAGCTCTGCCTGCTGAACCCCGGGAAGCAGAAGGAGACGTGAACACTCAGTGAGAACACAAAGCAAAACCCACTCTGGCAAGGATGGCACCAAAGGCTTCCCCAGCAGCTCCGCTCAGCCCCGGCTGCCGGAGGAGATTCCCAATGTTTTTTGTGTTACAGCCTGGAAGAAGCCCAGCAATCCCACCAGCCAAGGGGGTTAGCGCTCCTGCTCCCCCCAAGTCCAGGGAAAACCCAGCCCCACGCAGGAGAAGGGCTGGGCAGCTCTGACCCTTCTGCAGACTGGTCACCCACGATCACCTTGGAACCTCCCACCAGCCTTTGCACCGGTGGGAAAAGCAGCCAGAGGTTCTGGTCTCAAATGTGCTTTTTTTGTACCTTCCCTGAGGAATGAGTGATCAAAGCAGCGGAAGAACAGAGATACTGTCACAAGGTTATTGCAGGGCTTCCCTTTGTCTGAAAGTACACAGGAACAGCTCCACCTCTCAGGAATCACCTGGGATGGGTGCCCAGGGAGATGCCTGTGGAGGAACCTCTGATTTCCATGAGACACTAAGAAATTTACACTCTTTAAAAGGCCCCTCTTTAATAAATTGACAGAGCAGGTTCTATCAAGAACCAGACTTTTCCAGAGTGGCTACCACAGAGAAGTGGTAGGATCAGGCTGGGTAGGATTTCTCCCCACTTAAACCAGTTCCCAGCCTCCACATTACTGGGGATAGTGGAAGATTTCCCTGCCCAAGGCAGGGGTTTGAAACTGGATGAGCTTTAAGGGCCCTTCCAACCCAAACCATTCTGGGATTCTGTGATTCAGAGCAACCCTATTTTCTCTGGTTGCTGCCTCCTGTAAACAAGGCTCCTCTTTGTGGTGGTTATTTTCCTACCATTTTTATAACAGTATTTCCATTCTCTTGTCTCTGGAGACTTCTGCTGCTTTAATAAGAACATACACATTTATATTTGCATTTGTCACAGGCTGAAGAAGTGGTTCTTGGCCACTAGCAACAAATAGTGAGTTTCCCCCTTCGTCAGCTGAATGTGTTTGAAACTACATCTGTAACTCATTAGGAACTGGAGGGGAAGGTTAGGCTGGCTCTGGGTTAGTCCCTGCCGTGCGCCCGACACTCAGAGCTCCAGAGCAAACGAGAGCACAGCAACAAATGCCCTTGGAGGCTGTGCAGAGCACAAGCAAGTGGAGGCTGGGAATGTTTGAGTGAGCTTGAGCAAGACTGGGTTTCAAGCTCCAAGGAAATTCAAAATCCACCAGGCTGGTGGGGACGGGTGTGTGGGCGAGCTTGAGTTTACTCTGAAGTCATGGGAAGTACTGGTCATTTTTGTTTTCCAAACTGTGACACTCCCAAGATTTCATTCTGCAGGGAGGACACTGGGATTACAGGGAATTTCTTCACGGAAGTGGTGCACCACAGGTGTAAAAAACTGCTGGTGCCCAAGGGACGCAGTCCCAGGGCTTCTGGATCAAATCAGCCCAATCCAACACCACTGCGGGCACAGGACCATGTGCTCCTTCCCTGCTCCCAAGCCAGAGTGCAAAGTGGTAAATCCAGCGTGAGGTTTCCATGGGGGAGGAGCTAACACTGGAAACAAGAACCACAGCGTTCAGCGGCCGCACTGAGAAGGAACCCGGAGGGCCTGCGGGATTAGGGGTTAGTTCTTCCCGGTTACCATGCAGGGGCTGGGCTGGTGAGTCCTGGTTTAGTGCTGGCTCACACCTCACAGGCAGCGAGGGTACCTGGATTGGTTTAGTTATCAGGCTGGATGTAGATCTGGCGCTGGGTCAACACTTGAGAAAGTTCCCTCTGCAACTGCTTATACTTTTGGTTGTCGGGAATAGCATCGATAGATCTACAGAGAGCAGTGGGAAACCAGGGAGCAAACAGGGAAAAGAACAGTCAGAAGAGCTCAGTAATACAGAGCTGGGGCTCTGGGAACCACCAGGGAGGAGAAGGGGACACACACAGAGGTGAGAAGGAGCAGGAAAAGGCTGGAGGAGCTGGATGCTCCGGGTGTTTCCATCACGAGCTGCACACAGGGTCAGGACTGAGACTGAGGGATGGGGAGACAGCAGAGATTCAACCACAACAGCTCAAGGCAATGCTCACAAGAGAGCATTACAGATCTATTACAGATCCCCCTCGGAGGTTAATAAATGTTTCCTGGCTAAATCCTGCTCAGCACAAAGGAAACTGAGGCTGTTCTGAGCTGGGCTTGGGGCAGAACCCAGAGCAGCAGAGCCCAGAACCCCTCTCACAGGTCCTGCTGCTCCCTCTGCCCACACAGCAGCACAAATATTTAATTAACACCATTTTTCTCTCTTTTTCCACATCTCAGTGTGTGAGAGAAGAGCAGAGCATTTATTTGTGCCCTTTGGTTGTTGTACATTACCCCACTGAGCTGGGAGGTCTCTCTGCACTTTACAATGAAGTGATTTGGCATCACAGTTCTGTACTTTCCTCTGTGAACACACGAAATACCAGCTTGGGATTTCCATGTCCAATTCCTGTCCAGGAATGAGCAGGGGTTGAAAAGTACAGCACAGTTTCCCTCCAGAAAGGCACAGGGAATTTAATCTCTTCCCATACACTGTATTTTGACAGTGGTGTTGAGAGAATAACAGAATTTAAAACAAAGTCTAAATACCACTAACCACTCATATCATGACTGAATTCTGGAGCTGTTTTTAGGGACAGTAGAAAGAGAAGACAGAATTTAGGTACAGCTTGCAGAACTGTAGAGAATAAAACTAATGAAAAATAATCTGAAAATACAAGTGTTAGTTGGGTTGTTTTGCTCCTGCTGAGGGAACAAGGGGTTAAAACATTGCTTTAGATTCCTGCAAGAAGAGTTCCCCAAACTCCACACAACAAATCCTGTCCCAAAGCACAGGGAGGGGACACAAAAGCAGCTCAAGGCTGGGGTGGCACCACAGGGATGTGAAGGGTCCCCCAGCCACTGCAGCTCCCTTACCTCAGCCCATTAACGATGTCCTTTGTTTTTCCAAAATAAATCTCATTCAGTGTACTTCTGATTTTGTTTTCCATGTCCTGGAAGAAAGTAAGACAGCAGCTCTTTAGTCAGCTCAGCTGTTTGCAGGGTGGGTGCAGCACCAGTGTCCAGTGACCACAGCACCCTGAGCACTACCAGCACCCAGACTCCCCCAGACCCCCTGGGACCCAGCCCCTGCCCCATCAAAGGCTCTGTTCCTGCTCTCTCCTCCCGGCCCATCTCCCGAGGCTCTGGGACCTCTGTGCACCACGAGAGGGCAGCTGCTCTCCAGCATTCCACGTTCTGCACTGAAGGAAAATGCCTCTCACCCCAACCTCCCCACGCAGCTCCCTGGCACCGGAGGCACTCCAAGTGCCAAGTCAGTCCTTCAGGATAACCAACATCCAGTTCTGTGCTGAGGGGTGACTCTGGATTTCTGACTTGCTCCCTAAAGCTGCACAACAGAGCTCTGACAGAGATCTTGTAACAAAGCAGCTTTTTTTCATTACACTGCTTTCACTCAAGCAAAAACCTTTAAAAAGGGATCAAAAAAGAAGTAGCTGCCTTTCTTTAATTTCCCAGTTCCCTTAAAAATGCATCATAGGTGAGAACTTCCTCCTTTCCTGGTTATAACAACTAAGGAAATCTGGAACACAGAGCAGTGAAACAGCAAAGTGGTGCTGCACCTTCTGAGCAGCTCCGCTCCTCGTGCTGAGCTTCCAGGACTGAGAGCTGCCACACAATCCAACACTAAACCCAATCCTTGATACACACTGAACTTTCAGGCCAAGGGACAGTGGTGTGTAGCAATCTTGAAGTAATTCACCCCAGAAGTGGCTGCAGAAGCAGATATGGGGGTAGGAAGTTGTGAATTAGTGCTCAGGACAGGAACACCCATTTCCCAGGAAGTCATTGCAGAGCTGAGCAGGACACAAAGGGCAGAGGGGTGGCTTTGTTGCCACAAACAGCCGGCAGTGACAGGAGAGCACTGAGCCATCACACTCCGAGCAACAACAGGAATGAAAAAGTTGTTTGAAAGGAAAAAGCAACAAACATCCGAGGGATGGAACCAAATCTGGGCAGAAGAACTGCACTCACCTCTACCAAGCGGCCGATATTGGCTATGTGTGGGGAGGAGTCACTCACAGTCTCATCCTTCTCCATCTGCAAAGGAAAGCACAGATCCATCCATCACAGTGAATGTGAGGGCAGGGCAGTGTCCAGGAGGGGTGGGAGAAGGGTCCCACCAGCTCCTCCAGTGTGCAAACAGAGGAGAAGATGCTGAGAACCTCCCAGCACTTGCCACGGGCACGTGTTGATAATGGAGCTGTGGCAGAATAAAAACCAGGAATCAAACCAACCCCTGCTGCAGACAGGCCCCACAACAGCCACTCCCTCCCCACTGAGGGACAGCCAAGTGCCTTCTGCAGGAGAAATTCAGAGCTGGAACAACTCCAGTGTACAACGACCCCAGTGCCCTCAGTGCAGAACCTGAACAGGACCCAGGACCCCGAACCAGCTGAGATCTTTCACCCCAACATCAGAACTGGGAGCTGGAACTGCAGCTGCAACATTCCCTCTGACTGTGCCTCACAGAACACCCATCCCATGGCCTGTGCTAAGGAAAAGTCCATCTTCCCCAGGTCTTGAGATGAAAACTGTGGCCAAGCCACAGCCAAGCTGTGGGACAATGAATATCAGACCCAGGAACCTCAGCAAGACCTGCTGAGACAGCACGAAAACAAAACTGGGAGATAAATGCAGAGGGAAGAACAGTCTTCAAAGGGTTTTACTAATCCCACTGAATTCTCTCATCCATCTGTTCCTATCCCTCCCTCAGGGCAGAGTTTAAAAATCTGGGCCAGCTACAGGTTTCTGCTAATAAGCCGAGTCTGTAACAGGCTTGGGGAAGCATGTAATTTAGTTGGACCCCCGAAGGCAAAAGATAACCTGGAAGAGGGGGAGAAAGAGCAGAGGACATTTAATTTTGCCCTGAGACTGTTTACATGGAATGGAGACATGCTGCCTGGAGAAGGGATCCAGCTGCAGTGCAGGGACAGTGTAAACCTGACCGACACAAACACACACACGTTATGGGCAGTTTGGGAACCATCAGGAAATAGCCCAAATCTGGGAGCTGGCAGTGGGGCAGTGGACTCCCTGTGGTGCCTCCTCCACACCTGGACAGGCCCAGCTCCATGGTAAGAAGCAGATTCTGAAAATAGAATTATTTTTTTTTAAAAACGTGTGTTATTACATCTCCATAAAAACTGCTGCCAGAAGGAAAACATTTTTATGTGCTCTGGAAGGCCAGATGTTACGAGAGGCTGTTTAATGGAGTGCAGAGTCACGATCAGCCATGTCCTACAAACACTTGGGTTTTGTTGAGTTCTTGGGGTTTTTAAAGGTTCCTTCCGGTGGCTGGCACTGCACAGGCTCAAGCAGCAGCAGGACTTTTGCTGCTAAAATAAAGGGCTTGATTTGCTTTGAGGGGAAATTCCCTCTGTAGGGTGATGTTAAGGAGCAGCTCATGTCCCCACAGTCACTGCCCTCCTGCCTGCTGGGCTCAGCCAAACTCCACGCTGAGCCAAGTCCCAGCCCAGTCCCGGCCCAGTCCCAGTCCCAGCCCAGTCCCGGCCCAGTCCCGGCCCAGTCCCAGCCCAGTCCCAGCCCAGTCCCGGCCCAGTCCCAGCCCAGTCCCGGCTCTCCTGCTGCAGATCCTGGGCCTGGCTCCCCTGCCTGGCTCCCCCAGCCATCTGCTGTGAGTCTGACTCACAGGGAAACTCTTTCCTCTGGGATATCTCGAGGTCTGCCTGGTCACTTGGGATGTTTTCTGCACAGAATAAAGCAGCTGTCTGGGTTTTCTGTAAACATTTGTTGGAGGAGTAATACCAAGAGAGGCATTTAAGCTGGATAAACTTTGTTTCATCATGGAAGTGACTGAAAATACCAGGAAAGGTAGAAGGGAACTCATCCTCCATTTTGCTCTGAAAAGGCAACAACAGCCACAGCTGCTCTGGCCACAGAGCAAAGTGAAAATCCCTTTAATGAAACACAAACAGCAATGTGTGCCAAGGGCTCCCAAAGCCACAGGCAGTGGGCAGGCTGAAGGCTCCAGGTGGAAAATATGTGGAATTATTTGGAGATCAGTAAGGCAAAATTTGGCCTGTCTCTCCAGCACTTATTTCAAACTATAACCAGGTAAATGGAGGTTGTGATCTCTGCAGGGCTTGCAGTGTTGTCAGGAGCTTCAGGAATCAGCTCAGAACTGACCCCATCCCTTCACGGAGATTTGCTCTCACCACTGTAACCAAACACATCCCACTTCCTTTGCCCAAGTGTCCACCAAAACCATGGGCAAACAACCTTTCCCTGCCACTTTCCAGACCTCCTCAACTCCTCTGCTCCTTTATTCTAAACTCTTCCAGAACTGAACCTCTGTGAAATCCACACAGGACTTCAAAGGCCATCCCATTCCTCCCCCTGCCATGGCAGGGACACCTTCCACTGTCCCAGTCTGCTCCCAGGCCTGTCCAGCCTGGGCTTGGACACTGCCAGGGATCCAGGGGCAGCCACAGCTTGTCTGGGCACCCTCATGATGGAAAGATGAAGTGGAAATAACTCCCCAGACAAGCCCTGCCAGCACACCCCTGCTGTCCCTGCACACAAACACTGCTCAGCTGGTGATCAGAGAGACTCCAGGACACCGAGCAACTGCTGAGGGGGAGCTCAAGGATCACAAGAAAATCCCACTGGTGGAGAAACAAAGCTACAACATCTGGAAGTCGGTGGGATGGCCCTTCCATGAAAGCTGCCCTTGATGGAAATGGATGAGTGTCCTAATTGCTTGGCACAGGGATTTCCCTGGGATGATTAATGGCAGAATGGCTCTGCTGGGGTCTCACTGAGCAGCAGCAGATCCCAGGGCAGCTCTTCCTGCAGGCAGGGATTGCTCTGTTTGCACAGCCCAGCCTTCATCCAGCACTGCGAAACCTCCTGTCCTCGCTAGAGAGTGTTCCAAGCTCAAAAATCAACATGTCTGTGCTACTTTAATCCCAACTCTCAGGCCTTACTTCCCTATGACTTTACATCCTCCCCTTCCCACATCTCCAAATGTAAATAAACTATAGGTTTGGAGCCAACTTCTTTCTCAGCAAACTCACTTCCTCAGGGCTCGTCCTGGCTCAGGAAGCACACACACAGGTTCTTTGTGCACCAGGACAGCTCAGGAAGGCACCTGCTCGTCCTGCTTGGGAGGAGGGGGCTGCAGAAGCCCATCCAGCAAAGTGCAGTGCTGACTGTTTGCCAGGAAAAGGGGAGCCTTTCCATCTCCTTCGCATGAAGTGAAACAGGATCACACAGCTGCTCTTACCTTCAGTAACAGCGCAGCCTAATGAAACCTCCAAAGGCAGCCAAAGCCCCTCGGAGCCGTGGCGAACGACACAAGTGATTCCAATGTACACAAAGGGGACAGGACCCCAAAATCTGCCATGGAAATCATCTGCCAAACATCTGCCTTCAATCAGGAGGGGGAGGTACCTGCGGTCCTCAGAGAATGTGCAAGGTAATTGAAAAGCTGCTGGCACATTTCATTTCCCTGCAAGTCCTGCTCCCTGCGTCCTCTCTGGCAGTATTTATGTAGAACAACATTTATTCCTAAAAATTACAGCCCAACTGGGCAAAGGAGAGTCTCTGCCCTCCAGAGGCACTGCTGCAGCCAGGACCTCATCAAGTGTCCAGTGTGAAGATGTCACTTCAGCTTTAACTCTCCCTAAGTTTTCAGGCCAGAATTACAATCCATGGATCCTGCGTGCCTGGAGCTGGCTAAGAACTGATCTCATCCTCTCAGGGTAAGTTAATATGTGCACACACACAATTATGCACACAGATAAATTATACAAAGGAGTGTACGTGACAATACCCTTTGTGTTGCATGCTCCTTTTTGTGTTTATACACCCATTTCTCTACTGGATCAGGACAGAATCTGGAATTCTGTCATTGAACTGATAAAGCAAAACCCTGACATTCCAAAATCAATCAGGTAAAGTAAATTAAAACTACACCAAGGGGAGTTTTCAACTTCCCAAAACAGGCTGAATCCTCCCCCTTTCCTTACTCTGTCCACTCACAAATGTAAAATGGTTGTTTCCTCCTAGAAATAGAGAAACTCATACTGTAGCAGATGAAAACATGCACTGGGAAAACCAAGGAAAAGTAGTTCAAGGCATTGGAAGAGATGTCAACTGCCAGTGTATGAAATAAAATGGACACAGGCCAGGCATGTAACCTCTGAGCAGCCTCTACCCAGGAGGTACCACCATGTGGCCCCAAGGCAGCTGTAGGAACACTCCAAGAGAATCCCAGAATACTGGAATGGTTTGGGCTGGAAGGATCAAAGCCCACTCAGTGCCACCCCTGCCATGAGCAGGGACACCTCCCACTATCCCAGATTGCTCCAAGTCCCATCCAGCCTGGCCTTGGACACTTCCAGGGATGGGGCAGCCACAGCAACAGACACAGAGTCTTGAAGAGAGAAAAAAAAAATCCTCCTCAAAAATTCAGTGCAGCATTCAGGAACAGCCCAAGGGAAGCCTTGCAGGAACGAGTCTGGGGATATTCAAGCAAGGCAGAGTTTTTCCAAATGGTCTTGACAAAGACACCAAAAGCCCCTCTTTGGTGCAGGGCAACAATCTCTCACCTCTAGGAAGGGACTGCATAGAACAGATATTCCCAGACCCTTATTCCAGCTCCACGCTCAGCTCCACCACGTGGCATTCCCTGAGCTCTTCCTTTGGCCTGCTCCTGGCCACCAAGTCAATCACTCCATCAACACTCAAAAAATACCCCACTTGCAGCTACGAGGCCAAACTGGTTTCACAGCGATGGCTCTCACCAGAATTCCCTTTCCAAGCACTGGGAGGCTGCTCTGCCATCAGGTTGTAAGCCAGGATATGACCAAGCTCATGAACACTTCAAAAGCTTCCTCTCAAACACGAGGACATCTGCTACTCTCATTTTAGGATCAAAGGTGGTCAAGTAGCTTAAATGCTGAGTTGACCAAACCCATGTAAATTTACCACGCACAAACTTTTTTCAAAACATTACTGATATTGTCAAGGTAGAACTGTAACATGCAATTCAAGAGGTAAATAAAATCAACTTCTGGTGCCTCACTTTGCTGCAGGCTGTGGAAAGAGCTGATCAAATGAGGAGAAGCAAAACTTGCAGTCCATGGGTGATGTGGCAAACTGGATTTAGAGCAAGGTCCAAGCCTTGCGCTCGGGAGTTTAGTCCAGCTGCAAGTAAACTTCCAGCTGGGGACTAACAGCTCCTCCTCACACAGAACACCTTGAGGGAGTGTGGAGACTGCAGATTCCTGCTGGAATGTGCCCCCCAGGTTCCTCTGTTTGTGCAGGAGCTGTGCATCCTCACCCCTGCGCTGCTGTGCCGTTACTGACATTGGAACCAGGCCCTGGCTTAATGCACCACATCTGAATCCAATGTTCTGCTGTTAAAATGATGACAGAAGCATGAATCTCCCCACCGAAGCTCTGAGAGGGAAAGTCAAACCAAACAAGGCCCAGCAGCCCAGGCCAAGGTGTACTGAGGACACCCATTCTCCACAGGCCCTTGTTTTCCTTGGCACAGCTCAAGCTCCAGAGGCCACGGCCAGAGTCAAGCCCTTGGCCTGCACTTCACAGCTCTGATTTACAGGATTAGCAGGGCCTGTGATTAAATATTTGTCCGGGTCACCATAACTCGGGTGTAATTACTGCAAAAAGGGTAAAAAAAAAAAGGCTCAAAACTGTCTCCAGATGCCTTTTTCCTTCAGTTGTTTTTCCATCAGCTTCTTCAAGGTCAACAACGTGGAAAGAAAAATCACCCAGGCTGGGGCAAGCTGTGCGAGACTAACCCAATTTCAGTCTCTCTCTGCAATCCCAGACCCTCCTTGCCTTCACCTGGCTCAAACCTGTACAAAACCATGAGGTTTTTAACAGAGTCTGCATTGTCCTTTGTATGGAAAGCTCCAGTCTGCCCTGGGAAGGCTCATAAAGGAGTTTCAGCTGCTGCCAATCTCTCCAGTCACTCATGACCTTACAATGTGCCTCCTGTCCTCCAGAGTTTATTACTCTGCTCGAGTCACTGACTTCCACAGCCCAAAGCAACCCCAGTTCATCAGCAGGAAGACAGAAGCCTCTGACAGGTGGTGGGGCAGGAGCACCCTCATCCAGGGAAGTCCAGTTCAGCAGATCCTGCCTGTCAGGGACGCAGCAGCACTGCTGAGATCAGCCAGTCTGGCACCCTCCTGGTGAAAACCAGCTCTCAGGAGGCAGACAAAGTAATTAATGCTGGCATAAAGCACCCAAATGTTTAGGACAGATTGATCTTATTTTTGTAGGAGATTTTTTTAAATCAGTGTCCTGGTACTGCAGTTAGAAAACACTAAAGGAAGACACTGTATGATTGATGTCCTTAAAAAATCCTACAGTCAGTGCAAAACACAGGTTTGTTCACAGTGGTTTAGCTGGCTTTTAGAAGAGAGACATAAGAAAAGAGGTCATCCTGTATTTTTATATTCCTATTGAATCTTCCAGTGGGCAAATCTTACAGATAAAAATATCTGCAACACGCATGGAAGTAGAAAAATTCAGGAATACCAAAAGACAAACTGAGACTTACAAGCAAGTCTGAACTGCTGCTGAATGTTCTGTATTTTGAATTGCAAGCTCCACTGTGTCAAGCACAGTTCAAGGGCCTTTCTGGTAATTACCCACTGCATTCACCATTTCACTGGGCTGCAGAACAGCAGGAGAAGAGATGTTTATACAACACCTCACAAAGGCAACTTTTTGTGCCTGACTGGGGCTGCTGGGTTTGGAAGTGAGGGAAGGGCTCTGCCAGCAGCCTGCAGGACACAGCCATACCTGTCTGGTGAGGCTTCCCCCCAGGTTCATGGTACCAGAGCCAGTTTTATTGGTCTGCAGCCACAGCATCACTGTGGAGGTCAGCTTGTAATGGGCAGTGCGGCCACTGGACTTCTCCTGCAGGCAGAAGGCAACAAAAAGGGACAGAGACAGAAGGTTAAAATCCCTGCTAAAGCTGGATAGGGGCTGGCCTGGCAGACCCCACAAGCAACAGGACAGTAAGGCTAACTCCCCTCATACAGCACTGTCTCCTAAAGACAATTCTAAGCGTGCGCATTCCTCTAATTTTCTCTAATTTTCCAAAGCAAATCTAGTTAGACCAATTTACCCTCCTATTACCTTGTTTTTATTACCTAATTAGTGATATTTATCTGTAGCCCTTTATGTTAAAAAAACCCCCCACATCTCAGGATCACATGCACAGAAAGTAAAATACTTTTAATTCTTCTGGGATTCTTTTTGATTACGGCCCTGACTTATCTCTATCCAAATTGCTTCGGGGCATTTTCAAAAATTAACAGGGGAAAGAAGTTTACAGCCCTGACACAATATTGCATTGTTCAGTGGAACACCTGTGCTCCTTAATTGTCTGGAATTAACTGGGTTTTGTTTTCACTTGGGTGTATCAGCTGCCCCAGAGGCTGTACCTGAACCTCCACCACGTGGATGGAATCCCAGCATCCCTTAATCTTCTTTGATCCATCTCCAGCTTTCTTAATGAGGATCACCCCGGCAAAGCCATGATCCAGATCCCAGAGGTAGACAGAGGAGACTCCACCTTCAAAATACCTGCAGGATGCAATCCAAAGGCAAGTTAAAAGCAAGCAGGACCCAAGCCAGAGTCAGATATTGATAATAATAATTTTAAATAAGCAGAATTTTAAAGTCCTAATACAGATTATTTTTTTTCTTTTAGGACAGCATACTCCCAGTTACACACCTAGAAACACAGCAGTTCAAATCACTTCACAATGCAGAGACTTTAATTACAAAACAACTGCACATTTCTCTGAAGGAGAATAAAGGTCTGGTGAGAACCAGAGCTATTTACAGATTTCTACAGGACTTGAGCAAACAATTCCTCTGATTCCAATTACCTACAACAGCTGGTAAAAGCACGAGCTACAGAGTGGGCTGAGAGCAAGGCTTTATTTTACAGTTTGGTCTTTCCCCTCCCTCTTTTCCCTCGCTATTGGCAAAGTCTGGAAGTTCTTTACGGCAAAGTTCACTAATTAAGACAAAAGGGAGCAAGTAAGGAACTTTATGTTGCTGCCTCAAAAGTCTGTGTGAAGCTGACATTGATTTACTGCAAAGGGAGATGAACTGAAAGGATCTCAGAAATGTAGAGATGCTGTTGAGGTTTTATTATTCCAGCATCAGATATTGGAAACAAGACAAAATAAGCCAGACTGCCTCAATCTCAGGAATCTGTTGGTGAAAGTACACTCAGAAAACCAAGAGAGCAATGGGATCTGTAGAGCCCCACTCCCTCTGGGTGACACCAGTGCAGATGGAAAATGCACTTTATAAAACAATGGTAAACAATCCAACACTGTTGGAAGAAAAAGGCACGAGGAGTAATTTTGTCTTCTAGAAAACTGGAATTGCAACCCACACCATTTCACCCCTTCCATTCTTCAGTTACCACCCAGCCACAGGGAGGATGAAGGAAAAGGGAATAAATGCTCCTTCGTGGCACACAACTCTCAGATCTCAGGGATGACCACAGCACACAAGGATCATGTGAAAGGAGGAGAGGCAATTTCATCAACAACACGAAATGTTGGTACTCAGACTTTTCACTGTCTGCAGGAGGGCAAAATCTCATCATCCAAAGAGAGGAGGAGCTGCCAGGACTGACAGTTCCCAGCAGCTGAGAAGCTAATCAGATTAACCAGGTCTGTGTCCTGCCTCTGACTGTCACACACACCTGGGAGTGACCATGAGCTCCTCTCCTGAACAGAGGAAATTATCCCTCATGGCCAACCCGAAAACCTTAGGGAGCCTCCCACATCTGTGCTCCCCTCCTTGCCACCCACAGGCCTCCCAGTTGTGAATGGTACTTACAAGTCAACTACTGGGCAGTTTGGAGTTCAGGTACTACCTCGAAGCACTGTGGATTCCAGCACACCAACCCAGCCTTGCCAACAATCAGGAGAAAAGGTACTGGCAAAACTTCCAGCCACTTCCAGCCCACTCCCTGCCCTCACAGACCAGCCCAATATGTTGTTTCAAGAGAGCAGAGCCACCAAAAAGCCCCAATTCCCTCTAACTGCAGACAGCCAAGGCTGTACCCAAACCAGTGCTGACCTCAGGAGGGGTAAACACCTTTCTGTTAACTCACCACAGCCTTTTATTTGTAGTGGGTGCCTCTGCCTTGCCAGGCAATTCAGGACCCACTGTCCTGTGGCACTTTTCAACCCCTGGAAACACAGCACTGAAAAAGCAAAGCCCTTTGCTGCCCAGCCACGCTAAAGCCAGGCTTCCAGCAGGCAACTTCAACCTAACAAACCAACAAACACCCTTTTTATATCCCATGGGGAATTCACAAATGGATTTTGGTTAATGCAGTTAATGGGAATTCCAGTCCTGCAGTGAACCTCAGCTCCAACCTAAGTGACCCTTCCTTTGGCAGTGGGAATCAAAGGCCAGAGAGCAGCAGTTATTGTCCCTTCTCAGAGTGAGATTGCTTAAAAAAAATTATATAACATATTCTTTTTCATATAGAGAATCAGTGAATTTGCTCCAAATGAACTGGCAGGCACTGAGAGCATTACAGTGTGCACAGACAGTTTCCCCATTACCCACTTTATGACCTTGCTACGAGCACGAAACATTAATTAAGAGAGGGACCAAAACAAGGTTTTGGGAAATTTATTCTTACCTACTGTACTTTGATCCTAATGACATGAAACAGGAAAAAAATAATTTTTATGTGGTTCACCTTTATGAGATTTTACATAAAGGCTTTTGTGGGTATTTTAAGAATGTGCTAAAATGTTGTCTGAAACCACATAAAACCATGTGAAGAACCTCCCGCCAGAACCAACAGCGCACACATGGAAACGCTTTAGCTGCCTTTGGAGATCTAATGAATCAAATATAGTATTAATATTGTTTTAAATACCAACATGCTATTTCAATAAAGCTGCTTTGCCATGGCCAAACCCAGGATCTGGAGACTGGAACAACAATGCCAGTGATTGAATCCAAGGCACGCCAGGATTTACATTATCCCAGGGCTCCTCTGTGCTTCAGCACTACAGAACCACTCCAAAATCCCCTCCTCCTTCATGGGGACAAAATATATAGCACTGATCACTACACTGGATTTCACCTTCCTCACACAGCACTGAAGTGGGACTTCTGAACCCAGGAAAGTCAGAATGGGAGAGGGGAACGCTCCTTGAAACCTGTTGGTATTAGGGTTTTTTTTTTTAAAGAAAAATAAAGAGGTGCCACAGGCTAATTGGTCCATAATAGAAAGCGGGATGGCAGATTGGGAGGAATTTAAATTGACATTTGTGG
This sequence comes from Erpornis zantholeuca, assembly GCA_013400515.1. Classification (NCBI taxonomy): domain Eukaryota; kingdom Metazoa; phylum Chordata; class Aves; order Passeriformes; family Timaliidae; genus Erpornis; species Erpornis zantholeuca. The sequence continues at coordinate 137,100 of VZTN01001417.1, read as the reverse complement.
ACTTGGATTTGCTCAGGAAGGCTGGGCTTCCTCCAAGAAACCCCTTCATCACAGACTGAAACGCAGCTCGTACTAAAATCCAAGCAGGAGAGGAATCAGCTTGGAAAAGGCTCCAGGAAGGCATAAACTGGGATTTTCTCTGCTAAAGAAATGGATGGGCAAGGCAGAGCACAGCCCCAGAGTCACACGCAGCAGCCACAGCAGTGCACTAAAGCTCTGGGATGGAACATCACTTTCCTTGGTGGCCTGTTCTGGATGTCCCTGTCCCTGATCCTCCTGCACAACCGTGGCTGGAAAAGGCAATCTGTCTTCTTAGAAGCTGGAACCACAGAATCCTTAAGGCTGGAAAAGCCCTTTAAGGTCACCAAGTCCAACCATCAGCCCAGCACCACCTTTCAGCACTAACCCACATCCTCAGGTGCCACACCCACAGGTTTTCTGAACACTTCCAGGGGTGGGGACTCCACCACTGCCCTGGACAGCCTGTTCTAGTGCTTTACAAACCTTTCCCTGAATATTTTTCCCAATGTCCAACTTAAACCTCACCTGACACAACCGGAGGCTGTTTCCTCTTGTCACCTGGGAGAAGAGCCCGACCCCTACAACTGCCCTCTCCCAAAGCATCCAAGCAACCAGCAGATGCTTTTGGGATGTTCAGGAGGCCTCAAATAGGAAGAATTCCTATCGTGGTACCTCAGGAACACCCCCAAGGGATAAACCATCCTCAAAGGACAGCTTCAAAGCAAACCAATCGCTGCTCTCTGCCTAAGGACACCGATCAATCCAGGATGTTTCAATCAAGGTCAATCAGGCTTTAACTGTGGACAAAAGTTTGTTATAAAGCAATGAAATATAATCGTTTTATGGTTGTCACATTCCTTTATTAACAACCAAAACACTGCTAAGTGATATCATAGTTGGGTTCAGTTGGAAGGACCAAGTGACATCCCTGTGTTCTGTCTCTGGGAAAGTAACTTTTTATAAGGCTGCCCAGGAAGGTGACTAAAAGGAATAAGGCCCAAAGTAATCATTCACTCTCTTTACAGAATTCAGAACAGCAGCTCACTCAAAATCAATTACAGTTTTAATGTCATGATCAAACACTGAATTTTTATATCCGTTACTCATCAACCACAGAACTCCTGGAAAAAGCTGTTTTATACAAAAAATGTCACACTTAAGACTGACCTACTTTACAAATGCAAGAATAAAAGAAAATATTTAAGCTAAGAGTGATCCAAAGCTTTATGAAGTGTTTGAAGTTGAAGCGGGTGGAGACACAGGATGGAAACTTGTCTGAGGAGCCGGAGCTGTACCCATGAAATAGAGGCTGTGGCCAGAACAAAGCCCTAACTTCAAGAGGGATGTGATAGGGGAGGAAATCCCCCAGCTTCCAGCACAGACCTCAAGAAAGGAGGGCAGATTAATCACTTTGTTTTACCACTGAAGGACAGTTCAGAAAAGGCCCCATGACCCTCCTGATAACGTTCTGCTCCTCCCCAGCCTCACCAACGGATCCTGGATCCTGTGCGGAGAAAATGACTTTCCACCACACTGCAAAAAAAGCAAGCTCTGACTTTCAATTACACCTCAGAACCAAATCACCCATCCATAAAAATGTTTGTGTACTTTCCAGTAAGTAGCTGAGAGCCAGAGACAAAAAGTCTGTGGCTTATGGCTCTCCCAACCCCCTGATGCCAATGCACCAACACCTGGAACCTCAGCCTGGCCCTGCAAACCTTCCAAGAGCTTGCACAGGTTTTCATTTAAAGCAGAAAAATATATTTTCTTTTATTCCCTGAAGGTCACATAGTTATTTCTTCCAGCTACAGAAGTTCAGCATAGAAAGGGAAATGTCTCCAGCTATTTAGATCAACATACTTCCGAGAAAACTGGCATTTAAAAATCTACCCCAAAGGAAAATACTGAGCATTGAGCTACACATGTTTTTACAAGAGTGACAATGACTAAAGTCACAGCGTGAGCAGCTGGTGTCTCACAGCAACCCAAAACATTTCCTGAATGCGAGGTGAGGAAGCAAACATTCCAACTCTTATGGGAACAGAAGAGTGGAGTGGCAGGTGATGAGGCACAGCTCCCACCGAGCCCTTCCCCTGCCACCTCAAACCAGCACAGGATTCGCAGCAGAAACATGAAGGAAGTGGCAAATTTGAGGAACCCATCTTCCACCAAACCCAAAGCATTGCTCAGGTGTTCAACAAAACCCCCACAATCTCATACCTCAAGCTGGAGGAGGAACAAATTCTTCAGGAGATCAGTTGTCCCTAAATGATTGTTGCCTCCATCCAGCTGTGGAGTGAGGAGGCTCAGGAGCCTGTAGTCTAATGAAAGGACAGGCTGGCTCCAGGAATGAGCCAGGATGTGACACTTCTCCCACTGCTCTGAGTCCAAATGATTTGTACCTCCTCTCTCCTTCCCTGGCCCCAGGAGCACAAGTGTGGAACACTTCCACAACCTCACCCAGAAACTTAAAACGATGAAGGTAAAATGTCTGTGCACAGCCCAGGGGTTTTGCACCCCACTTGATGAACTCAGCCCAAATTATGCCTGGGGGCTCTGTACAGGTATTTTACAGGAATTCTTTCCAGCATACACAGGTGCAAAAATCCCTGGAGCAAACATACCAATCCAGTTAGGTATGTGTAACTTCAATGCCAGTTGTACTTAAAAGCACACATCTGGACCACGGTGGGATGACTCAAACTGCTCAGCAGAGTTGTGAAGTGCAGGAACTCTGCAAGGCAGGAAAACAGTATCCAAACAATGGGATCCTGAAGGCTGAAAGTCTCCAGCACCTCCCAATTTGTGCTGTCTAGCACCTTGCATTATTTAATAAAAACCGTGTACTGCTCACATTTTCCTTCCCATCCGATTGCTCCTGGCAGATGGAAATTAACGACCAAATCCCTTTGGAGAAGTCACCTGGAAAGAGTTCTTTCCACCAGCCACCTAATGAGCAGGACAAGGGTCACTCTGGAATGTGGCCAAACGAGGAACTGCTTCATTAACACCAGGAAGCTCCGACTGCTTCCAAACCCACCGCCCGTGGCCATCCCCGGGCAGCACAGCCACTGCCTCAGCCACCCCCAGTCTGCCACATTCCAGACCCTGCCAGCTGAAATCCAAACATGCATAGGAGGGGAAGAGACAGCAGAAATCTTCTGTGTTGTGATTTAAGTTTGCCAAAATCTTTGAGGGCTGTGGATTTCACATGACATCAATTCTTCTAACAGAGGAGTTCCACATCAGATCTCCCACAAGAAGGCTGCTGCTATTGAAGTTACTCTGTCTTCAAATTCCATCATTAAAACACTGAACATTTGTGAGGGCATGAGGTAAATTTCTGTCCATACAATACAAAGTACTGTTAGAGACCACCAGTTCAAAAATTCCAGATCACAATAAACTGACAGTTTAAAGTTTTGTCTCATTTTTGAATGTAAGTAATTTCTTCCTAGGGATTTAAAGCCTTCAGAGAGCAGAGTTTGAGCACAGTGCTGCATCATCAGTGCTGACCTCCTAATCCAAGTGTTCAGATTTTATGTAATCACAGAGAACCGTGGGAACCCAAGGGAAAAACTCCTCCTCCACCCAATGTCTCCGATTCAGAAGATAAGAATGCAGTGTGTGCAGAGCTGCTCCAAAATGGAACTCCCAAAGAAAAACAAAAATCAGATCAAAAGCAACAAATCCAGTTTTCTAGCATGGCAGTACATTTAATTTTCTCCTCTTTATTAAGAGGATTCTCTAATCTGTGTAAGATATATCAACAACTTCAATATTAATTCTGCTCTGAGCTGCCCATGGGCATGCTGAGGGGATCCCAGCACTGCTCTGTTCTCTACATCTGAATAATTTCCTTGGGAAAACAGCATGGCTGTAACTGTAAAAGCACACAGACATGAAAGCAGTGAATGTCTTGGTGGTTTAGACCTGACTTAGGAGACTTCATCTCATCCTTATCAGCCTGACCCCGAGGCAAAAATGTCCCCAATGACACAATCCTGATGTCACACCCTGTGTGCAGATCCCCAGGCAGCAGAGATGGAGAGGCAGGTTTCCTTAGTGCTGGGATGCACAACAAACCCATCTGGATCCAATCTGCAGGGCGCTCGCTGTGTGAGCCCCAGGAACTCCCATGCCCAGGAGAAAGCCGGCACAAAGGGCTGCAGCAGTAATGAGGAACAGCGAGCTGATGGCAATAAAGTCACTTCAAAGCTTCCCAGGGGTTTCGAGCTCAGACAAAGCAGGTTTGCATCTGAACACAGACACAGGGCTCACATAAAGAGCTCACAGCTGTCACATCTCTTGGTGAGCTCCAACCCTGGCTAACCTGGCCTTGGACACTTCCAGGGGTTGGGCATCCACAGTTTCTCTGGGCACCCTGTGCCAGGGCAAGCTGTGCTGAACCCAACCCCTGGCACACCTGGTGGAATCAGGGCTGTTCCAAGCACAAAATACAGCTGGTCATACAGATGGACACACAAAATAAAGTTAGTCAAACAGATGAATGCAGCAGTTGCTACAAACCCTGTGAGGAGTGCAAAGTATTTTGTGAGCTGGCCTGAACTCCACTGAGAGGCTCCCAGGGTCTGTCAGCCCAGGGAAGGAGAAATCAGACAACACCACAACAGATCTCAGAAACAGCTACAGCCCAAGGGCAGCATAATAGAGGTTTCCATTTTTTCTTATCAAGACAAGTGGACTAAGGCAGTGTCAGAGGTGGTTCAAGTGCACAATCCAAAAGAAACTAGGAAAATGGGTAAAACCAGCTAAAAAATGTAAAACTACCCAGCAGTTTATGGGACATCTGAACATATTTGGTATAGATGATGGCACAGGTCAGTCAAAATGAGACATCCCTGAGGCCCAGTAAAGCCAGGCTGTTCCATGAGATTAAACACAGTAATAAAAATAAAAATAAAAAACAGTCAGCCTTGAGCTGACTCTAAAAATGAAAGGGCAAACTCATCTGTCACTGGGACTTTGCTGCTGTACCTGCCCAAGCTCCAGCAAAAGGCTCCTCAATCTACTGAGGCACAGGGCCCAGGGAATTCCTCAGCCTGTCCCCCTGCAGAGCACAGAAAAGCAGTGGATGCTCAGTTGGCTGCAAAGAACCTCTGTGTTCTATCCACGGGACAGAAATATCCACACTGCAGAGAGCAGAGGCCTGGGGTGCCACCCTCAGCACTGCTACCACCATCCAAAACTGGAATGGCTGTTCTGGACCAGACTCCAATCAAAATTCAATAATAAAAGGATTACACACAACAAAGATATTTCAGAGGTCAATCCTCTCCCAGACCTCCTTCCACTCCTACCGAATTCCTGGTCCAGAGCTCTAATATAACAAACTGAAAATGGATCAACATCAAAACACAGACAGAAGCAGAAGTTCAAAAGGTTTCATTGCTCACTCTGTTGATGGAACTCAACATCTTAATCAATACAAACATTTTCAGGAGCAGAACGATTAAGATGATATTTCATCTTTTTTTAAAGCTGTTAAAAATCAAAAGCATCAATAAATCCAATTTAAGCCAAGTTAAAAAAGGAGGAATAGCTTTCTAAATGTATGTCGGTCACTAAACCAGTCCAAAGTTGCCAAAACTCATCCTGTTTGCAGACAGATCAGCAGCATCCTTCCCAAGGGAGGTCTATTTAATCACTTCAGAAATTATTTCTTCCAGACAACAAAGAGCCATTAGATTACTTAATTAGAGCCCTGATTGTCTCCAACCCAAAACAAGGGAAGGCAGAATCTAAAATAGGGAGATTTAACCAGCTGCCCTGGTCCTCATTACGCATTGATTTCAATCAAGCACACACACGTCAAGCAAAGGGCAATAAATTACAACCATGTGTTGGAAGAAATTATCTTCACCATATTGGAAGTGGAAAGCCAAGGCTCTAACTGAGTGGTGTAAGATATTAGACTTCCATCTGGGAATAATAACCTACTGAACACAAACACACCAGGGCATTAGCTCCGGGCACTGTCGGAGTTAAACCTGGCAGCAGGAGATGGAAATGAAACAGTTGTTTTTTGGGAAAGTGACATGGATTTTGGTAAAACAGATAGCCAAGAAATATGTTTGCTGTTTAACACGGAGAACAGAGAGGGAACTAAAACCTGGTGGAACTCCTCTTTAACCTAAATGCCTCCAGGAAGAAAAGGTGGGGAATGCCAGAGACACCAAAGGTAGTTTGCACTAAAACAGACACTTAAGGCCAACTCAGCTCTGGCTCAGAGGCACTGAAGGTTCAACAAAATTCTTCTTCTCCAGCTTACGTGGTTTTATTACATGCAATACTACAAGACTTCTCCAAACTTGGTTTCATGCTCCAGTCACTCAGTGCATTGGCCACTCAGCTTTTGGGGACAAAACTAAATTTTAAGGTTCCCAGCAAGCAAATCTGCCTGGATTATTTCAGGCAAACTCTTAACAAATCCATACCAGGCTGTTTCCCTCAGAACACCCACAACAGCAGGTGCCAACCCCTTGGGAAATGGCAAATACAATGCAGTGACTCACTGAACGTAGGTGGAGACTTACCACACCTGATGAAAAGAGAAATCTAAAAAGGAAAGGTGTGTGGGCCAAATGGGACTGACACAAGGAAAAACTGAAGCGATCTGAAGTGCTGGGAGAGGCCCGAGATGAATTCTGTGAGATATCAGCACTTTCTGTGTTAAAGGTAAAATGGGAGCCGAGCCAGGGGAGAGCTGGACCACATGTGGAGAGCAGAATGGGATGGAGATTTTCTCTGTTTATCTACAGATGCAGGAATGACCACCATAAAGTGTATTTGGAAGTTCAGGAGTGAAGTGAGCTCCAAGCACAGCAACTTGTGAGAGACCTCTCCTATGAGGGAAGGCTGGGAGAACTGGGATTGTTCAGCCTGGAGGAGAGAAGGCTCCAGAGTGACCTGACTGGGGGCATCCAGTGCCTGAAGGAGCTGACAGGAAAGATGGAGAGAGACTGTTTCCAAGGCATGGAGTGCCAGGACAAGGGGGAATGGCTTCCCACTGCCAGAGAGCAGGGTTAGATGGGATATTGGGATGAAATCCTTCTCTGTGAGGGTGATGAAGCCCTGGCACAGGGTGCTCAGAGAAGCTGTGGCTGCCCCTGGATCCCTGCAAGTGTCCAAGGCTAGGCTGAACAGGGCTTGGAGCAACCTGGGATAGTGGAAAGTGTCCACAAAGCCACTACTTGCTCTGAAAAACCCAGCAGAAACTCTCATTATAGGAATAAGAACAGCCCAGGAAATTCAGGCACGCAGGGATCTGGTGCTCCCTGCGAGTGCTGTGATTATTTTTGTATTCACTGTTACCTCTCTCCCACAAAACAGTGGCTGTGGTTACAGGGGCAGCTCAGAAACACTCCCTACTCCCCAGAGGGACAGGACAGCCTCTTAAGGGACTGCTGGTGAGGAGCTGATGTGTCAGATTTGAGGCTCCTCCCTCAGCACCTTTTTCATCCTCTTCATCTGCAGCCACTGCACTTAAGCTGCTATTTTTTAAGAGACAATCTGTAATGTGAGGTATCAATTAGCCTGGTGTCCCCTGTGAAGGATCTGTGTGGGCAGACAACCCCAGCAGAGTGAACAGGAACGATGAAAGCCTCTGCAGGTCAACTCAAAATGCAGATTTTCTGCACTACAGACTGATCCCTGTTCCTGGAAGGTGAACCTGGAGTAGATCTCCCCATCGAACAGAAAGCAGAATTTCCACAGAAGGTACAGTCCTGAGGGCTGCCAGCTCGCTCAGCTCTTTGATTAATACACTGACGAGCCTGAAGCATTTCCCAGTGCTGGAAAAGCTCTGCTGTGCCTGGCTCTGGCATTCGGAAGGACCCTGGTAACTGGCCCAGGATGCCTCGGGCACTCCATCCCCAGCTGCAGGAGCTGCCAGAGCAGCAGGGCAGTGACACCTCCACCGACACTGCTCGGCCCAGAGCCACTGCTGGCTTCCAGTGTGTTCCCAGGGTCAGCTCCCAGCTCCAGCAGACCATGGAAGTGACACCCCCTCCACTGCCATTCCCCTCCCACCACAGCCCTCTCCACTCAGCTCCAGCAGCTGTTCCGTGAGGAATTGCTGCAGTCACTCCCAACCTGATGTGTTGGCAAGAGCAGCAGCACTGAGAGACACTGGCACTTGTTACCACCTCTGAATTTCCTCCCCCTCTGATCTCCAAGTAAAAATTAAGCTTCTGCTGTCAAAACACAAAAATCCAATTGTCTGATTCAGGAAATTGCAAGAACAAAAGCCTGCTTCTGTCCACATCTCTGCTGGAGGTAAAGTACAAATCCTGATTTCAAGAACGACGAACCCTTCAGACACCGAGGTTAAGTTTCCTTAACTTTGCAAATTCTTTCCACAAATGCCACAATTTTTTTTAAGCTGCTCAGCCAAATGTAAGCCACCCTCATCCTCTTTGCCTCCCCCATTTCTGGGATCAGGCACTGAAGTGTTCTGTGCTGGCACATGGGCTCATCTAGTGTGACCTGTCCTCCCTGGCTGTGACACCCCCCTGGATCCCCTCTGACCACATCCTGCCTGTAAAACCTACACTGACAAACAGAAAGATGGAATTTGGAACAATCTCACCTTTTCCTTCCACACAAGAGGCAAAGATTGTTATATAAAGGTACTGCTGTACCCCATGCTGAGCAGGGCTCAGCAGATTCACCTCAGTCAGAGAAACCTGCCCTATGCTTTCCTTCCAGCCAGTTCAAGCTGTTTAAAGAAGTTATTGTATCCAGCCATGACTTCATGGTCATCTGAGCAGAGAGGGATTTAAAAAGACAACCTTGGTTCCATAAACCTCCTCATTTTCCTCTCAGGGTATTAAAAATCTTATTGGTCCTGGTCTGTTCTGCATCTGGGGAGTAACTGCAAACTTGGCTTTGCTGAATATGCAAAATTCCTTTCTCCAGTCAGCTCAGATACCAGTAACAACTGTTACTTACAAGAGAAGTTGGAGAGCTAGGAAAATAATGCATGCAAAGAAGTAAAAATTTGATACTTGTACCAAAAGTGTGACGCTTACGCATTTGGATAGGCTACATTGACATCAAGCCACAGAATCCAGCAAGGAAAGTTCCTTTTAATGTGCTTCTGTCAGTGCTGTGCCATGATGAACTACATCTAAGGCTGTGTTTTATCTCCCTTTTTGGGCAACATCAAGCTGCAATGAAGTCTGTTCACTTTTCTCATGGCCTTTAGGGATCTCCATTAGAAAGTATCCCAGCAGCAGACACACTTGCTGGTTCATTTTGCTTTGCAACACTCACTGGCTGCCTAGTTTCAGCATCACTTTACACCCTCCAAGCATTGGATGCAAGTGCAGTGCAGGACCAGCACAGCCCCAATTTACAGGAAAACTGTTCAACTGATAAAGTCACCCAGACAGTTTCCTATTGCTGCTTTAAAAAGCCACTGCCTAATCTACATTTATCTCACATGTGTTTTATTAATTCCTTTGGTTTACACCACTTTAATGAGACAGGGCCTAAAACAAGCATCCTGCAGCAGAAGTGCATTAATCCCTGTCCAACTGCTGCATTTCAGTGCTCAGTGCCTGTCATTTTACTGGAAGATGTGAGAGTTGCTGCTGTACACAGAGATTTTTTAACAGTATAGCCCTGAGGGAATGGAAAATGCAGATGGTTTAAGACTGAACTTAAAGATCAAAGAGAAGCCAGGTCATGCCAGGACAGAGACACCACCAATCTGTTAAAGGGGGAGGGAGGTGGGAAAGCACCTCAGCACCTGCCTTTGGCACCAGCTGCCAGATCTGATCACGTCTGGCATCACAAACCCCAGCGGGTGAGGGCTGCCTCCCCCCAGACCCCATGTGCACACTGCACGGCCCCCCCAGGGGACACAGACAGACAGACAGACAGGGCTCCGAGGGGAGGACTGACATACAAGTCTCTGTACTGGTCAAAGGCATTGTTGGCTTCCACCTCCAGCTTGCGCAGGCGAGCCGAGGGCATGGCACCGTCCTCCAGCGGAGGGTCGTACTTGTTGCTCCACGGTGACCTGCCAGGGAGACAAGGAGAGGGACAGTCAGACAAGGGGACAAGAAAAACAGACAGACAACGAGACAAAGCCTGGTCATGGCCCCGAGGCTGCCAGAGCTCCAGGAGCGTTTGGACAGCGCTGCCAGGGATGCCCAGGGTGGCACTGTGGGGGTGTCTGTGCAGGGCCAGGAGCTGTCCTGTACAGTCCTTGTGGGTCCCTCCCAACTCTGGATATTCCACCACAGCTCTGGAAATTTTGATGTTGGTGGGCCTGACCTCACCCACAGATGCTGAACTTCCCAACACCCCAACAGGTGCCCAGAGCAATCTACCTGTAAGAACTGCACCCTCCACAGCCATTTCAAACGCTGGCAAAAAGGGGACACTGAGCCCTTAAAACTCACCTGGGGGGCACTCCCTGGCTTCAGGTTTCTGTATAAATAAATATCTCTTGGGTTTCAATCTGTTCCTTCTTACAAAACCAAGGTTTCAGCTGTTGCACATTAAATATTTAAAATTGTTTTCATGCAAATACAAATCGATTGTGTAGTTTATTTGGGGTCTGACAGTATTTGAGCCAAATGCTGCTGGCTATGATTAAGGTCCACATTTTCCTCCACTATTCTGTTTTGAAATAAACTCTACTTTTAGGATAACATTAGGAAACCCTTTGAACAGCTCGAAGGATTTAACAAGGTTTGTAAAGCTACAGGTTTTACTATAATTCCTGCAGGTGTGGAAGACATTTTTGTGCTTTTAATGAAAGATTTGGTATTAAAAGATTAATGGAACCCTTTGCCCATCTGCTTGAGGCTTTTACAATTCCCACTGTGGAAACCTGCATTTTGCTTTTCATTTCCCCTTGGGGTAACCAACTCACACACATCACTGTTGGCTTAAAGAAAAGCACCTCTACCCATTCCCTCCCCTTTCCCCACTCACTCTTCCCAGCCCCTGGGTGCAGCACCAGCTCCCAGGGCTGGCCACAGGGAAAGGTGGCAGCCCTCCATCACTCATTCATCAGGAAGGAAGTGGGCTCTGACACAAAGCCCAGGCTCTGCTGTGCTCCTTCACTCCTCCCGACCACACCTGACCAGAAAGCTGAGACCAGGAGAAGTGGAGTTGTGTCACATCCACCCAAGCAATGGCTTCAGTTCTCATCTCAGGGCTGTGTCCAGTCCTGGTCCCTTCATGAGTAAAGGACATGGAGGGGCTGGAGCAGGTCCAGAGACAAGAATAGAGCTGGGGAAGGGGCTGGAGCCCCAGGAATGGCTGAGGGAGCTGGGAAAGGAGCTAAGCCTGGAGAAAAGGAGGCTCAGGGGGGCCCTTCTGGCTCTGCACAACTCCCTGACAGGAGGGGGCAGCAGGGGATGTTCAGGCTCTGCTCCCAGGGAATGGGGACAGGACAAAAGGGAATGGCCTCAAGCTCAGGGGAGGCTCAGGTTGGACATCAGCAGGAATTTCTCCATGGAAAGGGTGGTCAGGCATTGAAAGGGGCTGCCTAGGGAGGTCTGGAGTTCTCATTCCTGGAGGTGCCCAAGGAATTCCTGGATGTTGCACTCAGTGCTCTGGGCTGGTGACAAGGTGGGGGTCGAGCACAGCTTGGACTCGATGGTCTTGGAGGGGTTTTCCAGCCTCAGGGATCCTGGGATGTTGTGATTTTAAATAGCTGATTAAAATGAGGTTGCTTTGGAGGAGAGTCAACAGGATCCCAGACTGGGTCAGGCTGGAAGGACCCACAGTGGCTCATCCAGTGCCACCTCCCTGCTCCAGGCAGGGTCAGCACAGGGCACAGGAGTGTGTCTGGATGGGTCTGGAATACCTCCAGTGAGTGAGATTCTGGGCAATGCGTCCCAAAGTGTCTAAAGAAGTTCTTCCTCATGTTCAGATAGAACTTCCTGTGCATCAGTCTCTGCCCGTTCCTCTGGTGCCATTGCTGGGCCCCTGGAGCAGAGCCTGGGCCCTGCTCTGAGCCCTCCCTGCAGCCAGGGACAGACAGGGATGAGGGCCCTTCACAGCCCTTTCTTCACTCCTTTAACTAAAACCTCTGAAGTCCGGGAGAGATTCACATAAAAATCCCCCTGGTGCTCCCAAATGGCTCAGCCACTGCAGATGGTGAGCAGAGAACTCCTGCAGAAGCCCTGTGAGATGTTCTCAGTGCAAACACCAAACCTCCTCCACTGGCTGCACGAATGGGATTGAGGGGCAGCCCAGGACAGACCCTTCCAGCCAGCAGCTTGTGGCATTTTCATCCCATTCCAGTCGGAGCCAGCAGCAGCTTTATCATCAAAAAAACCCTCCTAACACAGCCCTGTACTTTTTATTTTTGTGGAAATGCACTCACAACACATTTAAAGACTTAACTGGAGGCTATTTGAAGAAAGACAGATGGACAAGCACTTAAATTTCAAGTCAGACCTCTAATTTCCCCAAAAGAGAATGGTTTGTGTTTCAGCTAACAGGTTCCAGTGTTGTTGGCCCCAAATTCCCCATAAGGATTCCATTTAACAGAGTGATCAAACACACTTCGAGTGGAAATGTATGGACAAAGTCAGGGACCTTGAAGTCTAATATTAAAAAAAAATAATTAATAAATGCTCTGCCTTCACAATGTGGATTCCATGACTGATACCTTCACAAACCTTTGTTATTCCAGGAGTGCTCACAGAAGTTCCTGTGAGACTCCCACAAGCAGGAATTTGATAATATGAAGAAAATCAAATCAATCTATTTATGAAGATCCAAGGAAACTCCAAAAATCCACCTTCTAGTCTGATCCATGCTTTACATGGACCAAACCAAGTCTGTCTAAATACAAGGAAAGACTAAACTGTGATGGGCTAAGCATTAGGATATTCTCTTCCCACAGCAGCCTTTTTTCCAGGCAAATTCCCAGCCAGATTGCAAAGCCACTCAAAAAACCCAGCCCTATAAAAGTGGATTCCCAGTGAGGAAGTCTGACTACCCAGCCCCACCTTTCCTGCTGAAGGAGAACGAGGCTCAGTTGCCCACAGAATGCTTTGAAATCCCTGGATTAGTGTTAAAAGAAATGCAATTAGCAACCTGTCCAACACAAAGAAAAGGTGTTTAGCTTGGAGTGTGCAGGAATTGGGGATGCAGCACATTGCAGGCAGGGAATAGGATTCCCTGGGACTTCTAATTGAGCATGTGGTTCTGAAAAATGGCTGTGGAAATATCAAAAGCTTTTAAAAGCCCAGTGAACTCCTCCTAGATCTTGGCCTAATTGATTAAATTAGTGTAAGAGCCACTTCCCAGTAACAACTGCAGATTTTATGAGGTACGAAGGAGTGTCTGGACACAGGCACAGAATGGGATTAACATGCACAGGGCAGTGCTGCTGGGGTTTCAAAGGCTTCTGCTGTGTGCTGAAGGGAAGAATTTACTTCATGAATCAGAGCTGGGACCAATCAATTCCAGAAGGAAGAATCACTTCAATCCAGAACGGCCAAATCAAAAGCCTTAGGAACAGGATTCTTTCATGCCAGCAATTAACACATGGTGCCTGTTCTAGAGGAACAAATGAAAGAGCTTTTCTGAAACCTCATTACTTAATAAGTCCTGAAAATTTCAAAGTGATTTTAAAAACCAAATTCCTCCTGCATCCTTGTAACTATTTAATACCTTCTCAGAAAGAGATGGAGCAAATTTCAGAGGCAAGTGTGGCACTGACCCTAGAGGAAGGGCTGTCATGTGCCCTAATTAAACACAGGGGGTTATTAGTGATTGCACAGTGCCCCATTACTGTCTAAGCAGTGCCTTTCCCAGTTCCCTCTGTCCCTGGTGATTGATGTCCATGCCAACAGCCTGAGTAGGATGCACAGGGGCCGCAAGAAACATCACAACTTCAGGGAGAAAGCATCTCTTGAAAGATCCACGAGAAATTGAGGATTTAATTCCTCCTCCTGCATGTGCCAGAGGGGCTGCAGCTGTGTGGGTACATCTCGTGGGGGGCAGAAGCTCCAAACCCCTATTTTATCTGCTAATTCAGAACTGATTAAATGCGTGTAGCTGCTAATGTAGATCTGACCAGCTGGGGCACACAAAATTAATGCAAAATGGTTTTAGAAGGCACCAGACTCTTTTGTAGAAGGTTGAAATAGTTTTTAAACATGACATCAGTACCCTAAAGTATGTGAGTGACACTCCACCTTTGGGTCCTGCTCACTTGCTGTCCCTCTGCAGTAGGTTATATTTAAAACAACTCCTTAGGATTTATACTCAGCCACATCCAGAGACACTGTCAAACTCTGATCCACTCTCATTCTCTATCTCCTGTTTTTGGGACAAAATGAACTCAGCACGTTCTCTGTGTAAATCATCTACACACAGATGTACTCCAGGTTAGAGAGGGACCCTTCCTGCAACTCAGAGCAACTGAACCAATTCATCTCGAATCCTTTACATCACCTGCTTCTGCAGGAATGCCTGAGCCAAAGAAAAAAGAATTGTTAAAAAATATTTTCTGAAATTCCACTTTGAAACACAATTCTTGAAACATTCTGCCCAGATGAATGTAAAACACTACATCAAATCTGCACAGAGCAAAGTGAGATTCTTACTGGAGATAGTTCCAAGAACTGAAATGTGAATTATGACACTGAAGCTGGTAGAGACAGGTGGAAGCCTCAGAATCATCCCCAGAAGCAGCAGGATGGCTGAGCTGGGAACTCAGGGCAGGAGATGAATGGGGTCATTACCTCACAGCCCAGCACCCTTAGTTAAGGGAAAGAACAAAAGTGCTGCAAGAGTCCCAAAGGTTTCTGGACTGAAAGCTCAGGATTCTTAAATTTAATATCTGGAACTATGCCACTGTCACTACAGCCATTAAGAAAAGTCAGGCATCGTGAGAAAAGGAGGGAATAATTTAAACATAAATAAACAACCATCATCCTAATGGCAAGGTAGAGGAAAAAACAGTACAAGAGAGACTGTGTTCAAAGTGGCACCCAAAACACTGAAACCTGATGGTACCATCCCAGTATTACAGCCCCTCCTACTTCAAAATTAATTCTATTGTAATTACAAACAGCTTACAGGGTTCAATATTTTCATTGTTTTTGTCTACAGTCCTCAGAATAAATCAGCTGTTTTGGTAGACAGGGATTCCTTTTCTTTAGTAAAAACTTGGGCCAAGATTTTCAAACAGAACTAATGACACTGAGTCCAAAGTCAGTCAATTCCTTGCAAAACATGAGAGAAAGAGCCTTTCCCAGCTGGCAAATCCACTCTGTTTTGCACAGGCAGAAGATGATTTTGTTTAAACCCACTGCTTGCATCATCTCTTCTCTTTCATTATCCATTCCAGAGATTTTCTAACCTTGCAGTGGTCTAATTTCCTATCAAGGCCACTTCTGCTAGAGATCCAGAATACAGAAAACAAAGAGAAATACACCAGTCATCCCCCTTCAGCAAGATAACAACAGCACATTTCAGGCTTTAAATCTTTAAATGATTGATAATTTTTTGGCTGAAAATAAGAGGGAGAAGGGCCTGCAATAGCTGCACATGGATGTCATTTACAGAGCACCAGGCAGCCCCTTGCTGTGGCTGGGAACTCACCTGTACGAGTCCCCATCTCTGTTGTAGTCACACAATAGATAATCTTTCCCTACCACCTTGTCTCGTGCAATCTTCAAGGGCTGATCCACAGAGGAGAGGAGATCTTCACACAGGCTCGGGACCTGCAGGGTGGGAGGAGACAACAGGGAGGGGAGAGAGGGCAACGATGTTCAGGTTAAAAGGCACTGGCACCCCTAACAATAAATTTTGTTATTAACAGCCCACACCTGTCCCAAAGCCAAAACTCTTTAAGAAATCACTTCAGTTACATCACATCCTTACGCTCCCACCTCCAGCAATTTCAGATTTAATCACCCAACCACTGGTGTGGTCCAGCACACTTCAATACACACACGCTCCACGTTCCCTCTGTGCCAAGGGAAGTGATTGTCCAGGGCTGGTGGGGAAAGGTAAATATTGACAGTGGAGTGGGAACGAGGAACCCGCCATCCATACGCTGGAGTGAGCTTTCCCAAGCTCCCACTCTGGGTCAAGTTCAGAGCAGTTTCCAGGCAGGTGGCCAAGCATGACCATGCTGTGGCTGATGAGAATCAACGCATCTGTGTGCATGCATGTGTCAACCCCAACACACCTCCTGCATCCTCCATGGCATTCCATGGATCGAGGACCCCAACTGCCTCCCTGCCCTGCACGTGGAGAAAGACAAGCTCTGCTTTCAACATGGCAGAGGGGCTGTGATGTCCTGCAGAGAGACAAGGCTCCATCTCCCCTGCACACACTTCAGGGAACGTGCAGCCCTGTGCCCCAGTCCCTCCCAGGGACCATCAACAAATCATTCCTGCAGTTGCTGTAATTAAACAATCATCATATGTTTTCTGCTGGAAGAACAGTCCAGACCACAGTGCAAGAGAAATGGACTAAAGCTAAATGCCCTTTCCCAACAGCTCTGGTTGGGAAAGAAGTTCACAGGACAACTGGTAAGTTCTTGAATAGATTGGTAACAATGTGCTAATAGAACAAGAAAGAAATAAGCGCTGTGGAATTTCTTCTACATTTCACTCTGCATCACAGAGATGAAAACCTGACTGAGAATATGAGGACAAAAGGCAATCAAGGGCAAAATTAATCATGAAGTGATGAATTCACAACTCATGAGAAATGAAAAGGGGAGGGAGGGAGGGAGGGAGGAATAAAGAAAACATGGAAATGTGTTTTCTTCTCTTCAAGCCGTTGATTCAGTGAATGGATTAGCATCATTTCAAAGGAAAGAAGCCTAGAGGAGAAAAAACAAATTTGGGGTGCAACAGCCCCGAAACTATTTTAATGCAGAAATCAAACTGCCTGGAACAAAAACATTCCTAATCCAAAGTACAACGCAGTAACATACAGAGGATGACAGTCAGAGTGAGCAGGGACACACATAAACCAATGTGACCATGAAAGATAAAAAAAAAAATCCTAAATGGAAATGACAAAACAAATCATGGCTGCCCCACCCCTGGCAGTGTCCAAGGCCAGGCCAGGCTGGGACAGTGGAAGGTGTCCCTGCCTGTTGCAGGGGGGAAAACTGGATGGGCTTTAAGGTCCCTCCCACCCAAACCATTCCATGGCTCTAAGGTGTGACCAGGAAGCGATGCAACACCTCACCCACACAATCAACCCTTAGACACACAAAAAATCAGAGGCAAACCAAGACGTGGTTGGTAAAGTGCTGAAAAGGCCAAAATATTCATTTGAATGTTTTTATTTTGGTCTTCACAGACTGTAATGTGGCCATGAGTGAGAACTGCAGAGCCCAGATCAAGAGCAGGGCAGTTCAGGATTTAGCCCAGCTCAGGGTTCTCAGGGGTGTTATCCTTTGGTACCTGCAGACCTGGCTGAAGAGGCCTCAAAACCACAACATGTTCTCTGGGTAAACAGAAGTGGACAAGAAGCAGCAGCTTTTAGGGAAATCCTTCCTTTTCCTGAGACCAGACAACCCAAATGCTTCCCGGAGCTGATCCAAACCAGCAGTGTCGTGGCACAAGTCAGGTGAAATGATGTATCTGCATCTGTGAGCACATCTGGTTCACCTCTATCCCTTCCTTCTCCCCATTAACCATTAACTTTGGGCTGACTCTTCAGGCTGACAGCACTCAGGGTGACTGCTTCCCCTTCAGATAGAGCACAGGCAGCCCAGGACAGTGGGAGCTCCATCGGAGGGTGAGCAGTGGAACATACCCCTCCCCTCCCCTCCCCTCCCCTCGGCTGCTCCTCAGCCAGGAGCCCATGGGCACAGAGAGAAATGTCCAGGAACAGACTCCTTGCTCTGACCTGCCCTTAGGATGAGTAACAGCAATGCAAACAACTGGGGGGAAGTGGCTTTTTCCCAGCCTCTGTTTGCACTCCGTTTCTTTGGGAAGAGCCCTCCACTATACGTGTGGTAAGGGAGCACCAGAGGCCTCGCCATGCAATCCTTCAAGCCCAAATACCCACACAGAGAGTTTTCACAAGAAATCCCAAACCCGAGGCAGAGTTGACCCCCCTCCAGAAAAGCTGAATTTACAACCCTTATAAAAAAACCCCACACAAGTGTCTTTTAGATTTAAATTTCTTTGAAGAACAGCACATGCCTGGTGTGGGGTTTCTGCAGGGCTCAGAACACAATCCCACATTGACCAGAAGGAACTTGTAACCCATTGTTTTTTTAAGATGCAATCTACTGAACTAAACTTATCTGTGGATGACTTGGTAACAAATATTCATGAGCAGGGTCACTTTCCCTGTTTCTGAGGGCTGTGGTTATTCCTAGAGCCGTAACAGTGACTGCATTATATCACACACGTACCAGAATATAATACTGCACTGTACTATACCCCCCACTGTAAAACAAGCTGTATATCCCCCATCTCCTTGGTACAGACACTCCACTGGACTTCAGGCAATCTATTATTTTCCCTTCTCTTCTGTCAGAATAAAACAGAAGAAAAGCCACTCATCTAGTTTGGAAAGATTAGAACATTTCTACAGTATTTATAAAAAGAACAGATATTCCAGCTGATGGAACTACTCATGTGATTCTAATTATTGGAAAAGCACCCAAGTGTGGCACAGTTATCCCAAGAACATAAATCTTATATCATTTATTACATCATCTGTACTTCCTATGAAGAATGAATTCACAATTTATGCACATTGTCCTTCCTCTTCTACTCCAGCAAACTGCTTACAAGGCAAAGGCAGTCATTTGAACAAGGGAATTTGCAGCTTTAAACACTTCAGCTTTATGTTCATGAGATTATGATTCCTTCTGAATTTAGGTCCTTTGGATTCTTTTCCATGCCAAGTATTAAATCTTACTAAAACACTTAAATTACTGCTCTGCACATTCAGACCTCTTGCAGGATTCAGTTTATCTTCTGATCCCAGCAAAGACAGCTCTGCTTGGAATGCAACTGATGGTCTGAATTTTCAGCCTCAAACAGTGGATTTGCATTGTTAGGTTTTCATATTAAGTTTGTTCTTTGTTAGCTGAAGAGCCAAAACTCACTCAGGTGCCTGAGTACTTATCTAGAGCAGTCATTACATGGGGAATTTTGACTCAAATTTAGAATCACAAGAATGAACCCCCTCCTTGGGCCAAACTGGGATTTTGTTCCACTTATCACCGCATTATAAATAAATGTCACTGTGATGCAAACACTGGGGGGTGAGATTCTTTTATAAGCAAAGACTGGGCTCCCATCTTTGTTCTGACACAAGTTTTTCCCACTCTAGGCACTGGAAGGTCACATGCAGAACACAATCTGCACCTTGTATCTTCAGCATTAATGTCCTCTGGCCCTAGTGCACCCTTGTTCCCTCACATCGGCTCTCGGTCATTTCTTCTGGTGGCTCTGAGCACTCAGGAAGCGAGACCACCCTCAATGTAAATTGGAAAGAAAGCAAGCATATCTGGGGCTCAGCCTGGAAGAACAGCAGCATCATTCAGAAGGAACAGAGCACGGTGTTTGGGGGATTTTTTCTTCCAAGGACATATACAATGCGTGTGTAGTGCAGAGGAAAGAAAACCTGAATGAGAAAGTGAGGGAAACGTGTCGAACAAGGATCCTGTTGTCCTGTGTAACCAAATTCTCCAGCAGAGCTGCCCAGGTATGTGGACAGTGTTTTAATTAAGGCAACTGCTCTGCTATCAAGACAAATAATCACTTGTGCCAAAGTGGAAACCGTACCCTTTTTGGAGTAGCTAAGCTCAATCATTCCTTTTGGACTCACTTCTTGGTTCAAGGAGTTTATTAGCAATTAAACAATTGCTTCTGGATTATTTTTTAAAATATGATTAAACAAGCATCTAAAATAAATCCATAGAGGAAAGGGGAATAATACTTCAGTTCTCCATGTCTGACACACACTCCCCATCCTTGCTTTGATCACACTGAATTGAATCAAATTCTGCACTTCACACACTCAGGACAGCCAATATTTTGGCTCAGTAGCCACTCAAGTCGAGTACACCCAGGTGGCTGTTTTCTTCTACAGCCTTTACTGAAATGTACATCTACCACTGAAACAGCAACATTCCTGGTGTAACAGTCCTTGGAAATAGTCTTTTTCCATGTTTATTCAGAGGTCAGCATTACTGATCTCCACAGGAACTTTACACACTGGAAAACTATGCTAAATGCAGCAAAATTAAAGATTATATGTCTTTTCCTTAAAGAAGCAGAAGGAAGAAGGGGGAATGGCTTCAAAGTGAAAGTGACTAAGTTTACTTTGGACATTAGAAATTCTTCTCTATGAGGGTGGGCAGGCCCTGGCACAGGGTGCCCAGAGAAGCTGTGGCTGCCCCCGGATCCCTGGAAGTGTCCAAGGCCAGGCTGGACAGGCCTGGGAGCAGCCTGGGACAGTGGGAGGTGACCATGCCCATGGCAGGGGGGGGCACTGAATGATTTTTAAGGACCTTTCCAAGCCAAACATTTCTACAGTTCTGGGAACATGAGCCAAACTTCAATTGGGCAAGGAGCCATTCAGATCCATCTGTGTTTTCAATCTGCATCTGAAAGGTGCAGGTATCTGAAGATGCATGTGATGAGAACAGTGTTTAATTAAAAGCCCATCCCACCAGGAAGGTGAGTATTTTTATCACATGTGAACTTTCAACACTAAAGGAGGACAGAAGCACTGCTCCCATGGCTTGGGGAAACCACTCAAACACAGAAGAGCCCCTGGAAGCTCCCTGACCCTCTCACAAAATAACCCTTTTGGCACAGCTCCAGCTCAGATCCTTCATCTAATACAACATTATTCTGATGTTTGGGAGTCACTGCACAGCCTCAGAATTTCCTGTTCCCGCAGAAGGCAGGCATGGCCTAATGGATGCTGTGGAAACTCAAGAAGGAAGCCTGGCTCTGCTCATCTCGGGCCTAAAACCACCAGGAAAGTCACTCCCACAAATCCACACATTGCTAAACCTTAATTTGACCCATCACATGTCCAAAGGCCACACAATCATCAAGCTTTGTTTGTTAAATGACACTTAAATGGACTTTTGTGTTCAGATCAGATGTAACTGATAGTGGAAACAGCTCAGCGTTATTCACATACTTGCACTGAATTCCAGCACTGCAAGAATTGGCAAAACCAAAATTAAACCAGATTAACTTTTCTGGAAAAGACAGATGTTAGCAAGGTTGAAAATCCAGGATTGTCTAGCTAACTGTGTCATAGCAGAAATGTCACATTAATTACAGAAAGTTTTAGTTCAGCTTGAGGACCTACATTTAAAAAGGTGACAACCATTCATAAAACAGGATCCTTGGCTTTCTTACTGTGCTTTGCTGGATAAAATAAGGCTTTTACTGGATTCCCCTCTGGAAAAACAAAAGGTAGCCATCTGGCAGGCACAGCCAGAGTGCCCTGGACTGTGACTGGTGACCTGCAGGTGAAGGCTCCTGTATCTCATTACCAGTCCCCAGGCCCAGGAGCCATCACAGAGTATCAATATCTTGGGAAGTCCTGACTGTTTGTGCCAGGAGTTAGCTGGGGCTGGAGATATCCAGCAACAATTCAGGGATATGCAGGACATACTTTCTCCAGTGATATTTCTCTATCCCAGCTTTCCCCTCCATCCTTTGAAGAGGTTAGGTGGGTTTCCAACTAGGATTCATCCTCACACACACTCCCTTCAAATAATATTTAAAGAGATATTTTAAGGGTCTCTAACACCAGCAGTGCAGTGGCAGAAGCCTGGAAGACAAAAAGGCTTAAAAATAGAAAGAATAAGTGATATGAGGCCACAGCTGAAATGGCCTTTTCCAATCTCATGCCAGGAAGTGGGGTTGCTAAACTCTAAGCCAAACATCATATTAACAATTTACATATATTAATTGCTATCTCCAATTACCATCAAGATATCCAGAGGTAATCTTTGCTAGCTGGAAAAGCTCCTGCTTACAGCCACTCACCAAATGGAAAAACTGGCTCTCAAGCACCATACATTTATTCAGAGAGCCAGAGCCCCTTTCTTTAGCCAATAATCCGTGTGTCAGAAACCTGCCCGGCTGCTGCTGGCTGGGAGCTCATCCCACAGGTCAGCCAGTCCATGCAGAACAGCAGGTCAAAGACTCAGTTTTGAGCCCACAGGGCTGTCAAAGCACTTCTGCTTCCACCACCAGTTTTTTCAGCTTTCACTGGATCTGATTTTTTGTTTAAAACATCTCCCACCCTCACCAGACGCTCAGCTGGCCATCTGCATCCAATTATTTTATCTCTCCCCGCGATGCTGCACAGTGCTCAGGCTCTTGGACTCCAAACACAAATAGCTCCAGTCACATTCTCATGTTCTTTATGGTCTGTGCAGCCCAAGCAGTGCAGTTTGCCTGGGGGTAAATTCTGTAGCTTCATATATCTTCAGTCACTGAAGGCATGCAAGCAGATTTGGGACTTGCCTGGGGCTCGCATGAAGCAACAGCCTGAACAGCATTCAAATATTTCAAAATCCTAAGTTTATACAATTTAAGATTCATCACTCCGGGATTTTCTAAAAAGTAACACACTCTACTAAAAATACTTCAGTATTCCCCTGTGATGAGAAAGCAGAGCTGATCACCTCCCAGATCTTTAATTGCAAACAGAGCCTTAAAAAATAACCAGGAAAGTTATGACTGCTGTGTCTATAAAGAACTCTCACTTTAATTCTTCCCTGGCAGCATTACTTGGTTCTGTTCTTCAAGAAAGCTTTCACTTTTGGGAATGAGCACTGTTTCAGTACCAGTCCGACTGGGAGAAGAGAGGGAGAAAGCTGTGGCTGTGAGTGACTCTCCCTTTCCTGGCGAGCCTGTCCGTTCTGTCAGGACCATTTTCTGTCCCCACGTCATGCCAGGCATCTGATTTTCCTGAGTCAGCTAGATTTTTCATCTAATTTATATTATACACACCCAGGCAAACATCCAAATTAAACACTCAGCAGGAAATTTGTACTTGCTAAAGGAACCTGCTTAACTTTCACCACGACTGAGAGCGCATCAACTTCTATACTCCAGTCAAAGCCATCAAGGCAATCCTGTCACAGACCCACTACCTGGTGCACATGGCCCACAAGGCCAATAAATAGTTTCCTACCACCTTTGCCACCTCAGCCCCCAAAGACATGTCAGTGAAGTCGTCTGAAGAAGATACCCCAAAAGGACTCTGGGGGCTGTGACCCCAGGCATCACTCACCCACCCTGTCCTGTGCTGCTGGAAGGGACCCTCCATGGCAGCACCACCCAGAAGCTGATCCTTCTTTGGGATTTCTCTTGGAAAGAGCACAGCCAAAAGTACAGAGGTCTTGCAGTTACTGCACAGCTGACCTCAAGAGAAAGGAAGCAGGAGGGCAATTGCCATGGATTGTTCTGACCTTCCAGGATAAGCTGCTCGGCCTCCTGCCACTCAGTGGGACTTCCACGAGCCAAACAAAACCCCACTGTCAGCTGATGCCAGGACACATCTCCAAGCAGAGAGCACCCTCAGAGGGTGCTGAGAACAGATGTGATTCACAACAGGCCTCGTGCAGTGAATGGGCAGCAGCAGCTCCTGGACAATGTGAGGCAATAAGGAGGTGACACAGCAGTTACATGGCACAGCTAACATCTGAACTAATGCTCCAAGTGCTGTCACTACACACACAATAATTTAGGTTGGAAAAGACCTTGAAGATCATCAAATCTAACCTCTGACTTGGAGCTTCCTCATAACAAACCCATTTAAGAGCAGCACAATCACCTTTCCTTTTCTCCTCTTTAGGGAACTTCCTCACAGCTTGGACTTGGCCCACAGGTAGATGCTCCAAGGCTCACAGTTTCCAGAGGAGCTCCATGGAAAATTATTCCAATTTAAATTAGTTGTCCTTAAAAAGGTATGCGCCTACAGCAAACTCGTTCTGTAGAGATTCAGAAGTCCTCTTGTACATTCTGACAGCCTCTGAGTAGTGTATTTACAAATAATGACTAATTGAATCCCAAGCAGAGCATTCCATGCCAAGGCCCATTTCCAGCACCATGCACAGCTTCTTTCAGGCAGGACTTCTGGAGGGCTGTGATTGACAAGGTCTCTAATGAGCTCTAATTGAAGCCTCAGCAGTCTGAAAAACCCAACAACAGATGTGGTGAAAGGGCAAACCACAAACTGTTTCGCTAATGAATGAAAAGTGTCTGGGCTGATGAGGGACAGTGACCCAAAAATTCTCTTCTTCCAACCACCCTTTTACTTCATGTTCAAGTTTGGGCCATTTCCCTTGTCAGCACAACACTTGGGGGCAGTCATGGACAGTCCTGGACATACTCCACATATTCAGATGGGGACCAAGATGCTTTTTATGAGGAGCAAGCAGCAGAACATGGACAGAGTAAGAAGGACTTCAGGGAGGGAACTTAGTGTGGTTATCCTTCCCAGTAGGAATAACAGCCTAGGACTGGTTTTAAACTGCCAGAGGGCAGGGTTAGATGGGATATTGGGAAGGAATTCCTGTCTGTGAGGGTGGTGAGGCCCTGGCACACGGTGCCCAGAGAAGCTGTGGCTGCCCCTGGATCCCTGGCAGTGTCCAAGGTTGGATGGGGCTTGGAGCAACCTGGGACAGTGGAAGGTGTCCCTGCCCATGGCAGGGGTGGCACTGGATGAGCTTCAAGGTCTCTCCAATCCAAACCATTCTGGGATTCTGGAAATGCCAGTTTCTTACTGTGCTAGCTTTGGAAAACTTTTTACATACAATGACAATTTTAAGCCATCTTCTCTCCTTTCAACGGATCTTAAGCAAGCAGCCACCATCAGTCTGGAGATCAACTCCTATGAAAAGGCCATGGCAAACTGAGTTGCAAACAGACTGCAGGTAATACCCTAAACTTCACACCAAATATTGACATGAGCCTGTGCTTCACACCTACTCCACTGTGGCAGTGGATGGAGCAAGGAAACCCAGCACAGGGAAATCAAGAAGTGGGTGCCACGTTTTACAATTCTCTCCCAAGTTTAATGAACCTGCTCATGCTCATCGTGCATTTGGAGTGTGCCCTTTCCTCGAGGAGGCTATTGTCAGCTAATGGGACAAGACACAGAATGAAAACGTCAGATGTAAAAGGTTTGGATGAAATTTGCCAAAAAAAGGTTGAAAACCTGTTTGCTTGAGTCTGGCTCATGATGTTTCTGGAGCTGTTACAGCTGGCAGAGCACACACTGCTCTTGTGTAAGCAGGAGAGACTTCAGGAGGTCAGGCTGAGAGTGGCTGCAGAACAGCTCTACAGATGTCTCAACAATAAAGGAATCGTACTGGATTTAACAAATTACTTCATCTCTGCCCCAGAGGAGGGACTGCAATGGCTCGTGTGGGGGTCACAGACCCTCCTCCTAACAAGCCCCAAACTGGTCTGGTTCGTGTTACACTATGAAAAGAAGCCCAGTGAGCGTGCTGCTGATGGAAAGCATGTAGAGCACTAATGAGCACCATCCAAAAGTAATTCCAGCATTTAGAGGTACCCAGCAATTTTCTGAGTCATTAAAAAACCTCAGACCAATTACACAGTCAGGCTTACCATGGCTCCCCAAACAACTCCTTGTTTTGAGTGGTCCTGGGAGCTGCTCAAACCCTTATATCCGCTCAGTCCTCCCAATTTCGTCACAAAAACCAACCCTGTCACACCAGATCAGATCAGAGATTTAGTTACTTGTGTCCTACCTCCAGTGACAGCAGCAAAGACGATGCTTTAGGCTGCCAAGAGTTTTGGGGGCACAGATGTAGCCAATTACTAAATGGTTTCAAGAGAGAGAAATAATCCCTTCCTGCAGGGAATAATTTCTTTCCTGACCCCCAGAGCTCTCTTACCTGTATCTTGGCTTCTATAAGTAAAAGAAATGTTTAGAGTTTGATAAATTTAAGTCAGCCACAACTTTTTGACCACAGCTTACCAACACCAGCCTCAGAAGCACTTCCCAACTGAACCTTTACCTGGTAAACAGCTGCTCTTCTGCACAAATTAATAAGCATTAAGGTCAGAAATAAGTCATGTATTTAGACTGGACAACAGAATCCAGTTTTCCCACTAGCAGACTCTGTATAGATTGAGTCAATGTTTCAGTAATACCTTCAGTTACTCCAGAGGCAACTGTGCCACACACTGTTTTAAGGGACAGGTGGCACTGACCAGATTGTTACAAGACAAATGGGCATCACAGGATGTGCAACTTGTAATGAGCCCAGAAATCCTTCTTAAGTTAGTTTTCTTCCCTAACATTGTGTAAACGACAACAGAAGTTCCAGGGACAAGCAGAAAAATTGTATCAGGCACAAGATGGTCAGCCAGGTTTGGTTTTTGACACTGGACTGCAGAATATCTGATAGAGCAGAAATTATAAATAGATTTGGGTGTTCTCCAGATGCCCAGACATTCTCAGCAGTATCTTTGCAGCGTGTGGGGCAGCACAGGCACTGCACCTCCCAGAGCTGCACACAGCAGGCTGTTTATCAGGAGATAATACCCAGGTGCAAGGGCCTGCACCCATCTGTACACACTGTCCCACATGCAAACAGCAGCCTCCGAGCTGGCGGTGAGTTCATCAAGAGAGCTGCTAATGACCCTTCATCCTTAAGTGTCCCTGCACACACAGCCTGTTGGCTGGCCCAAAACAATCAGTGGATTCCTGACATTGCTTGGGCAGTAGTTGTTTGTTCACCCTTGCCAAAAGACAAGGAGACAAACAAATAGCCACACCTTCGAGGTGCCTCAGAAGAAATTCTTACATACCAGCCTTTGTCACAGCCACTTCTTGGGGACAGCATCCAGTACTCACCAAGTCAATGAGGTCACTGAGATTCTTCTCTATCTGCTGTGGAGGCAGACGCCTCATCAAATCCAAGGCACAATCCAGCTGCTGGTCACTCTGCAGGAACAAGAAGAACCCTTAGTGACAAGGTGGACAGGTGACACAACACACAGCTCCCAGCATGCTTTGCATTAATACAGGTAAAATTCATTCCATTTGATTGTGGATTATTGACTTGGCAATTTAACTCTGTGCGGTTGATGGAAAGGAGTCCAGTCCTCACCTCACCACAACCACTTCCTACATTTGTCTGAGTGTTTAACGTGTTGTTTTTCCACACTATCTCAATAATAACCTGGGTTAGGGAACTGAAAGTTGCTTCTCCCAAAGCAGGTTTAACACTTCCTCATTTGCACTGATCAGCTTGAGATAAGCAGCATCCAAGACAAACTCTGTTCCACTCCAGTGCTCCCTCTCCCCTGCAGGTGTACCAGAAAAGCAGAATGAAACACGCACACAAAGCATGATCCATGATTTCCTTCTTCCCACAAAACACACACCAAGGGCTGCCTGTATCTAAGGAATCAGGGATGTCAGTTATTTAGAGCAAACACAGCAACCTTCTCCAAAGGGCTCACGGTAGCTGGTCTTGCACCAATTCTGACACAAAAACCCACCCTTAAACTCCACTTCAGAGCCCGAAAATGTGCCCCAGACACTTGAGGAATTGAGCCACAGCCCTGACATAACCTTTAGCTGTCCTTTTCACCAACAGACACAAACACAAACAGACACTTTCCCACAGACCTAACAGCACCCAAAATCTGCACGAGTTCCTTTGATCACAGGTCAGGTGAAGCACAGCCAGTTTGTTTTCACTGCTCCTCCCCTCCCTTTTCTCTTTGACACTTCCAGCCACCCAAATCCCACGAGCTGACGTTTACTTCACCCTCCGTATTCTGTCAAGCTCCCAAAGTCTTATTTAAAACCAGCCTCAATACTAACACAGTTCCATTATCACATTATTCAGCGCAGCAGCCCCCAGGACAGGGAGAAACAGGAAGCCAAGTTTCCTGCAATTAAGCTAAACCTTCGGAATGAGGGAAGGATGGAGTGCTGAGTTTAGTGGACATCCATTGGGAAGCTGTTCATTAGATGGCCAGGGGAAGGGAACTCCTCACTATTTCCTGCTCAACTCTCAGTCCCCAAGCAAAGATACTCCTTAGGTGGCCTGAGCCTGCCCAGCTCCAAGCAGGAGATCTCTCTTCCCAAGTATTGTCTGTACCTCTTGCTATCTCTTGGGATGCAGGAAGGAAACCTGCCACGCTGTCACAGGGTCATGCTCTTCACCTGTGGATCGTGGGAACATTTAGGGAAGTGCTCTGTCCTCCTCTGCCAGCTGGAATTGTTTAAGAGACAAAAAAGCCTAGGGAAGGATGTTAAAAACCACCACTAAACCCCAGAGTAAGTATTTTACAGCGAGACAAATTGAAAATGAGTACACTGAATGGAGGAGAATCCACATTTGCAGTGCTTATGGATTAACCAAGAGAACCTGGAGTGACCACTTTTATCCCAATAGATTCAATAACAGCTGTAAAGACACAAGCAGGAATGTTTAAGGCAGAGATTCTCCAAGGGGTTTGGACACAGCTGACATACATGCCTGTGTGCAGTGGAAAAACAAAAATATCCAGGCACATCCAGTGCCTGGTACAGTGTATTTCCCTGGTATATAGGAGGTAAAAGCAAGGCTGAGCAGCAGGACTCCTCTGTTTCTTGCAGAGCATTTAGGTAATTAAACAGCTTGCCAACAGATTCCTTAAAGCACTGAAATAAAGGCAGGTTCTGCTGCAGTTCTGTCCCTAAATCCATGGTTATACAGACACTTTAATCCAGCATAAATCCAGATGGAATGGTCAAAAAGGCAACACAGAGCTGGCAGATTACAGAGCAAAGTGGTACCTGGGGTATTGGATACAACTGGTATGACCTATTTCAGAATTCTACAGGGCATTGAACCAGGATCTTTTGCTCCTGGCTCTTTCTGTGCAGGTGAAGATTTAAAAACCACATTTGTGGTCCAACCTAGCCTTGGGTTCACACCCAGCCTGTGGCTCCAGCCTCTGCCCAGCTGGAGGAGACAGAGCAGCTGCAGGCACTGACACACAGAGGGACAGGAGCCACCTCCCAGGTGCCAGCCCCAGCAGCCAGAACACAGGTTCCTGATTTTACAGAAGGTGAACACTCCCAGGGATGTGCTGCCACTGCAGTTTTGAGAGTGGCACACTTTCGGTGCTGCTGAAAACCCCCCAAAGCCTTCCCACAACTGTGAGAGAGGAAGGTGCTCTGGGGGAACTCAGGACATGTGCCACCTACCTCTCCAAACCCCACCTACTTCCCCCAACTTCACCTGTCCTGGATTTCCACTTGCTTAATTCTTTTGTAAAATCACATCCCAAAGATCAGGTTTCTTAACAGACCTCCAGACAGAACAGTTCCATGGAATTTTTGCCTTTCCCCAAGGAGAGGCTCCCAAAGCCCTGCTCTCTGAGCAGGTGATCAGACAGGCTGGGCTGCTCCCAAAGCCAAGCTCTTTGAGCTTGCAGGACTTAATGAGCTTAGTGTTTACTTGATAGGAGGTCGTTTTCCACCACTCCTGTTTCATCCAGCCCAGAACCTCCTGTGGAGGAGCAGGGAGTTCAGACAGAAATTCTAAATGAAGTTTTATTACAGCTGAAGTCACTGAAGGATTTAGAGATCATAGGAATCTCAAAGACTGAAAATATTAGCTTAGATGAAAGCTCTTTAATAAGTTTCCTTTAAAGATGTTTGCCTATCTAGAATCTCCACTTAAGCACCTGTTATAGCATTCCCATGGCACTACCCCAGGGAAAAAGGTTATGAGTATGTCTGAAGTAGTTCTTTTACAGCTTCCTTTGTCTGCACCTCCTCTCCTTTTTGGTCTCTTTGCTGTATTTAGCTTATTTCCAAAAGAGAAACCCTCTCACAACAGCCATTGGTTTCTGGTCATCTGGGCACTTTGTGTTAAAGCTCAAATCAGAAAAAACAGTCACTGAAAAATTTTAAAAAAATAATTGTATAAATATGCAGTTGTAAAGGAGCACAGCTGCACACCTTCATTTTAAAGGCTGAGTATGGGCAAGTGTCATTCAATGCAGAAAACACAAATTAAAAACCCCAGGTAGTTACTACAGCTATGGAAATCACGAAAAATCAAACAGGCAACAAGTTGAACTTCCTTTTGACTGCCACTTGCCATGTCTAAAGCACAGAGCTCCTTGGGATGAGGGGGACAGGGCACAGGGGTACAGTGTGCTGGAACCATCAGCAAACAGGAGCTGACCCAACACGACACAAACGGTGAGCAGAGAGCTCCTGCACAGCCCATGGCACCAAACCCACCCTGCAGCCCTGGCCTGCAGCACCCCGTGCACAGCACCCTCACCTGACCAGTGAGCTCCTATACACCAGGATATGCATCCAGAGCCTTTCCAACTCCAGCAGAACCAGGAACACTTTCCTGAAGTGGCACCTGTTTGCTCTTCTCAGCAGCCACCAGCACTTAGATGAGTTGCTACAGGTATTTTGCATTTTTAAAATATCTTTACACATGCTTTTAACTCCATACACCTACAGAAATCCTTCATTGCCAGTTACCTTATCTCATATTCCATCTTTCAGGAGGGCTTACACAAGCCTGCAGCTCTCCCCATTCCAAAGCCATTCCACCTGAAAGGAGGTAAAAGACCTCATTTAAAGCTCCTGGCCCTCCAGTCAGCAGGAATTTGCTCCCACTTATCACAGAACTCTGTGGATTGAATCCCTCTTCACACCTCCGTTGGATACTCCTGCTCATCTGAACCGTGTTTTTGCTGAGCATAAACAGAGTTGGGCAGTCTTCAAACAGAAAGCCAGGCTGGTTTCACTTCTGTTCTCTATTTCTGCATTAACTCCACTCAGAGCAAACTCCTGAGCCAAGAGCTGAGGCAGCTCAGTGCTACAGCAGTGGGAGCTTCTCCCAGTTTAGTCCTTCCTGGGAAATAATCCAGTTGGGCCACCAAATCTTTTCCACCAGCAAACCCAGTATAACATTTCTTCTCCAGGCATGATGGTCCTACCAACCCCCTTTTCCATCTGTGACATCAGCTGAGAACAACTGGGGGACCTAAAAATTACTTCAGTAATTAAGATTGAGGTGAAAAAGCCACACACCTGATATAACAGATAAACATCTTAGAGACACTTCACACACAAGTTTTACTCAAAACTGGCATCTGAAAGGTTATCCAGATTCAAAGTACAAGTGGCATCTCAGCGTTCAGACAGCAAAAATAAAAGGTAAAAACCTAAAGAGATGCCACAACTAAAACATCTGCTCAATTCCGTGCAATTTGAAGCACCCACACATCAGATCTCTCTGATCACTGGTCAGTTTGCAGGCAAAATATCCTGGTAAATTAACCCAGGGCCAGAAGTACACAACCAGCAAATTACTCTTTTTCCTTCCTTTCAAGCTGCAGACATACCCAAGACTGTAAATCACATTATTTCCTGTCAGTTCTCCCAACAGGAATGTCTGACTAATGTTTCAGCTTTGTGGTACTACAACACTAAGTTTTTTTAATTGAAACAGATACCCAGCTTCCCCTCCTGCTTGTCATTTTAATCCCTGCCAACTTCCAGAGCTCCAAGGGCAGAAGACTCCCTTTTCCAATTACACAATAGGATAGTATTACTGCTAGAAGCTGCAGCAAGGGTTGAATTATTGTAACCCTTGGGTAATAAAAAGTACAGTAGTATGTTAAGTTGCAGGGTTCCCTTCTCAGCTGTCAGCATTCACTTCTTAGGATATTAGATGGGAAGGGGAATAACTGTCTGACCTGGGAAAGCCCAGAGAAGTTCTGCACTCATGACGTTTCCATCAGCTGCACATATTCCTCGCAATCTGTTTTTCCACATTATTTTTCCCTTGACTATTAACCCTCCTCTGGCAGATCCTACCTAAAACCATTTGTAATGGACTCATAAATCACAGCTCCGTGACAGCAAGGTGTGCTAGGGGAGAAACAGCAACAGCACAGTCAGGAAACAATCAAAGGTAATAAAATCTGAACGCAGATTCTATTGTGGACACTCATAAAAGGTCAAAGATTATTAAAAAACGAGACACTGATGCAGACCTCATTCTCCTTCTCTTGAACTACCTTTACCTTTGTCTGGTTTTGGTTGGGATGGGATCCAGTGGCTTTTATATCTCAAACACTTGTGACCACATCGTATGCTCAGTAACGAGTTCAGCCCAATTTGCTGTGGTCAAGACCAAACAGACCAAGTGCTGACACAGCTCGTTCCACGAATACCAAGTGAGAAGGATTAGAGATTAAAATAAAAGCAAGAAGTGATGGATCGGAAGGCTTTAGCAGAAGCTGCTGTACTCTGTCTCCCCCAGGTCCCCTGTAATCTGTATTTATTTACAGAGCAACTGTACAAGTCACGTCACAGCTTTTGGGTCAGTGAATCCTCCTCGGAGACATTTCCCTGCACATTATTTATTTTATTCTGCTGTGCTCTAACTTTTAAATACAATTGAGCACACAGCAGTACTAGCCCCAATTAGTGCCTGAACACACGCTCACAACTTGTTTCTGAATTCAAGTCTTGGTGTTGTACACACTGCAAATGCAGCCAAAAAACCCCAGAAACACTGACCAGCTTTTGTTCTCCATTGCTCCAGGAATGGAACACACACAAAATTCAGAGGGACGAGAGGGACCTCTTTAAAGAGGTTCTCCAGGAACAAGTAACTCGTACATCTGCCCTGAAGCCTCCTGCAGAGGAACTAAAATAATCCACAGGCAGGAGAAGCGAGGCAGCTTCACTTTCCTTGGCACCAGAGTGCTGCTGCCATCGGATACTTCTCACCATTTCAGGCTCCAGCACAGCCATGGCAAGTTCTGCACAGATTAAAGGAGCAGAAATGGGCTTCTAGAGGCAGCTACCAAAGAGTTCTCCTGCAGACAAGCTCAAGGATCAGTGTTTTGCCAAATCCTCGTTTATCACTTCAGCCTCCGGCAGCTCTTCCAAGCATCCCTGCAATCAGCTGTACCTGATGTCCCTTCCTCATTCCCACCTCCACGCCACACCAGCACTGTTCTCTGTCCACAGGACATCTCCCAACATCCCAGCCCAACTCCCAAACAATTACCAAATGACTTATAATACACCGAAGGCACTTCCATCTGTGAGCTTCTAAATAATCCAGCTGCCTGCAGCTTAATCTCATGAACCAGCTAGTTGTCAAAACACTTACATCCAGGGAGAAGAAACTACAACCCCTGACAGTCTGGAGCAGGGCACTTGTCTGTAACTCCCCAATTGTTTACAAGTAAGGATCCAGCATCTCCAGGAGCACATTCTGCAGGTGCTTTCCATCCCTGCAGGTGTTTTCTGACAAGATGCAGTTCCTGTTAGCACATCTACGAAGGTGCACAGCACACGGGGAAAAATTAACATTTCCTTGGCACCTCCTTGCCAGCAAGGCTGTATTTCCAGAGGGGACATACTCATGTCTACTCTCAAAACTGATTTATCACTTTAGTTTATATAAATCCAGGGCAAGTCTCTGTCGTGTCAAAGGAAAAGAGCCACCATGCACCAAGAGCAGGATGGGGCAGCACCACAACTTTCTGGGAACAGCTATTCATCCCAACCTTTTGCCAGGATCACTAATGATTTCTGCACCAGCATTTGTCTTCTGGGTAACAGAAACAATATTTTATTTATTAAACTTGTCACTGAACATGACAATGCAATTTACTGGCTTTCATCTGGTGCCAAGAATTCCTGTGAAACATAAAGTTTGCAAAAAGTCACTTCCCAATAAATCATGGTAGTGAGTGACTTTGCAATCTGTGAGCCCCACATGAAAGAGGAAAGTGGGGCTAAGGATAGAATTTGTCCAGATTGCAAAAAAATCTCTAATTTTTAATAAATGGATTAAAGACACTGAAGTTGCCTGTAGAACTGACCAACTCTGCCAAGAGGTTTTATGACTAACGTTACAGAACAATGGGAACTTCCCCCTTTTAAGTCTAGATTTCACACAAATTAACTTTTTCTTTGTTAGCTCTAACTACAAATAGGAAATTTTAGCTAAACAAAAGGCAAATAACCTGTTAGAACACAGCACTGAGAGATGAGAACTCAGCCTGGTTTTGCAAATTCTTCATGAGGCAGCTGTAACACCTGGTTTCACTACCAGGAGGGATGAACACAAGGATGTTTGTGCCCCAAAAGGTTTTGAAATCACCCAATCCAGTAGGTCTGAGTTGGATCACAAGTCTGGTCATGTGTTTTTCACTGTCTTCCTGCCTCCCACTCAAACATTCAGAGGAAGAGCCCCAGTCCATCCCTGGAGAAGGGCTGCCTAATTTTTATGGGGGTCACTTATTTTATTTTTTAAATTGAAACCATAATTACTACAAATACAGCAGCTCTTGAGACTCAACGCTGCCATTTGCCATCCTGACCATCTACAAACATGTCATTTGTGATGCTTTCTTTTAATCCTGCTAATGCTCAATGACCTTTTCAAATGCTCTTTTCTTCTATGCACTGTTTGCTTCATGTTCCAATCAGCCTGGTCACAAAAGTTTCAGAACTACTCAATTGAAATGGAGGAGCTTTTCCTTGCAGAAAGAGCAAAGTTGGGCAAATTGGTCTTGGCCTGACAGATCCAGGTTCTCCTTCCAGTCAACTGCAACTTAAATTGTTTTGTGAGAAACCACATCAAAAACATTTGAGAAAATGCACATTAGAGCAGCAGGGAGCATGCACTGTATTTGAAGGTGACAGCAAGCATCCTGTGTTACTGACAGCAGAACTAACACAGTGTCAACATCCCAAATTCAGGATTTGCTCTATCCCAGCTCTTCCTGGAGCTGACAGCTGCCCAGCTTCAGATGCAAACTCAGCACTTTCCAGCTCCTGGAGGCTGTAGCCAGGGTTGTAAATTCAGGAGATAACTCTGGCAAGTAACCGGATGCCTGGCAAGGCAGGCAGGAGGCAGGGGGGATCTCTCATTAGCCCTCTTCCCTGAACGTTCTCCCATTCCTCAAAGGTCAAAAAAGTAGGTTAATATGCCTTCTGCTTGGGTCTCGCATGACGTACCTCGGTGACTGCCCTGCAAAGCTCCAACAGTCCAGTTTTGTCCCAGGATTTCCAGTTTTAAACCAGGAAGCTCCTGCTTTTGCATACCTATAGGCCATAGGAATATCACACCTAACAACATATTCACGCTTCCCAGAATTCCTTCCTTTGCTGTAATTCCCAGACCTGCCTATCCTTGCAGTTTTTTCATGCCTTCCTCACCACTTCCTCTCCCGCCTGACCTACCCTCCAGCACACCTGCACATGGGCACCCAACTGCACACAGGCCCCGTGGTCAGTCCCAGCAGTGGTGACAGGTGGAGCAGGGTTCACCTGGCACACACATGCCAGCTTCAACCCCTGCCACATTTCTCCTTCACTCTCACATGAAGTCAGCAGTGACTCCATCTGGCCAGTTTGCACCTTACCAAGCTCTGGAGTAGCCCTGCCTGGAGTCATGGCTGTGCAAAGCTGGTTTTGACCACCCAGTGGAGCACTGTCAATGCTGAGCCAGGATTGCACCCAAACCTCTCTCGATGACCCCTGGATCTGCAGGGTGACAGCACCTGGTGGATGAATACAGCTGTAGTCAGCACAATGCAGCTGATATTTTACCTCATTCCTCCATTTCATGGCTCTCTCCTCCCTTGAATTAACACACCAAAAGCCCCATCTCTTGTTTCCTGAGCCTGTCTCAGGTTGCAGGCCCAGGCTGGCAGCCAGGCCCCCACTGCCTGGGCTAGCAGAAGCTTTTGAAATCCCAGTATTTACCAAGGCAAAAATGTCCAGGGAAGGCAGTAACAGGACATCACTTTCAAACTCAGCAGTCTGTCTAATGGAAAAGAGAGAAAATATCACCTGAAGAAACGCAAACAACATTCCCTGAGAGAATAAAGACTATTTTATTTATGGTGGCTTCAGGCAACCACTAAGCTTCTGTCTTCAGTGCAGTCACAAACATTTTTCCTTCCGCACAAAATCCTCTTACTTAAGTGCTGTTTTCAGCCTTGTTTCAGCTGATGCTGCTAAAATTGTGAGCTCCTGAGTTCTGCTTTCACCCAGGCTCGTAACACTCCCACTCCGCAACAAGGACGTGATTGAAATTCCGAGTCAGTGCACCAGGAAAGGACTTGACTCCACTTTCCCTGGAGGACATCCCCTTCAGACTCAGGGAAGGACACGCTCTGCAGCACGGCTGCAAACACCTGGAGTCGAGTCCTGAGAGACTAAACCCAGAGCCAGGACTCCCAAACCAACCCTGCACTGAAAATAATGCAGGTGCACTGGTGAAATATAAACTAGTGAGGTTTAATTTGCATAGAGCAGGAATAAAGTAGGTAACTTATGAGCAGGGCAGCCAGATAAGTCAAGTGCCTGCAAATCTATTCCCTAATTCTTCAGCCCAGCTTGGAAGGTGCAGCACAAAGAGCAGGAGCTCAAAGCAAGCTGCATATCTCCTTCTAAAGACTAGAAAAGGGAGGGAGGGCAAAACAGCAGCACCAGATAATACAAGGAAATTAATCTCCTGGTTGGTGCCAAGGCTCAGGCCACCACTCCAGGAAACACAGCACCAGGTATTACCTAATGCAACTAAAGTCATTCTAAATAGAAGAGTATTTTGGGCACAAGCAAGGAATAGATCCTGCTTTCAATTCCTCACTCAAAACTTCACTGCATCTACAAACGCAGAAGGTCAGGGCTCCACTGCATCTGGCATTACAGAGGAAAATGACAGTATTTTAACTGAGAAACAAGCAAAGCCCCTTCCTCAAATCCACCCTCCCACAATAAATCCTCTCAGCTGAAATTACAAAGAAATGCCTTTAAAACTTCCTCAACACCTCGTGTCCCACAGAGGAAGTTTCAAAAGCAAGTGTCTCATCCACCACACAGGCAAGAGCTCCATCTTCCCAGGACAACCTGTTTGGAAGCATCTGTTCTCCCCCTGCTTGAGGACATAGGACTAATAAGTGAATTTTGGCCATTGGATCGGGTCCAGGAACCCTGAATTATTCAGCTCAAGTCACAACAGCTTCCCACTCTCCAGGTGTTTCAGTGACACGTTAACCTGGTATCCACTACACTATCTGGTCACTTCTCACAGGAACGTCAGCACCAACCCCTCAGTCACGGACTATTAAACATTTAAAAAGGCATCACACCAAAGATGAAGAAAAAGATCAGTTTGTATTCCAGTTTGAAGTGGCCACACCCCCACTGCACTGGCCAGAGCTCTTGATCTTCAAGTCAGAGAAGCTTTTTAATTAGCACAACCTATCAGCAAACAAAATTTGGGCTAAAGCCCAACTAGAGAAAGCAGGATGCCTGGGAAAAGCTTGTGTTGGTCAGACATATTAATTACTCCTTCAGGGATGAAGCCTCTGTGGTGCAAAGAAATTCAAATTTGAAATCCCATGTTTTTAAGTGAGACCTTTTTTTGCCCTTATTCCTGGAAATGGCAAAGGCTTAGGAAGAACTGAAGCATACACAAGCTTTGTGCATTAAAGAGAGACACAAAGATTTATCTGGTCAAAGCTTTTTAAATTCTTCAGGACTCCTAGCATGAATCAGTGGGAAAGCAGGAAATTTTATACTGCACTTTAAAAATCAGTTTATGAATCCCTTTATAAAGTGATTGACTAAAACATATTGATAAAAATGGAAGATCAGCATCTCTTTTGAGTATCTTCGACTTTTGTAATCATGTCCTTTGCCTGGGAAAAAAAGTTATTAAAGCACATTGGATTAAAGTAGGGTAAAAACCAGGGCTGAGCACGGACAGGGCTCTGAGCAACCTGCTCTAGTGAAGCTGACCCTGCCCACAAAGGGGGCTGGACTACATGGCCTTAAAGGTCCTTCCAGTCCAAACCATCCTGGGATTCCATAGCACTAAACTCTGTACAGACACCTTTTAGAACCTCACATTTCCCCAGTAAAATTGCTCCCTTCAGCAGGCAGGAAAATATATTTTGCCTTGAGGTGGCTCTGTCACAGTGTGAACCAGCTCAAAGAGGACAAATCCCAGCAAAACACTTCTCTACAAGTTTACTTTGCAGAGTTAAGGAGCTCTTTGGACTTGACCAAACATCCCCACAAAGGGTGAGCAGAAAGACAAACACGGGCACTGGTACTGCCCATTGACTCTGCAGATGTTGAAGGCTTTGGGGTGACCTAACTGGGGCTTTACAGTACCTGAAAGGAGCTGATAGGAAGGATGGAGACAGACTATGGACAAGGACACGGAGGGACAGGACAAGGGGGAATGGTTTCCCAGTGCCAGAGAGCAGGGACAGATGGGATGTTGGGAAGGAATTGATCCCTGGGAGGGTGGGGAGGCCCTGGCACAGGGTGCCCAGAGAAGCTGTGGCTGCACCCGGTTCCCTGGCAGGGTCCAAGGCCAGGCTGGACAGGGCTTGGAGCAGCCTGGGACAGTGGGAGGTGTCCCTGCCCATGGCAGGGGGTGGAATGGGATGGGCTTCAAGGTCCCTTCCAACACAAACCATTCCATGATTCTATGATGCACCAACAGCAAACTGGACCAGTACAGAGCACTGGGGAGTGCTGGATGATGATGTGCAACCTGAGTACCCCAGCCATCCTTCATCCAGGGAAGCCAAGGGATGGATGGAAAGCAAAGCTGGCAGCTGTGGAAAGCAGAAATCAAGAAGGGCAGCATTGTTGCCTTCCCAAAGAAAGTAATTTCTCAACTCAACTCCAGTAATAAGGACTAAAAATAGTCACTCAAAAGAGCTGAGCTGCACTTTCATTTTGTTTCACTCCCAGATGTCAACTAGTCCCATATCAGCATATATATTTACCATATGAGGAAATCCTGTTTGAACAACTTCAGCTGGTGAATGCTTTTCCTTCCCTAATAAACCACAAGATTAAGCATCACTGCAATGGCAGTATTCCCTATCCCAGCGATATCCTCTGACTTGATTATTTTGGGAATTTGCCGTTTAAGATAACATTCAGCTAAGCTCACACACTTGGCTTGCCTAATAAAACACAGACTCCACAAAACAGCTGAACTCGGTGTTTCTCAGAAGGCACAGGGTGCAAAGGACTTGCTGTGGACACTGAAAACATCCCCACACTCCCAAAGCACATGGTGGGGGTCCAAAAGGGACACGACCACGTTAGAGATGGGCTCTGGTTCCAGACAAACAACTCCTGTCCTGAAAATCTTAGTGACCCTGAGCAGCACATGAGGTTTGTGTTGGTGTCACTGTCACATCACACACCCTGGGCTGTGCTTCAATGCTCCTCACGTGCTTCACAAATCCTAGGTGGATGATGCAAAGCCAGCACTACTCTAGACAGTCTGAATTTATGGATGATTAAATCATAAATTTTGCTAAAATTGTCCTCCTTTTCCTCAAGATTTGCAAAGCAGAAGAAATCCTTGCTAACACGATCAGGCCAGTTTACATAAACTGGAGAGGAAGGGTTTTATTTTTACAAAGAGTAACTGGAGCCCATCCATTCATAGCCCTCAAGTCCAGAAATCTCAGCAGATCCACTCTCCCAAGTCCTGCTTTGCCCTGAACAGTGCATTCCATTTATTTTTAGCACAGGAGACACCATCCATCCAGACAGTTTTCAAGCTTCATGTGTTGCCTGTGCCCTGTTTCCCTGAGCACCTGACTGAAATGTGGGCACAGCTCCGAGTTCTCCAAGGAGACAAAGGTTCCCATGGCTGCTCTACACAGACATTGGTAACCCCATGGTACCAGGAAGGTGTCTGACCCAACATCCTGCACCATACCTGCAGCCCCCAGCTGTTCTCTTCAATGAAAGGGCCATTCCATCCTCTCAATGCTCCACTTCTGTATTCTGGTCTCAGACCACTAAAAGTAAAGATCCTGGAAAACCCTAAACTCCCTAAACTGGGCCTGCACATGAGTTGAAACTGGAGGCTGCAGGTTCCTGCCTGAAGTCCACTCAACATTGGAAAGCACAACGTAGTGTTGGAAGTTCTGAGCAAATTTCTCCTATGCCCAGTGGTCTCCATAACTAAACATGAAAAAACCAGAAGGCAGCGTAAGTTTTTAACACTCAGGAAATTTCCCAAGGATTTGTGCTGTACCTCCTCTAAATGATTGACACAGTTACATTTAAACCCTGACTGGATTCTCCTAAACAACACGCTTCAAAGAAGTTGGTACCACCATTGCTATCCTACATAAAGCTTCCTTGTTTTCTTTGAACTCTTTTCCTGTGAGGATTTTTGCAGTGGCAGAAGTTAGGACAGTTTGTTGGAATCCCAATTTCAGATTCCACAGTCAGGTCTCGCACATTCAGATTTCAGTACGTTAAAATAAGGCACACAGCTGGAATAAAATGCTCCATCCTGCCAGGAGTCAGGTACAGCACCTGCTCTTATTTGAGCCAACAAGGAGAAGAACTTTGATCATAACTGTTCTTCACCTTTCACCTAACATTAAAGATCTTTATCTTGCATGACACAGGTGGCTCCAGCTCCAGAGAAAAACCCGTAAGGCATTGACCCTCAAATTCCTATGAATGAAGGTAAGAAGGATTACACTTGTGTGGTTAAACAGCCTCTACATTGCTGTAGAGCCAGGCTCTGGGTTGGTCTTTTACAAACAAAACACATTTTAACGTTGTTAAATTGTCATACTGGAAAACCTGAATCACAAATTCCCAAGGGCACAGAGTGATGTGATTCCCTACAAGTGACTCCATCCATGACGAGGCTCAGGAAAAGCCCCTGTCCACGAAGGCAGGGAGCAGAGCAAGGCCTGGGCCAGCTCCCTCTTCTTGCTGCCTTGGGCGAGAGCTGATGGAATCTGCTCCCTCTGCACGGCAACAAAGTGAAATCGAAAGGGTTTGTGCCCTGGGATAATCCATTCGGGAAACACAGCGAGATGGAGATTATTCCACACGGCTGAGGGAACTGCAGGTTCTCCCCGCGAAAGGAAAGTTCTCAGCGCTGTGGAGGAGCAGCACCCACGGCTGCAGCACCCCCTGCTCGGGCGGCGCTTGACTTTCCAGTATTTCGCAAATTCCATGAGATCACAGCGCACTTAACACCAACCCCGGCTTCCAGACGGTGGGAGACAACTTGGGTTTGTGCACCGGGGCGACAGCGGATGGGCCCAGCGCTCCCACACGCTGCTGCAACCGCGCCGTTCGCAATACCCCGGGCGGGACCGCTCTCCACCAAAGCGGAACCATTCCCCATGGGATTCTACAGCATTGCCTCCGCAAACACCGCCCGGTACCGGGACCAGAGACCTGGCAGTAACCGGGCAGCGGAGCCCCGGGCGAGTCCCCCGCCCCCGGGCCCTGCGGAGGACCGGGCTGAGCTTCCGCCAACCTCAGCCCCCTCGCCAGCGCCCCAGGCCGGGCCACCCCTCCCTGTGTCCAGGCAGCACCGCCTAGGCCCTCCCTCCCTCCGTCCCCGCCGCCCGGGGGAGGCCGGGCGAGGCCCCCCGGTGCGA